>OY740802.1:44041385-44511385 GCA_963514005.1 Raja brachyura | reverse complement strand
CCGATTACGGCCGAACTGACTATTACATCAAATCCCAAATTGCTGCGCAATGAAACTTTCAGGAAGCGCCTATAAATTGGATTAACGCTTTCCCCATAAATCCGCGACGCTTATATTTTTAATTTCCATTGCTTGTATATTCCATCACTGTCCAAACAAAATCCAACCCAGATGTAATACTCCATGTATCTCCATGTTGAATTAGCACGCCAACGAGTTTCGCCCATTGACAGGAATATATGGTGCCCCGTTAAATTCTCAGCGCACGAATCTGCAGAGCGAGAATATTTCTGATTTCTGAGCCTGATGTGAAAGTTCCTCCCACTTTCCTCTGGTGTTCAGTATTTGGGATGAGTTGTCCCGTTAACTGATGCTGCCACAGTTGTTTGATTGTCACCAATGAACCAGAGTTTTTTTTGCTGATGTAGAGTCAATTGCATTGTCGATATTTCCCCGAGGGCATTGAGAGAATCGCTCTGCCCTCATTCAAGTTTCATTGCACATCCTCTGTTCTCGGCCGTCCTCCATTTCGACAACCCGTGATAAAAAATACTTTCCAAATAAAATGGCGTCGCAACTGTATTTCTTCCAGTCTAATTTACCGTGTTCGGTGTAAACAATGTGGTCTGCTCTACATTAAAGAAACCTAATTCGTTTGTTCTCGTCCGCACTCGCAGACTGGCATTCGAATGGTGTTTTCTTAAGTCTCAACCTGCGTGTCAGGAAATTAAACGCAATATGATCATCACCCATTAGTCGTTTTGCCAGGGAAACACAGAGCTGTAGCGCTGCTCCCTTATGGCACCAGAGACCCGGGTTCGATCCCAACTACGGTGCGGTCTGTATGGAGTTTGTGCGTTCTCCCTGGGCCTTGTCAAATGTGACAATAAAGCAATCCATTCCATCCCATTCCATTCAAATGCAGTCCAAATACGTACAGGTTCGTAGATTAATTGATTTATGTAAATTTACCATTTCCCTAGTGTGCAGGATAGTGTAAGTATACGAGGTGATCGCTGGGTACGATCTCGGTGGGCGGAAGGCCCTCTTTCTACACCATTTCTCTAACGTCCGTGCGCAGAAGGACAGAGAGGAAATAATGGCACTGATTAAACTTGATCCGATTGGCAGGGTAAGATTGATGATATGTCACAGAGATCCGCGTTTGGGGCCGGCTATTTCAACCACGTGGCCGATATCTAGAGTCCATGTGCACAAACAACGGAGGTGTTGGTATGTTGGTGGGGAGAAGGAAGTAGAGATGCTTCAGCGGCGCACATAAGCTGAATGGATGTGGATGGTTATTGGCGACGCAAGATAAATTTGGTAGTGTTAGAGTTCAAAGGGGAATTGCTGTACGTGTCATTGAAAATAGCTCGCAACCGTGCTGAGCCGCAAGTTGCTTTGGCTTTTTGAACGTGAGGCCTTGACTCCTGGGTAAAGGTGTTTTACTGCCTTTGGTAATCGGTCTGGTGAGAAGTATCGAGGAGTGGTGTGCATTGTGCTGGTCGCCATGCGTTTTATTTTTAACTTAACGTCAAACTGAGGATCGAATGCAAACACAAAACGCTTCCAGTAACTCAGCGAGTGAGACAGGATCTCTGGAGAAAAGGAATAGGTGACGTTTCACACCAGTGCTCACAGTTTAAGAATACTGTGGCCAGAAGACCGGTTCCACAGGAGGAACTGAAGACAATACATCTTGGCCAGATACTGGCCTAGAGGTGTATCAACAGCAACACAAATGATTTGATGAGTTGAGACATTATAGGGACAGGAAAACTTTCATTGTCATTCACATCTTTCTGTCTGACCAAAATTTGCTGCCGACAGTCATACATATAGTAAAGAGCAAAACACACAATAAACACATATTTAACATCCACCACAGTGAGTTCACCAGGCACCTCCTCACTGTGATGGAAGGCAAAAAACTTAAGTCTTTGTCTCTTCCCTTCTTGTTCTTCCTCTTCCTCTGCGCTGAGGCGACCCGGTCCTCCGATGATGTGACCGCACCGGATGATGTAAATAAGTCCCGGGGCTGAACCGCGCTCCGCAAACGGGCTGGTTCAACTCCGCAGCCCGGGCTGATGGAAGCTGGCGAAGCTGCCGCCTTCCAGTCCAGTGGACACAGCTTTTGCCGCGGGAACTCCAGAACCATGAGTAGAAGGACTATTATAAGTTTGAATTTTAAAGCCGGGAATCTTTAACTTGAACGGTTTCTATGTTGATGAAGAAAGCTAGTTCTGCTAGCTTGGAAGATAGCCAACAAGCTTGTTTTTTCACCTTGTCTGGAGAAATCCAGATGTCCGACCTCGAGTTGTTTTGAAGACAAGATAAGACACATTCCCTTTGAACTAACGTAATGATTTCTTTGTAGATGTTGAGGGATGTTGTCTGAAAATCCAATTTGTAATTGTTCTTGAGAAAATATTTTCAAAACAGCCACCCGATGTTTATCAACAAGACTAAGGCAAATTGAATGAACAAGGACGAACAAGATTTGGCAATTCGCCAAGACCCGTTGTAAATCCATGAGGCGAGAAAAAATAGGTGCGTCCGAGGAACCACAAGGTGGCGAAGTCAAGCTCAGCCAAGGACAAGCTGCCAACCCGAAAGAAGGATGGAAGGAAACCCGATATGTGAACATGTTAACGAGTTAATCGAAAGCTACAGGAAACTCATGTATGGAGAAGATGCAGATAACACCCAGGCTGCCCATCTGAAAGAAACCGAGAAGGAGAGAAACAAGATATGGGAACAGGTTACCAAATCAATTGAGAATCAGAAGAAACTAATGGAATCAGTTAAGAACGTGATCAAAGGAGAATCGAATCTGAGTCAACAATGGAACCTGTTCTAAGAGGTTGGAGAGAAACAAAATGTGATGCTGTATTAACTGCTGCCTCGGGAAGAAGGCGAAGGACACACCCAATGATGGCAAGCAAAGGTGAAGATATTCAACGGATTCATGGAGGCGGCAGAGGAGTGGTTATCTGAAATTATATCACAAATTACGCACTTAATCACTGGAAGTGCGATGCAGCAAGGTGCTGAATTGGAAGAGGAGATTACACCACGATATAGTATCTCGAACGTATCTACATGATGATCAAGACATAATTCTGGTTCTATTGCCAGTTCAGCGTTGAGAGCTTCTGATCGATTGGGAGTTCAAGCTGATCTAGCTGCTCTCTCAATAGAAGCGGATGCCTTGAATAAGAAACATGAGTCAGCAAGATAAACAAGAGATGACACAACAAGGAGCAAAGAGGAGGCGACAAAAGAAAGAGATTGCGTGACAAGGAGCAGAGATAAGGCGACAAGAAGAACAAATGAAAAAAAGAGATGAGGCGACGAAAAGAATAGCTGGAACTAGACACAAAGATGGCGGTGGTCAAATTAAGGAAGGAGATATTGGGAAGTGAAGGTTCAAGATGCAGCTCGAGAGCATCGAAGATGATGAATTGGGTTTTTTTAGAGGAAAAACTGCTCCAAATGAGCCAGCAATTGGATGAATTCCACAATCGATGTCCACTGGATTTCACGACTTTGAACACCCATTGGGGCAATATAGGGCCGGTAAAATTTAATCTCAGCAAATGGGTGCTAGACTGAAACAAACTACTTATGGGCCACTGGAGAGGCTCGGGACAAACCAATAGTGGACTACGCTTTTCCAAGGCTTGAGCAACCGGCTCGACCAAGCCAGTATGAGCTTTCCTGTATGTATGTCTCAAGTCGGTTGGCGCCAAGCCAAGGTCATCAGCATGGATTATTGGCATTCGTGAATGGTCAAGCTTAGACCGCTACTCGACAAAATCCCTCTCTCATTCTATCACCAGTAGAAATTCCTACATATGATGAAGATCCTTTGCAGTATAAAACTTTCATAAGGGCATTAGAAAAAGTATTAGAAGCGAAAATTAAGGATGAAAAGGGGCGCTTACGATTTCTGGTGAAGTACACAAGCGGAATTGTTATGGTACTTGTAGAAAGTTGTCAAAATGAGCCTGACAGCCAACGCTACAGAGTGGCATGAAGGTTACTTAAAGAACGTTTTGGTAATGAACAGATGATAGCTAATGCATCCATGGAGAAGGCCCATGCTTGGAAAGAAATCAAGCCAGAAGATGGGGGGGCATTGAGTGATTATGTAATGTATCTTAGAGGTTGTTGCAGCTCGATGAAAAATCTTGGCCACATGGAGGAAATGAATCTTGCAAGTAATATTAGAGCCATCATTAGTAAGCTGCCCAGAAGACCGAGAGAATATTGGAGAGATGGCGCAGGCCAAATATTGGATGAGAGGAAGCGAGGAGCCATGGCACCAGACATGGTGGTTTTCTTGGAAAAGCAAGTATGGGACATGTTAGATGCACACCACGGGACTATTGAAGATCATAAACCAATTATAACTGACAACGTTTCTACCTTTACTAAAACTGAAGAAAGATCAGGGCCAAAGAGAAGCAGTTTTGCTACCACTATATAACCTGTGGAAATGACAGGTGGAATGAAGAAGATAAAGAGAGTATGAGCATTATATGTATGGAGATATCCAGTCTGGATGAAGACAATTTAATACAAATATCTGAAGTGTTTACACATGAAACCATGCCTGTTGGTAGTCAAAATATACCCAGATATGAAGACTTGAAACAGTGGCCTTACCTGAAGGATGTCAAAATATCTAAAATAAATTCTAGTGTTGACCTACTTATCGAAACGAATGTTTTGAAGGCATTGGAACCAATACAGATTGTCAGCAGCCAAGGTGAGGGACCGTACGCTGAAAAAACTCGGCTTGGATGGGTTATCTATGGCACATTGAGAAGGAACAACGAAAATGGGAGCAAGAAGAACTACCATGGGAGCAAGAAGAACTACCAACTACCATTGCTATTAATCAAATATCTACTGATGAATTAGAAAAGCTGGTGATGAAGCAATACAGTCATGACTTCAATTAAAGTAGCAATAAGGAATCTGACGAAATGACCATAGAAGAGTTAAAGTTCATGGATATTATGAACTACTCAGTAAAGATCGACGGACACTATTGTCTGGACTTACCTTTCAAACAAGAAAGTGTTAGTCGACCGAATAATTATCACATGGAAGAGCAACGCACCCAGAATTTTAAACGCAAGTTTGGCAAGAATACGAAATTCCATGAAGTAATAATCACTTTGAAAAATAATTTCTACATGGATGATTGCTTAAAATCCATGACGACTGAGCAGGAAGCGATTCAAATGGTAAAACATCTGACTTCCCTCTGCAATAAGGGAGGATTCACACGTCTCAAGTGGATCAGCAACAATTGTGATGTATTGGAAAGCATTCCACCAGATGATTGAGCCAAGGAAACCAGAGAGTTGGATTTGGACAAAGAGAATTTGCCAGTGGAAAGAGCATTGGTTGTTACTAATGTTGCACAATTGAAATATATTAACACAAAAGAAAATCCAGCGGATGAAGTTTCAAGAGAACGGACAGCAAACTGCTTCTTCAGCGATAAGACATGGATCAATGAACTAGAGTCTCTCTGTAATCAGACAGAGAATGGCCAAAGCTTGAGTTGGGATTTGAAATCTCTGCTAATAATCCGGAAATTAAACAGAACATAATGGTAAACGTTATTGCTAACAATTCGGTTATTCTCTCGAAGGATTTTCACACTTCAACATTATTGTCACAACACATCCATGAGTTGCTCGGACATGGAGGAAGAAATTTCATGCTATCAAAACATTGGACTTTTGTGTTTTGGACTATATACTGGGTATAATGCCTAATGTTAAGGGTTTGGTACACACGGTAGGACTTTAAACTAGAAACAATGTTTTATATTGACCAATAATCAAGTTATGCTTGCTTCTAGAATGCGAAGGTGAACATGGAAGAGTCGCTGAAGAATTTTGAATGCGGATATATAATGCATGCTATTTTTAGCTTTTGATATATGTTAACCCTTCATGGCTACATTGTGATTTTCATTAATAATTGCCTCGTTATATATTCAGAACAATAAGGGGCCGGTATGTACTGGCTCTTTGGCGTTATTTTGTGTGTCATTAATTATGGCATGTGTCTTTAAATTGTAGTCTGCCCGTGATTATGTGGGTGGGATTTATTACAGTCATTGGCGTGTTTGCTGCTACGTTGTCTTGCGCAGAAGCATAGTTTGTTAGTTTAGATTTAGAGCTCGACATGGCTCGAAGGAAAACCCTTCGAACATGTGGTGTTCTGCTGAGACATGAAGAGATTTCTAGTTTAAAAGCAATATGCTGCGGTTTGATGAAGATGAAAGTGTACAAGTCAGATAAGAAAGTTGGATGAATATCTTACTGTTTTTCTTCAACAATACGGAAACTATTTATCAAAAGACTGTATTGTGAATAATTATCTACAGAGAAGCTCTGAACGTTTCATGGAAAGCTCACATGCGTAATACGACATTTTCCTAAAGACATGTTGTCTCTTAAGTGGCTAGCGGAGTAATCTCTTGAACGATATAATAATCTACCGCTACACTCCCCATCAGAGACCCACATCATTCAGATTCTCATTTCACTCTTGCCATCGGGAACATTGAAAACCTCAACTTAAACCTCAACGGGACATTGAAGTGCGTGAAGGAGCTGTTCTCTGAACTTCCCCTGGGTGACGGTCTAAATCAATGTGTTTGTATAAGTGTTCAGCAGCTGCAGCAGAACTACTGGTTGTTCAAATGTCGCAAATGGGTTATTGAAACCTCCCATCTAATATCCGTTGACACACGAACCAAACGGAACAGTCTACGGCCGCGGCGGAGATGAAGAGAATACACCTGCACACAGGAGTGTAGAACAGGAATGTGTTTCGCCAATAAAGAACGGTAATCCGATTTAAAATCACTTCGCAGACAATCACCGTGAGGTCCGCAGTCGCCATAGCCGCTAGATAACGAGTGATGCATTTGGAGAGACCGCACTTTCCTCGGGACAGGATCACAATCGCCACTAGATTCACCAGGGGAGTGAGAAAGAAGCAATGGTGATTATGTGCACAGAAGAATTCCCAGTTGAGTAATGGGTGGATATATATTGTTATTTTGCTTACTTCCCTAAAATGATGAAAAGGATGGAATGGTCGGAGATTTACTTTGGTTTGAATGCGATCCCTGATACTGCGCTCACGGACAAACAGTCCAGCTACCTGTGAATTATTCAACTGAGAAAGTGTTTGAACGGAAGTGTGGTATGAATAACAAGACTGAAGTTAGTGTTAATAGTACGATTAAATGATAACTTACCCGTTTGAAGTTTGATCTTTATTTAAGGAGGAATTACATGAGCGATTACGTGATGTACCCCGCCAGTCCGCATGCGCGTCAATCTTCAAAGCAGCGGTGTGAAATCACAGGCAACAGTAACTGAGTAACATGGTAAGATTATCAACTGGACCTTCCAGTTGACCTTTAACATTTTGAGGGCCGGGAGCAGTGGGCACGTAATCGCTCATTGTACGAGCCTCTGAGACTCTTCGTGACCTCGATATACCGCCTGAAGAGCGCCACTACACACAGCCGTAAATCCGTGGGATGTGCTGACAGTACAAGCTTGAATCCTGACACCCCTGGTCTGCTTTGTTTAATTAGGTAATAGATGTAAAAATTAAAATCATTCCCTGATGACACTATCCTGTCCAGACGCAGTTTGTGCAAAGTCTGAACCCTTTCCGCTGATACCAGCGCCATGACCATAACGAACTTTAGGTCAATCTTTGGCAAGGACAAGGATGTGGCTGAACCCCACTGACGAAGCAGCGTCAGCACTATGCTCACATCCCAGATTTTAGAGAACCTAGGCCTGGGGGGATTGGAATTAAAAACACACTTCATAAATCTGGATATTAACTGACGAGATCCTACAGACTGAAGTTCTGACCCCCAGCATAGGTACGATGACAGGGCACTGCTGGCACTGTTGATGTCACTATAGATCAACCGTTCATCGAAATGAAACTTGGCCAGAAATTCGAGCACATCTGGGATGGAGGCTGTGTGGTATGTAATGTTCCCATGTAAATAACATTTCTCCCATTTCCTGACATGAGAGATGTACTGGTTTTTCGTACTGCCCCTGGATCTGTTTCCCATGAAACATACTTCGGTATCTGGTGTTTGAGTCTGGATGCAAACAAATCAATATCTGGCATCCCATACTGAGAACAATTTCATTAAATACATCATGATTCAAATCCACTCTGTGTTGTCATTGAATTTGCGTGACCTATTGTCTGCCACCAAATTGAATCTGCCTGGCAAGGAGACAGCTGAAATCCAAATGTTCTTTATAATGCACCAGTGCCAAATAAGGTTAGCCAATCCGTCACAAATTTCGACTTGATTCAGGCACGTGCCGTGAGTGATTACTCAGAGAAGGCACTCAGTCGGCTTAAAAAAATTAAACCGCGCATGCGCAGATTGTCCTCTCCGTTTAAAAATAAAATAAAATAAAAACAGTGACATTTCAATTTGCCCAAGGCTTCTGAGTCTCCTTTATTCTGGATTATTGAATAAAGGAGGGGGGGGGGGGGGGGTGACGGGTGATGGCAGATGGATAGATGGAGGGATGGTGGGAAAAACGGGAGCACAGGGAATAGTTGAATCAGTTGTTATCTCATTGAATGACAACACTTGTTCAAGGGAGCAATTGGGGGAACAGTTCGTCGATCTAGTCTGCTCCATTGAAGCCTCATGTCTCTCCACTGTTTCATTCTGTACTTCCCTGCCTCATAGAAAGTCCCCGTTTGTCTCTTCTACGCCTTCCATTGTATGACTCATCTCCTTGTAATGTCGTGAGAGGATCAGGGCGCAATACGGGAAAAGCCCCCTGCGAGTGCGTTAACAATTCGGGCATAACTTCCTTGTATTTCGGTTCTGTACAGTGGGACCTTCAGCAGAAGTGATATCAACAACCATTCGCAACTGGCCGCATTATGGCTTATAATAGCGGAAGACAAAATACTTGCTGACGGTGATCTTCGGGGGTTCTAATCGTCTGTCCGTTTATTTACCTACCCGTGCCTTACGATGCCTGCGTTAGAATTGCATGTTCACACACTTCTGCTAAACTCCCATCTAATTTGTTGCTGTCGGACGTTGTCGTGCCCTCCGAGGTACAGACGAAAAACTATTCTGCCGTTCTAAGGACCATTTGGGACGACGAGTGAGCACACTCTGCCGTACCTGCTTGCTAACCGTCCGTTGTCAGCTCACAATCCAATCTCGATTAAAACGCGCAAGGCTGTTTCACTCGCATTTTTGGAGGCTTATAATTGTTATGCAACCTGATCAAACTATCTGGCTACAGTGATTATCTTACCGTCGTTATATTGTTAGGTTACGGTACGGAATTCGGAATGAAGTACATGTGGATGAGTGAAGTATACAGCATCATAATCATAAAATAAATGTATACTCTCTAATAAATCGATAACATAAATACTCAGTGCAGTAAAGAACCAACTGCCTAAACCTGTCCTTCAGAAGGTCAAAATGAAAGTCAATTGTATTCGTCACATGCACCCGAAGGTGCAGTGAAATGAATTTGCCAGCAGCGATACACTTAAATACACACAATACACAATAACATTTAGCACAAACATCCACCTCAGCATTCTTCACTGTGGTGCAAGGCAACAAAGTTCAGTCTGTTTTAAGGCCATCGTTTTATTTTCATTGGCTGCTCTGCTCAGTCTGTGTTTCAAGAAAACAGCCAGCCGAGTGGATACAGGAATACATTCTGTTCGCAAGAAGTAGTCATGAGTAATAAGCGCGGAGTTTGACCGCAAGATCAAGAACATGGTTAACTTAGAAGCACCTGCATTCTTATTTTGCTCACACACCTTTCTGTTTCTCCAGCAAGAGATACTTTAAGAAGTATTTATTCGCTCATTGGACGAAAGTTCCTCTTTTGCGAAGTAGTGGGTCTCCGAAATGAACGAGTTTGGCGTCAATTTATTTTCAATGGTTAAGTGGTTTCTCCGGATATCTCACCGAAACAGGCAGTCACTACCAGAAATAGACAGATTCAAGACAATGTGTGAATCCTCCTCTGACTGATTCTGCCCCCCGCACATAACCTGTGAGCAGGTACGTGCCGTGAGTGATAACTCAGGGTAGGCACTCAGTCGGCTAAAAAAAATTAAACCGCGCATGCGCAGATTGTTCTCTCCGTTAAAAATATAAAACAATAAAAACAGTGATATTTCAATTTGCTCAAGGCTTCCTAGTCTCCTTTATACATAATTACTGAATGTTGGGGGATTGATGGCAGATGAAGAGATGGAGAGATGGTGGGAAAAACAGGAGCGCAGGGAATAGGTGAATCAGTTGTCATCTTACTGAATGACAACACTTGTTCCAGGGACCAAATGGGGGAACAGTTCCTTTCACAGCGTGTGGAGAGTCTGTGCCAGGGGTAAAGTTGTGGGGAGGGCACGAGTGTTGAGAAGGAGGGTGTCGGTAATACTGCCAGTAACTCACTCACTCACTGCTACCGCAACTCTCCGGGAGCGAAGCCATGCACTGTAGCTGGGGATAGAAGCAGCTCAGGGAGCTACGAGCGGCCACCGGGACCCGACAGCAGAACTGGCCGCCACCAGTGCCTTCTGCCGGCCCGCTCACATTTGCCAGTGCTCTCCGTCGGAGCACCTGTCACCTGCCGTTCGCCAACTTCGCTCATGTCAGCGGCTTCTTACAGATCCTTAAATACCCACAGCCGAGTAACCTCAATCGCGCTGTCGGAATTTAAGGAGATGAGTGAGGCAAGCGAACGGCAGGAAAGAGGTTTTTAGACGGAGAGCTGCCAGAGGTGAGCGGGGACTGGCAGAAGGAGCTAAGGTGGCGGCTGGTTCCACTGTCCGGCCCGGCGGCCGCTCAGCCACCCGAGCTACTTCTCTTCCCTCCCCACCCCCGGCCTCAATGCGGTGGCATTCGACGCCTCCGTGTAAGACGCGTCGCAAGTGGCATTATCCCAATCCCCTCCTTCATAACATTCGTGCCCTCCCCGTAACTTTACCCCGGGCCAGACTCTCCAAATGCTTGGAAAGGATCTCTCTCCCCACCCCCGCACCCCAGGAAATACGGTATTTAAAAACATCACCAAGAAATGTACATACCACATCATTGGTACATGACAAACCATGTTTGAAAACCCCGCCTAGAAACTTGCGCTGCGAATGCGCAGTAGACTGTTGCGCATGCGCCGTGCAGCAAAGGCAGAATTTCTGCTGCCTTCAGCGCTGACGGCACGTGGGCTGCACAGACCTTCCCGTGTTACAAGCGCTGCGGATGAAAGGCACCAAGAATTATGCCTACCAAAGAGATCGGCCTCTCACATAGGCATAATTCTCCCATGCCTTTGCTATTTATATTTAGACCTTACTATGTTATAATTTTAGTCAGGGTAGGCAGTGTCTACCTTGCCTACCCTGACGGCACGTGCCTGCCTGTGAGATTCGCGACAGCTGCCCAAGCCGCAATGAACGACATCCATCCCCGAAATAGCAGCTGTGCGCTTAAAATTCCGGCCATCCTCAACACTGTGTGATCCACTGCGCATTAATTAACTGCCGTGTCAGTCAGACACAGTCCCGAGATTGTCAATCGATATTTCTTCTCCGACTGCTGGACTGCTTCCGAAAAACAATTTCGAGCGAATTCTGCCTTCTGGCCAGAGCCACCGTCAGTGTATCGCCGGACCGCAAACTTGGCTGTCCGGCTGAATACTGGCGATACCAGTATAAGTAAACATTATCCTTAGAATCGGTACATGTGAAAGTGGCGCTTTGACCCTCTGTATGTGTGAGCGGACCCTCCTCTTGGGTGCTGGAATCGGAATCAACCAAACCTGGAACACATTATAGTGAGTGAAGAATTGATGATACAAAGTAAACGCAACCGACTTTGGGAATACGGAGTGACTCTTAAATTCTTAAACAATTGGACAGGCTCGACGGAGGAAAAATGTTCCCGATGTTGGGGGAGTTCGGTTGGGGGTTACGGTTTAAGAATAAGAGGAGCCCATTTAGGGCTAAGATAAGATAAAACATTTTCACCCAGAGAGTTGTGAATCTGTGGAATTCACTGCCACAGAAGGGAGTGGAGGCCAATTCACTGGATGTTTTCAAGAGAGTAAGATTTTGCTCTTGGAGTTAAAGGAATCAAGGGATATGGGGGGAAATGCAGGAACGAGGTACTGATTTAGGTGACCAGCAGACATCATATTGAATGACGGTGCTGGCTCGAATGGCCGAACCGCCTACTCCTGCACCTATTTTTCTTTCTTTCATTAAAATCCTTTTATTCGTTTTGTTCCAAAAAACAAAAACTAAACAAAAAAAACAAAGCGAAAAGAATAATAAACATAACAATGATATTGATACATAGCGATCAGGATTACATTAATAACAGGTATAACCTGATGTGAGTCCAGTGTCAAAATACACATTGAATATAGACCTCCCGGTCTCTATGTAAATATAGTTAAATATTTAAAAGAAAACATATATGTAGAAAAAAACACAAAGATCAAAAGTCAAAAAAAGAAAAAAAGGAAGAAACAAAACCCCCTTAAACGAAAGAAAAAAATACAAATAAAAACAAAACAAAACAGAATCTGAACTGAGAATTTCAACAATTTAAGTCTGTTTGTCGTCAAGTCCGTTCCACCATATAAAGGTAAAATAGTTTTTATAACGGTTAGAGAGGGAGCAATTTATGTTGTTTGAAAGTGTTGAATAAAATTTCCCCAAGTCTTATCAAATTTAACCAAGGGTTCAACAATGTCACCCCTGATTTTTTCTAAATTTAAACATGATATCGTTTCAGAATACCACTGGACTGTGGTCGGAGGGTTGGAATCTTTCCATTTAAATAAAATAGATCTTCTGGCAGTTAATGTGGTAAAAGCAATCAGCCGATGGGTGGAGCGGGACAAATGAACAGAATCTAACATTGGTAGCCCAAAAAATGCAGTATTAGGATGAGGTTGTAAAACAATACCTAAGACTACAGAAATAGAATTAAAAAAGGACCAAAACATATGGCTCAGTGAGGCCACTTCAGAGTTACATGTCACAGGTAGGAATTATATGACCATAAAAACGAGCTCTTATCTTTTGACGTATGAACTCTGTGAACCACCTTGAATTGTCTCAGAGTGTGTCTTGCACACATTGAAGAGGTATTGACTAGAAACATAGAAACATAGAAATTAGGCGCAGGAGTAGGCCATTCGGCCCTTTGAGCCTGCACCGCCATTCAATATGATCATGGCTGATCATCCAACTCAGTATCCCGTACCTGCCTTCTCTCCATACCCTCTGATCCCCTTAGCCACAAGGGCCACATCTAACTCCCTCTTATTGACTAATTGAATAATCCTCTACCATATGTCTATAGAGAAATTTGGAGTTCTCTCTCCCTGTCATTCTTAATTTTATCGAATATATCTATTTGTAATTTCAAAATGACCTCATAATTAGTCGTCATTAATCCTTTCTGATTATGGTTCAAATGTAATATTTTCCCCAAAATTTCGATTTGATGTGGTAGCAGATAAAAGGGTAGAGTAGCCTTCAAAAAATGTCTAATTTGTAAATATCTAAAAAAGTGTGAATTCAGTCAATTATATTTATTGGAGAGTTCTATTTATTGGAAAGATATAAAACAACCATCCAAAAACAAATCACGAAAAGCTACTAATCCCTTCCTCTTCCATAACAAAAAGGATTGATCAGTACTAGAAGGTTGGAAGATAAAATTAGATAAGATAGGACTCGATAAGATAAAATCATTTAGTCCAAAAAACGTACGAAATTGAAACCATATTCGAAACGTATGTCTTATTATTGGGTTAATCGTATATTTATTCAATCTCGTCATTGTAAAAGGTAACGAGGCCCCTAGAATAGAAGCCAATGAAAGCCCTTGTAAGGAATCACGTTCAAGATTTATCCAACCTGGGCATTGGGTATCTTCTAAATCTTTTGTCGAAAATGTTAGATAACGAACATTGACTGCCCAATAGTAGAATCTAAGGTTCGGCAATGCCAAACCATCATCTTTTTTTTGATTCATGTAAGTATTTTTTACTTAGTCTGGAATTTTTATTCTGCCATATAGATGAAGAAATGTGGGAATCAATAATATCAAAGAAAGATTTTGCAATACAAATTGATATTGTCTTAAATAAATACAGAAATTTACGTTAAATTAACATTTTAATAGCATTCATTTGGCCAATTAAAGATAAGGACATTGGTGACCATATAGTAAACTTTAATATGGTCAATTAAACCCATAAAATTAGCTTTAAATACATCCTTGTGTTTCTTGGTGATCTTAATACATAGATAAGTAAAACTAATCTAAGTAGTCAATCTAAGTGGAAACTGCACATACTTCGAAACTAGATTATTTAATTGAAAAAGCTCAAACTTACTAAAAATTAGTTTATAACCAGAGAAACTACTAAATTTATTAAGTAATGCCACTATTGCCGGAATAGATTGACCAGGGTTAGAACTAAATAAGAACAGATCATCTGCATAAAGATATAGCTCATATGTCTTATTCCCGAGGACAATACCAAAAATATTAGGGGATTCCCTAATAGCGGTGGCCAAAGGTTCCAAGGCAATATCAAATAGTAAAGGACTTAAGGGATGCCCTGTCTAGTACATCGAAAGAGCCCGAAAAAAGGGGATATCTGATAATATCATATACAGTAGCCTGAGGTATATGATATATCAGCTTGATATATCCAGTGGGAGTGGCGGCGCTGCCCTGGCAGCAGCGGCTCGCCTGCAGTCCATCTGTTTTTCTTTTTTTTGTTGTTGTTTTCTTGTCATGTTTTAGCGTGTTAACATGAGTGATCATGTAGTGTATGTGTGTGGGAGGGGTGGGAGAAACGGTTTGGTCTCTTCCTTTTGTGGGGGACGCGTCTTTTCTTGTCGTATCCCCCGTCTCCGACTCAATCTGCGCTGAGGCCTAATGGCGGAGCTGATAGCCTCCAACTGCGACCGACCTAGAGGCTCCGGAGGCAGAGCCAGCCAGGACTTACCAGCGCGGGGCTGGCCGACTTCGGGGCTGCGGTGGGTTCCGGCATTCCAGCGTTCCGGCGGCCCGACTCGGAGCTGTGGCGGCTTTCCGGTAGCGGTGGAGGCGGCAGCGACTTCGGAGGTTCGGCCGCGGGCCCATTGGACGACATCGGCGGGAGCTCGCAGGTCACAGGTTGGTGACCTGTTTTTCCGGAGCTCCCGCGGCAACAGCTGAGTCCGCTGGACTGGAGGGCGGTAGCTTCGGCAGCTTCTACAGCCCGGGCCTTGGAGTTGAACCGGCCCGCTCTCGGAGCGTGGTTCAGCCGCGGGACTTATTTACATCACCCGGTGCAGTCACAACATCGGAAGCCTGGGTCGCCTCAGCGCAGAGGAAGAGGAAGAACAAGAAGGGAAGAGACAAAGACAAGATTTTTGCCTTCCATCTCAGTGAGGAGGTGTCTGGTGAACTCACTGTGGTGGATGTTAAATATGTGTTTATTGTGTGTTTTGTTATTTACTATATGTATGACTGCAGGCAACAAAATTTCGTTCAGAGCGCATTTTGGACCAATATTAAATTTTTCAAGTGTATTGAATAAGTATTCCCATCCTACTCTATCAAACACCTTCTCGGCATCAAGTGAAATGACACATTCTGGGGTTTTATTTGACGCTGTATATGCAATATTCTTTAATCTCCTAACGTTAAAGTTTGAGTGACGATTTTTTAATAAAACCTGTCTGATCTTCAGCGATAATTTGCGCTAAAATATTTTCCAATCTCATAGCTAATATTTTGGAAAGAATTTTGAAATCTACATTTAACAGTGATATATGTCTATATGATGTAACTTCAGTAGGGTCTTTATATTTATTAAGAATTAAAGAAATAGATGCTTCATAAAAAGATTGTGGTCTATTCCTTTAAAAGGCTTCTTTAAATACCTTGAATAGCCAGGGAGACAATATATTTGAAAAATACTTTAAAAATTCTACTGTCAACCCTTCTTAACAGGGAGCTTTACCTAAATTCATTGAAAGGATTGCTTCCGTGATGGGTTCATCTAACAACAGAGACTCATTATATGGTAAATTTCGTAAGTTCAGTTTCTTTAAAAACTAATCATAGAATCATAGAAATTAGGTGCAGGAGTAGGCCATTCGGCCCTTCGAGCCTGCACCGCCATTCAATATGATCATGGCTGATCATCCGACTCAGTATCCCGTACCTGCCTTCTCTCCATACCCTCTGATCCCCTTAGCCACAAGGGCCACATCTAACTCCCTCTTAAATATAGCCACTGAACTGGCCTCAACTACCCTCTGTGGCAGAGAGTTCCAGAGACCCACCACTCTCTGTGTGAAAATATTCCATTTCATCTCTGTCCTAAAGGATTTCCCCCTTATCCTTAAGCTGTGACCCCTTGTCCTGGGCCTCCCCAACATCGGGAACAATCTTCCTACATCTAGCCTGTCCAACCCCTTAAGAATCTTGTAAGTTTCTATAAGATCCCCTCTCAATCTCCTAAATTCTAGAGAGTATAAACCGAGTCTATGCAGTCTTTGTTCATAAGACAGTCCTGACATCCCAGGAATCAGTCTGGTGAACCTTCGCTGCACCCCCTCTATGGCATTAATGTCCTTCCTCAGATAATGCATTATATTGGAATCAGTAGGAAAATCTGATTGGTATAGGGAGGTATAAAATTCCTGAAAGGATTTATTAATTTCGTCATGGTCTACAGTTAGTGTACCATCCCGTTTACTCAGTTTAGTAATCTGATGCTTGGCCGACACCTCTTTCAACTGATTAGCAAGTAATTTACAAATCTTTCGCCATGTATATAGCATTGACTTTTAGTTTTAAGTAGCAGGTTCTCAATCGGTGATACTAATAACAAATCATATCTCAATTGAAGTTAAACTCTATTCTCATGGAGCTCTAATTTAGGAGCTTTTGAATATGTTTTATCAATTTATTTAATCTCGTCAGCCAATGTACGTATTTCTTTTTGAGTTTTTTTTTAAATCCCGTGGAGTATGAAATGATTTGGCCATGAATATATGCCTTAAAAGCATCCCAGACAACACCATTAGGTATTTCTTCAGTAGAGTTTGTCAAGAAGTAAAAAGCAATCTGATCTTTAATAAAATTAATAAAGTTTAAGTCTTGAAGCAAAGTAGCATTAAATCGCCAATGAAGAAGGGTCTCTACCCGAAACGTCGACTATCTCCTTCGCTCCTTAGATGCTGCTGCACCAGCTGAGTTTCTCCAGTCTTTTGTGTAACCCTCGATTCTCCAGCATCTGCAGTTCCTTCTTCAACATATTAAATCGCCATTGTTTAGCACTAAACTTGGAATCAGGTAGTTTGATTGATAGTTTCAATGGTGTGTGATCAGAAATAGCAATTGCATCATACTCACATGCAACGACCGATGAAACTAGCCGAGAATCTATTATAAAGTAGTCAATCCTAGAATAACTATGAACAAAAAAGAACATTATTTGTCATTTGGGTGTAAGAATCTCCAAACATTTAACATTCAGAGTCAAGTAAAAAATAATTGATAAAACTAGCTGATTTATTTGGAAGCACATGATCAGATGTAGATCTGTCAATCAAGGGGTTCAGACAGCAGTTGAAATCTCCACCCATTATTAAAAAGTGTTCATTTAAATTAGGAAAGGATGCAATTAACTGTTTAAAAAACTCAGGGTGATCAATATTTGGTGCGTTAACATTCACCATATCAACCTTTTGCTTATTGAGAACACCAAAAATCTACCATATGGATCAGAAATTGTTTCATAATGAACAAACGGAATCGAGGAGTCAATAAAAATAGAGACTCCTTTCACCTTAGCCTGCGAATTTGAATGAAACTGCTGTCCTCCCAAAACTTGAAAAATCGTTGATTGTCATCTTGCCTTACACGAGTTTCCTGAACAAAATTCTGAAGAAGGGTCTCGACCCGAAACGTCGCCTATCTCCTTCGCTCCTTAGATGCTGCTGCACCCGCTGAGTTTCTCCAGCTTTTTGTGTAACCCCGCCTTCCCTCTTATTGGGATGGTTCAAATCATTCACATTCCATGAAAGGAAGTTAATAACTTTACCCATATTGCTTGTAAAAATCATGTGGGATGTAAAGGGTTACTTTTTTAAAAGCCTAATAGTTTATGACACTGGAAGAAGAAAGATCTAGGGCGGAGCCAGAAGTGACGACATTTCAGACATTTTTGTAGTTCAGATTTTGCACAAATGAAGAACACTAAATAAGAAACAAGAAACCCCTCCCCCCCTCCCACCCCTGTAAAGCACGAAAATGACCAATAGACAGTCAGTAAGCTACCTAATCCCTTCCCTACCCCCATTTCTCCTAGCAACAGCACCCGACATAGGGAAGATCATAATTCTGGCAAACCAACAATTTATAAATTCAATCGACGGCTTCTGTTTTCCATGTCCATATATTTAGTCTTATATTGCTGAAGTGCTCGAGTATTTTCATTCATTCTCCGTTCCAGTGTTTCAATCTTTAAATCTCTCTCCTGGCCCAAGATTCGCAAGTTATCAATTTGTTCCTTTTGTTCACGATGTTCATCTTGTAACATAGTCAGCTGCCCTGGAACTTCGTTCAATTTACTCGAAACTCCTTTCACCATTTCTTCCAAACTTCCAAATCTTGTTTTTGTTTCATGTTTCAGTTCATTTGTCAATTCATCGTTCATTTTCGATATTGCTTCTATGATACTAGAGTCAGAAGCTGTGGCTGTGGTTGTGGCTTTCCCCTGTTCCTTCCTTGGGGAGCCTACTTTCCTTCTTGTCTCCATCCTTTTCACGATTAAGGCGTGTAAAAGTGTTATCAACAATTTATGAAAAGTTAGACCGTGCCTTGAAGTCAAATAGTCACAAGTAACTTTGAAAGAGTGGTAATTGAAGGTTAAAAGTTAAGGGAGCAAACGATTTTGCAACCTTTACAGCATTCTGCCACAAGGAGAGGCACTATTTTCTATTTTTCTATGTTTTCATGTTTCCGATATATGCAAAAATGTAACAATGATAAAGAAAAAAGGACATTGTTAGCTGTTCCTCAGTTTTGAACGAGGTATGGACAATGAGACAGATCACGATAACTTGGAATCTACTGCGACCTAGGTAAGATAGGGATGGGGAGAGAGAGAATGGAGTAATTACTTGAAGGTAGAGAAATCAATGTTCATTCCTCTGGCTTGGAAGCTGTCCAAGCGAAATATGAGATCTGTTACTCTTATTTGTGTTTGGCCACGCTCTGACAATGGAGGAGGCCTCGGAGTCAATGGTTAGTGTGGGAATGGGAAGCGGATTAAAGTATTTGGCAACCGGGAATACATGCACGTACAAGCGGACTGAGCTAAGGTTTTCAGCTAAACAATCGAAGAGCCTGCGCTTGGTATCGCCGATATTTAGGAGCCAACACCTGGAACAGCAGATACAGTGAGTGAGGCTGGAGAAGATAAAAGTGAATCTCTGCCTCACCTGAAAGGATTGTCCGGATCCTTGGACGGATTCGAGGGAGGAGCTGCAAGGACAGGTGCTATAGCTCCCGTGGCTGCAGGGGAAAATACCTAGGATGGGGGAGGGGAGGGAGTATTATCCGGCAGGACGTGTAAATCAGTGAGTTGCCAAGGGAGCGGTCTCTGCGGAAAGCTGCTGGGTTGAAGATGGGAAGATATGGCTCGTGACAGGATCCCGGTAATTGTGGCGGATACGTCGGAGGGTTATGTGTTTTATGCGATGGCTGATTCATTTCAATTCAATGCAATCTGTATTGTCATCGTGCAGTGTACAATACAGAGACAACGAAATGCAGTTGATATCTCCGAAGGGCGAACTTACGAATGAACAAGTAATTGCGAAGTAGTATGAGTTAATATACGTCTATACATATACAGTGTCTGGGGGGGGGGGGGGGGGGGGGGAGACAGGCAGTAATTGAGGTGAAGCGTTGAGATATGTGACAGCCGCAGGGAAGAAGCTCTTCTTGAGCCTGCTGGTACGGCAGCGGAGGGACCTGTAGCGTCTCCCAGATGGGAGGAGGGTAAACAGTCTATGGGTGGGGTGTGAGCTATCCCTGGCGATGCTGTGCACCCTTTGCACTATGGACAGACTCAATGGAGGGGAGTGAGGAGCCTGTGATGCGTTGGGCGATCCGCACCACCCTCTGCGGAGTGCAGAAACCAATTGCAGAGGGAGGGGTTGATTCCCAGGTCATCGAGTTTGGCGATCAATTTAGAGGGGATAATGGTGTTGAATGCTGAGCTGTAATCGATGAACAGCATTCTCACATAAGTGTTTCTGTTGTCGAGGTGGGAGAGGGCGGAGTGGAGTGCCGTTGAGATGGCATCCTCTGTGCTCCTATTCTTACGGTATGCAAACTGGTAGGGGTCCAGAGTGGGAGGTAGGCAGCATTTGAGGTGTGCCATGACCAGCCTTTCAAAGCACTTGGCGATGAAAGGGGTGAGTGCAACTAGGCCGAAGTCGTTGAGGCTCGCCTCAGTGGAGTGTTTTGGCACTGGCACGATGGAGGTAGTTTTAAGGCACGTGGGGACAACTGCCTGGGCAAGTGGCAGGTTGAAGATGTCAGTCCAGACGTCTGTGCAGCACAGGTCCTGGGGACGCGCCCGAGGATGTCGTCAGGGCCGGCAGCCTTGCGTACATTGATCCTACTCAGTGCCAGGTGCACATCGTAGGGTTGAGTGTGAGGGGCTGGTGGTCATCGGGGAGCACAGCCTTGATGGCCAACTCTTGGTTGTCCCTATCAAAGCGGCCAGAAAAGTGATTGAGTTCCTCGAGGAAGGATGCGTCACTGGCAGTGGGGGTGGAGTTGGTGGTTCTCTAGTCAGTGATGGCCTGGATGCCATGCCACATGCGTCGGGGGTCGGAGTTGCTGTCGAAGTGCTCCTCGATCCGCAGCTTGTACCTATGTTTGGCGTTATTGATGCCCCACTTCAGATTGGCCCTCGATGAACTGTAGGCACTGGCATCGCCTGACCTGAAAGCCGAGTCCCGTGCTTTCATCAGTAGCCTGACCTCGCTGTCCATCCATGGCTTCTGATTCGGGTATGTGGTGATTTGTTTGAGAGTGGTGACACTGTTGATGGAGGAGTTGATGAAGTCCAGAACAGAGGAAATATAGGCGTCAATGTCAGTGTGGGAGTCAAGGGTGGCCTGAGCTGCAAACACATCCCAGTCAGTGTTACCAAAACGCTGCTGGAGTGTGGAGTCCGCTTCATCTGACCAAACCTTGACTGTCGTCACTGTGGGTTTAACGCGTCTGATGAGTGGGGAGTACTTGGGGAGCAGGATCAATGATAAGTGATCAGACTGACCAAGGTGGGGGAGGGGGATAGCTTTGTACGCTTCAGCCATGTTGGTATAGACTTTGTCCAGTGTCTTGTCTTCTCTAGTGGCGAAGGAGACATGTTGCTGGAATTTGGGTAGTACAGTCTTCAGGTTGGAGTGATTGAAGTCACCCGCTACAATGAAGGCTGCGTCTGGATTGAGGGTCAGTTGTTTGCTAATGGCAATATGCAGTTCTTTCATTGCAAGCTTGGCATTAGCATCAGGAGGGATATAGGCTGCAGTCACAACAGTGGAGGTAAACTCTCTGGACAGATAGAACGGCCTGCACTTAACCAAGATGAACTCAAGGTTGGCTGAGCAGTGGCTCTCAATGATGGTGGTGTCTGTGCACCATGCTTTGTTTACATACATGCACAGACCCCCACCTCTGGTCTTACCGGAGTCAGATGTTCTGCCCGCTCGGAGTATGTGTCGTCCCGCTAGCTCAATAGCGCTCGCGGGAACATCACAGTTCAGCCAGGTTTCGGTGAGGATCATGATGCTGTAATCCTTGATGGGGTGAAAGATAAGGTCTGCGGACACTGTCCATGTTGCGGCTGGGAAAGGGGAGTAAGAGCGGAGCTGAAGGATATCGAGAAGACCATAGTGAGGGGCAGATGCGGCACATGCGGTTGAATTGGGTGTAGAGGACAGAGTCTTAGCAAGAGGCAGGGTGGGAAGAAATGTCGTCTAGGTAGATGTGGGAGTCAGTAGGTTTATACTAGATTTCCGTCGATAGTCTATCCCCTGTGATGGAGACGGTCAGATTAAGAAACGGTAGGCAGATATCAGAGATGGTCCAAGTGAATTTGGGTGCAGGATGGAAATTAGTTGTGACGTTAATGAAGTCTGGGATTTCTACGTGGGTGAAGGAGGTAGCACCGAATCACTCGTCAATGTTTCAGGTGGTAGGCGCACTGTTGTTATTATGAACTCAAAGCAGCGAATGGACGTGACGGGACGGATTCCCTTCTGATTTACACCAATAGGTAATCGTCAATCAGCACATAAAATGTATCCAACCAATACAATCTTAAACACTGATAAACGTCCATCCATTGTAAGACAATTGTGATAGGAACACTCGGACAACAATTTTAGATATTTAGTTCTGGGCTGACTTCAGTCTTAAATGTCAAAGGAGACACTGAACAAATCAATTTGAATCGACATTGATATGAGCAGTTGTCAACGATTCGGGGAAAATTCGTTACTTTTCATTAAGTGGTGTAAATTCGTTTCCTTCTGTCACTGCATTTTTCCAAGGAACTACCTGCAACTTCCTGAGATAAAAAGATTGATCACCATATAAACATTAGCTTAAATATTACACATTTGCTTAATTGATAACAAGAGAAAAAGTCATATAAGTCTGTCATGGGCTTTTAATTCCTATGTAATATGTGTTCTGCGAGATGTTTAACGGGACCTTGCAGAACATGTCAAAACGAACTAACAACTAATCTGGAAAATATTGTGCCAAAGCGACCGCTTCCTTCCCGAAGTCACGGTTTAATGTAAATCGGCATCTCGTGGAGCACATTTGATAAAGTATTGATAATGAAGCAGGCATTAACATTACATCGAACTCCATTACTGTTCGAAGTCTCATTGCAGCTGGGTATGATAACGTGAACGAGTAAGAGTGAAAAAATGGTGAACACTATCTAATCCATCACGGATAATGACATTCCCACCATCGATGTGATCTACCGCAGTTAGCTGTCTGTAAAATACAGCCATGCTCATCAGAGACCGTCACCACCCAGATTCTCATTTTACACCTGCCATCTAAAACATAAAAATTGTAACTACTAAAGGTTTAGGAGATGTTTCTTCCAAACAACCATCATCTGGCTATTAAACAACACCACCCATCAATAAACTCCAAACTCTGCAGACTTGGCGGTGGTGGGGGGGTGGCGGGATTGTTATATATTATGGTGTATGGAGAGTACGATGTTCACTTTCTGTGCTGCGAGTACCCTTTTCATTGTTCCGTTTTCGAACAGAGGATAAACACGTGACTCTTGGAAGATAACTCGCCCTGTCTCACTGGCAAAAAGCTGACAATACCGCACAGAACCACGCGTCATTTTCTCAGATTTGACGTGTAATATTTTAAAATATTTGAAAATGGGTTATATAAACAGACAGTATCCATTCAGCAGAAAAGGGAGAGAAAAGGGAACCGGGCTGAGTTCATTTTAAAGGTCAGGGGATGGGTCTGGGGAGCGATGGGGCTGCCTAACCGCCCTGACGCCGTCATGTACGGTGGATATTAGTGTTTTAGCCGAATAGGAGTGACATTTTTTAAATGTTTTGGAAAGATAGGTGAGATTTTCGTTAAACGCTCCCTCTTCACCAGAGATCCATAAAGTCACACTCGGGAAGACTTGTTACCTGATGTCATTTAAAAAATGATTTGATATGTTTCATAAAATTTCCAGTTAGCGCGATGGGCCATTGAAGTGCGTGAAGGAGCTGCTCTCTGAACTTCCCCTGGGTGACGGTGTAAATCAGTGTGTTTGTACAGGTGTTCAGCAGCTGCAGCAGAACTCCATTTTTTTCAAATTTTGCAAATGGGTTTGTGAAACCGCGCATCCAAGTTCCGAGGACACATCGATAGAAAACAAAATAAGATACAGTTGTGACCCACAGCAGGATAAAGCTGCTGGAAATTGCAAAGAGTAATATTATGGACCGTTTACGGCTTTCCGTCTCCGGGTCTCCACGACTGAGATCGCGGAGCCTCCTGCGGACCCGATTGGCCATGAAAATACGTCTCGCCGTGTGCGCATTAAAGAACAAAATCAAACAGAATGGAATCACTGGGGTCAACAACGGCTCGGTCCAAGAAAATGCGATCCATGCGGGCAGGTGATAGAAATCCGATCGGATTCGGCAACCCACAGTAAGTCAAAGTCAAAAGTCAAGTCAAAAGAGTTTATTGTCATGTGTCCCTGACAGGACAATGAAAATGTTTCTTTGCAAAGCACATAGAAGGCATTGACTATAATTCTACACATAAATACACCCATGACTTAATAAATTAATAAAGTGCAAATAACAGATGGAGGGATATTAATGTTCAGAGTTCCGAGCCAGGTTTAATAGCCTGATGGCTGTGGGGAAGTAGCTATTCCTAAACCGGGTTGTTGCAGTCTTCAGGCTCCTGTACCTTCTACCCGAAGGTAGCAAGGAGAAGAGTGTGTGGCTAGGGTGGTGTGGGTCCTTGATGATGCTGCCAGCCTTTTTGAGGCAGCGACTGTGATAAATCCCCTCAATGGAAGGAAGGTCAGAGCCGATGATGGACTGGGCAGTGTTTACTACTTTTTGGAGCCTTTTCCTCTCCAGGGCGCTCAAGTTGCCGAACCAAGCCACGATGCAACCAGTCAGCAAGCTCTCTACTGTACACCTGTAGAAGTTAGAGAGAGTCCTCCTTGACAGACCAACTCTCTGTAATCTTCTCAGGAAGTAGAGGCGCTGATGAGCTTTCTTAATGATTGCATCTGTGTTCTCGGACCAGGAAAGATCTTCACAGATGTGCACGCGCATGAATTTGAAGCTCTTGACCCTTTCAACCATCGACCCGTTGATGTAAACAGGACTGCGGGTCCCCATCCTACTCTTTCCAAAGTCCACAATCAGTTCCTTGGATTTGCTGGTGTTGAGGGCCAGGTTGTTGTGATGGCACCTTTGGACAGTCGCTCGATCTCTCTCCTATACTCGGACATCCCCATCAGTGATACGTCCCACAACAGTGGTGTAGTCAGCGAACTTGATGATGGAGTTCGCGCTATGACCGGCTACGCAGTCATGAGTATAGAGTGAGTACAGGAGGGGGCTGAGCACGCAGCCCTGAGGTGCTCCCGTCATGCTTGAGCAAATAATTATAAGCGAAAGGCCAGGGAGCGTTCTGTAAACAGAAGAAGGTACATAGGGTCACCATAACCACCGCCGCGTTTCTGTCGGTGCAGTATCTGGATCTCAGATTCTGTTTGGAGATGGCCACAAACCTATCAAATGTGAAAGCGACCGTGAACCAAACGGAACAGTCTACGGCCGCGGCGGAGATGAAGAGAATAAACCTGCACACAGGAGTGAAGTACAGGAATGTGCTCCGCCAATATAGAACGGCAATCCGATTTAAAATCACTTCGCAGACAATCACCGTGAGGTCCGCCGTCGCCATAGCCACCAGATAACGAGTGATGCATTTGGAGAGACCGCACTTTCCTCGGGACAGGATCACAATCGCCAGTAGATTCACTAGGGGAGTAAGAAAGAAGCAATGGTGATTATGTGGACAGAAGTACTTTTCGATAAGTAATGGGTGGGTATATATTGTTATTTTGCTTGCTTTCATAAAATTGCGAAAAAGATGGCATGGTCGGAGATTTCCTTTGGTTTGAATGCGATCCCTGATACTGCGCTCACGGACAAACATTCCACCTAACAGTGAATTATTGAACTGAGAAACGGTTTGAACGGAAGTGAAGTATGAACAACAAGACTAAAATCAGTGTTAATGTGGCGCATCTTTCAGATCGGCATTTGCTTACCGGGTCTGCAACGTTTGAAGGGGGCAGTGTATACTAGAGATTACCTGCACGCGATGCGGTAAATGTCACATTTGAAATTATCAACATTTAAAGCCATGAAATGGGAGACCAGGCGGAGACAAAAAAAGATGCGAGCAATGCAATCGCCCGAGGTAGAAACAGATGCAGCCTTTGTCGCTCAGCTTACTTGGCTGTTACTTCACAACAGCCCACATCATCAAGGACCCGCACCATCATGGCCACACACTTATCTCACCACTGCCATCAGGAAGAAGGTACAGGAGCCTAAAGACTCTAACGTCCCGGTTCAGGAACAGTTACTTCCCCACAGCCATCAGGCCATTTAACACAACGAATAAGCTATGAGCTCTGAACTGCTAAAGACAATATTATAATTTGTTATTTGCACTATACTTGTTATTTATTGAACTTTTAAATTTTTTCCCATATATATAATGTTTACGTATTCACATATTCTGTTGTGCTGCAGCAAGTAAGAATTTCATTGTCCCGTCCTGGACATATGACAGTAAAGCACTCTTGACTCTTGCCTTGACTCTTACCAATAATGCAAGAACAATTCTACACCAGTCCCAGTAAACGGCATACGATGAAATATATTAAAAGCATACAATAACTACATTAACTTCGGGTTATACCCCAAATCCCGTTCCACGGTGCAACCTAGCATCTAGCACATTTTGCCACGCTATTTTCACTTTATCTTTAACATTACCGCATCCCAATGAATTGTCGTCACGGTTATCCCACCTTCAACCGTCAAGTGACATACCCGGTACTCCAATTGACGCCAGGATTGGGTAATAATAATATCCAACCGACAAGTATAGCAGGCGACCCATTTCTCCTTCAAAGCGATCTCGGAAACGCAGTGCAACGTCTACAGATATTATAGTGGGAGGTTAAACCGCTCAACATTTACAACCTTGGAAAAAGATTAACGAGTTATTAAGATCACCTCCCTGTGGACATTTATTACGGATTTTGCTCCCGTGTGATGTTACACGATAACAATCACGAGGGTGGTCGTTCATTGCACATGCACTAATTGGGCACGTACAGAATAAAGGAACTGTAAAGTGGGATTGCGAAAAATATTTCTAAATTTAAATATGTTCAATGAGATTGCAGCTGTAGAGAGGTAGGACAAAAATATCACTCAACAACACACGATACGATTAAATAGTTTATGTGGAGGATGTAAGAAGAAACCGCAGATACTGGTTTCAACCGTAGGTAGACACAACAGTATATAGAAACGTAGGAAATAGGTGCAGGAGGAGGCCATTCGGCCCTTCAAGCCAGCACCGCCATTCATTGTGATCATGGCAGATCGTCCACTATTAATAACCTGTGGTTGCCTTCTCCGCATATCCCTTAACTCCACTAGCCCCTGGAGCTCTATCTATCTCTTAAATGCATCCAGTGATTGGCCTCCACTGTCCTCTGCGGCAGGGAGTTCGATAAATTCACAACTCTGGGTGAAAAAGTGTTTTCTCACCTCCGTCTTAAATGACCTCCCCTTTATTCTAAGACTGTGGCCCCTGGTTCTGGACTCCCACAACATTGGGAACATTTTTTCCTGCATCTAGCTTGTCCAGTCCTTTTATAATTGTATATGTTTCTATAAGATCTCACCTCATCCTAAACTCCAGTGAATACAAGTCCAGTCTTTTCAATCTTTCCTCATATGACAGTCCCGCCATCCCAGTTATCAAGCTCGGGAACCTACGCTGCACTGCCTTAATCACAAGGATGCCCTTGCTCAAATTAGGAGACCAAAACTGTACACAATACTCCAGATGTGGTCTCACCAGAGCCCTATACAACTGCACAAGAACCTCTTTAGGAGGACAAAGGGCTTGATTAGGAAAGGGGAGGACAAAGGGCTTGATTAGGATAGGAAAAATAGATTATGAAAGAAAACTGGCAGGGAACATAACAACTGACTGCAAAAGTTTTTATAGATATGTGAAGAGAAAGAGATTAGTTAAAACAAATGTAGGTCCATTGCAGTCAGAAACAGGTGAGTTGATCGTGGGGAACAAGGATATGGCGGACCAATTGAATAACTACTTTGGTTCCGTCTTCACTAAGGAAGACATAAATAATCTGCCGGAAATAGCAGGGGACCGCGGGTCAAAGGAGGACTTGAGTGAAATCCAGGTTAGTCGGGAAGTGGTGTTGGGTAAATTGAATGGATTAAAGGCCGATAAATCCCCAGGACCAGATAGGCTGCATCTCAGAGTACTTAAGGAAGTAGCTCCGGAAATAGTGGATGCATTAGTGATAATCTTTCAAAACTCTTTAGATTCTGGAGTAGTTCCTGATGATTGGCGGGTAGCAAACGTAACCCCTCTTTTTAAGAAGGGGGGAGAGAGAAAACGGGGAATTACAGACCAGTTAGTCTAACATCGGTAGTGGGGAAACTGCTAGAGTCGGTTATTAAAGATGGGATAGCAGCACATTTGGAAAGTGGTGAAATCATTCGACAAAGTCAGCATGGATTTAGGAAAGGTAAATCATGTCTGACGAATCTTGTGGAATTTTTGGAGGATGTAACTAGTAACGTGGATAGGGGAGAACCAGTGGATGTGGTGTATCTGGACTTCCAGAAGGCTTTCGACAAGGTCCCACATAAGAGATTAGTATATAAACTTAAAGCATACGGCATTGGGGGTTCAGTATTGATGTGGATAGAGAACTGGCTGGCAAACAGGAAGCAAAGAGTAGGAGTAAACGGGTCGTTTTTACAATGGTAGGCAGTGACTAGTGGGGTACTGCAAGGCTCGGTGCTGGGACCCCAGCTATTTACACTATACATTAATGATCTGGATGAAGGAATTGAAGGCAATATCTCCAAGTTTGCGGATGACACTAAGCTGGGGGGCAGGGTTAGCTGTGAGGAGCATGCTAGGAGACTGCAAGGTGACTTGGATGGGCTGGGTGAGTGGGCAAATGTTTGGCAGATGCAGTCTAATGTGGAAAAATGTGAGGTTATCCAATTTGGTGGGAAAAATAGGAAAACAGACTATTATCTAAATGGAGGGCGATTAGGAAAAGGGGAGATGCAGCGTGACCTCGGTGTCATGGTACACCAGTCATTGAAAGTAGGCATGCACGTGCAGCAAGCAGTGAAGAAAGCGAATGGTATGTTAGCTTTCATAGCAAAAGGATTTGAGTATAGGAGCAGGGAGGTTCTACTTCAGTTGTATAGGGTCTTGGTGAGACCACACCTGGAGCATTGCGTACAGTTCCGGTCTCCAAATCTGAGGAAGGACATTATTGCCATAGAGGGAGTGCAGAGAATGTTCACCAGACTGATTCCTGGGATGTCAGGACTGTCTTATGAACAAAGACTGCATAGACTCGGTTTATACTCTCTAGAATTTAGGAGATTGAGAGGGGATCTTATAGAAACTTACAAAATTCTTAAGGGGTTGGACAGGCTAGATGCAGGAAGATTGTTCCTGATGTTGGGGAGGTCCAGGACAAGGGGTCACAGCTTAAGGATAAGGGGGAAATCCTTTAGGACCGAGATGAGAAGGACTTTTTTTCACACAGAGAGTAGTGGGTCTCTGGAACTCTCTGCCACAGAGGGTAGTTGAGGCCAGTTCATTGGCTATATTTAAGAGGGAGTTAGATGTGGCCCTTGTGGCTAAGGGGATCAGAGGGTATGGAGAGAAGGCAGGTACGGGATACTGAGTTGGATGATCAGCCATGATCAAATTGAATGGCGGTGCAGGCTCGAAGGGCCGAATGGCCTACTCCTGCACCTAATTTCTATGTTTCTATGTTTATATGTTTACTCCTATACTGAAATCCTCTTGTTATGAAGGCCAACATTCCATTCGCTTTCTTCACTGCCTGCTGTATCTGCATGCAAACTTTCAGTGACCGATGTCAAGGACTCCCAGTTCTCGCTGTACCTCCCCCTTACCTAACCTAACCGCATTGAGATAATAATCTGCCCCTTGTTATTGTCGCCAAAGTGGATAACCTCACATTTATCTATATTATACTGCATCTGCCACGCATCTGCCCACTCACTCAACCAGTCCAGCTCACCATGCAACCTCCTAAAATCCTCTTCACAGTTCACACTGCCACCCAGCTTTGTATCATCCGCAAACTTGCTAGAATTGCTCCTAATTCCCTCTACCAAATCATTAATATACATGGTAAACAGTTGCGCCCCCAACACAGAGCCGATGCGAACATTCTGGAGTAACTCAGCGGGACAGGCAGCATCTCTTGGGAGAAGGAATGGGTGACGTTGCTGATCGAGATCCTTTCTTCAGACTGAAGAAAGACTCGACTAGAAACACCAGCCGCTTAGTTACTCCAGCTTTTTGTATCTATATTTAGTTTATTTTGAGACCTTGAACTACTGTTCCAAGACACTAACCCAATCCATTTACATCTACCCATGATCAATTTCATCCCAGGAGTTTCCACGTGGCACTGTTGAAAAATAAAGTGGAAAGGTTCTTGTGAGTGTTGTTATTTACATTCTGCAGGGGGAAAGATCAGGAGGAAACGTATGTCCTCTGGTGCTCGATGCACTTACTGTTGAATGAGACTTTGCTCATCTTCCGGATCTTTCCTTCTCATGATGTTGTACACCTCGATAAGATCACCGCTGATCCACTTTCGTTCCATGGACTAGAGACCCAGCCAACTCAACCTCTCCCTACAGCTGACACCCCGTAGTCCTGGCAAAATCATCGTAAATCTTTTCTGAACCCTGTCAAGCTTGACAATATCTTTGGCAATATATGATGCCCAAACTTAACAAAATATTCTAAATGCAGTCTCACCAACGTCTTATACAACTGCAACATTCTACCCATAAACTCATTCTGCCGTGCAGTCTCGAGGGGCCAAATGGCCTCCTCCTGCACCTATATTCTACGTTTTCTATGTTAATGATGCATCTATCTATCTATCTATCTATCTATCTATCTATCTATCTATCTATCTATCTATCTATCTATCTATCTATCTATCTATCTATCTATCTGTCTATCTATCTATCTATCTATCTATCTATCTATCTATCTATCTATCTATCTATCTATCTATCTATCTATCTATCTATCTATCTATCTATCTATCTATCTATCTCTCTATCTCTCTATCTATCTATCTATCTATCTATCTATCTATCTATCTATCTATCTATCTATCTATCTATCTATCTATCTATCTATCTATCTATCTATCTATCTATCTATCTATCTATCTATCTATCTATCTATCTATCTATCTATCTATCTATCTATCTATCTATCTATCTATCTATCTATCCATCTATCCATCTATCCATCTATCTATCTAAAATATCCACTGACATGGCCTCCGCATCCTTCTATGGCAAATAATTCCACAGATTCGCCAACCCCTGACAAATAAATATCCTCCTCATCGCCTTCCTAAAAGTATTTCCTTCAATACTGATGCTATAGCCTCTAATCGTAGACTCCCCTACTGGTGGAAACATCTTCTCCACATCCACTGCATCCAAGCCTTTCACTATAAAGTGTACTCCTTCTCGTTGATGCCGAATATGTTTGCAATCAATGTGAGTCTATGTGAGTGGGGAAGATAGGATCCCCTCATTGAGTTTCTGATTTGTGTTTATTTTACAACAGTGGTCGCACACAGCCGATTTTAAGTGGAGTTCATTTAAAAAACACAAAAATTCATCACAGAGGACCGACGGAACTGCTTGACAACAAGTGAAATTGAGTGCTTAATGTTCGATACAGGACGTTGGTGAAACGGTGTGTGGAATATTGTCTAGGTCAGAATATCTTAGGAAGAATATAATTAAGTGGAGAGCGGCAGAATAGATCATCAATGATTTTGCCAGGACTGGAGAATTTCAATTGTGACAGACTGGATAGGTTGGGATTTCTTTATCTCTGGATCGAACAAGACTGAGAGCTTACCTTTAGAAATTAATAATATAATTACGAGACATTAGTGTGATCATGGCAGGTGGAACTGCCGAGCTATTATCCAAACGGAAAGGAGGCGTGAGTTAGCAAAATTTGAGACTACAATATCTTCTCTTGCTCTTTGCTTCTAAAGGATATAGGGGAGAGGGCAAAAATGGAATGAGAAGATACTAAAGTGGCACGTAACAGGAAGCTGAGGATTGCTCCTACGCTCTAAAAGGATGTGTTCTGCAAACAAAATAATTCGGTTTATTTCATGTAGAGCAGACAAAGTTGTTTGCACCGAACACATTAAATTGGACTGTAAGAAATACAGTTGTGTGACCATTTTATTTGGTTTTATTATGGATTGTCGAAATGGAGAAGGTGAAATATCATAGATTGCACCTTCTGTGATTCCAATGGCATCACCTGCATTGGAATGTATATGTTGAAGAGACCGTCGCAGGCGTTGCTCAACGTGGAACCTTTCCAGTTATATGAATGGCAAAAGAGCGTTTCCCTAACCGGGAATCGAACCCGGGCCGCGGCGGTGAAAGCGCCGAATCCTAACCACGAGACCTCAGGGGAATATGTGGAAGCGGCCCCTGCAAACATGATATTGTCTCTCAAACGCTTCAGTTTTCGGGGCCCGTTCTATTAGCTAAGTTGATCGCCTCAATGTAGATATGTTGCAAAACTTACCTTGAGCAGCGCTGCAGTTCTGCCGCTCCCCGTGTGCGCGACTTTGGCGCCTTTCAGAGGGAGCGGGCTTAAAGTGCCGTTTTTCAGCAGACTGGGCAAATCGATCAATGTCGGGCGATTTCGTTGCGGAAGAAAAATCGCTCCGACATTTCATGAATGAAGGTATTTTTAAATTACTCTAAATTATTTATTACCTAGAGTAATTTAAAAATCACCTTCAAAAGCCGTGAGCACCGACAACCGGAAGGACTTTGCGTAGGGGAGAAAAAAAAGGTAAATAGTTTATTTTTATATTAAAAGTTGGTTTTTCGGGAGGCTTTAATAATATTTTCATGTTGCGAAATGGGATCCAAAAAAATGTATGAACAAACAGTATTTTTCATGCCGACTTCACCGCTAACCGCAACGTTCTAATCCACCGCATTCCACTAAAACCCACTCGCTGGTTGATTTGAATGGCCATTAATTTACAGGAATCAAACTCTAAATTCCTTCCATTTGGCCCAGAAATTCATGAAAATGAGATTTAAAAATTATGTTATATTGTGGATTATTGTGTGAATGTTATTTGGACACTTAGGCAATTAAAAAAAAGTTTATATTTTCTTAAGAAATGGATAGATGTTTAGATCTACTCATTGAATTTTGTAATTAGCTACAATTAGATAACTAACTAATTATATGCTTTAATTTCAGGTCATCCAAGTAAGATTGTTTCATATTTGTTTCAGAATGCTTCAATCAATAATAACTGAAAATGTCATTGAGTTCTCTTAATTTTTAAGAAAGTTGTGGGTTTGTAACTGTTCCAGATCACAGCTTTTGAGTTAAGTCAATTGAAAGGCAATGGGGAACAAGATGCTAATTTCCGAGTATGAAAATGGCCATAACCTTCTTAATACTGAAGATATGAAAGTGAATTAGGTGTCAAATTAAACTTCTTTTTATGCTTTATCTGATGGAATAAACTGCAGACTTGATTTTTTAAATCTCAAAATGTTGTAACATTGCTACATTTAGGTGCACAAACCGTCAGATCTTCTGCACATCAATCGTATATATGCACATTACCGCGTTAAAATCCGCAGAATGCCATTATCTCCTTCCTCTAAAAATAGAGATTATGTAGCTACGCTGGCTTGTATGAACATCAGCCATTCTCGTTACTTCCATCTGCTGCTTAGTGTAATGTAATCCGAAAGAGCCTCTAAATGGGAATAACGGGTTCTGTTGAAAGGGAGCACCAAGAATATAATGAAACTCCCGTTTAGTTGAATGTTGCTTCTGGAATGTGGGAGACGCAGTCTACTTTAATGTCATCAAGTAAAATTGTGAGTTGGGCATCCACATGAGTAATCACGGAGTGCTTCGAAGAATTAAAGTGCGAAGGACGTGGAACGCATCGGGAAACTTAGTGGTTTGGCATTTAGAGCCGAATGGGGCGGCCGCTGGATTGAAAGGAAATCAGAGATGTCGCGGAAATTTTCAACTGGAAATACTGTTCGTCCGCTCCGGATGAATGACCATCGGGTCACCGCCGACCGCCCTACCCGCAAAGCAACAAGGAAACAGGCGGTGTTCATTTTAAAGGGCAGGCGACGGGTCTGGGTGGAGCCCCCGAAACATGAGTGACAATTTTTTGAAATGTTTTGGAAAGATAGGTGAGATTTTCCGTTCAATGCTCCCTCTTAACCATCGATCCATAAAGTCACACTCGAGAAGACTTGGTACCTGGTGTCATTTTAAACATGATTTATTACGTTTCACTAACTTTCCAGTTAGCGCGACCGGCCATTGAAGTGCGTGAAGGAGCTGCTCTCTGAACTTCCCCTGGGTGGCGGTGTAAATCAGTGTGTTTGTACAGGTGTTCAGCAGCTGCAGCAGAAATCCAATTTTTTCAAATTTTGCATGTGGGTTTGTGAAACCTCGCATCGAAAATCCGAGGACACATCGATAGAAAACAAAATAAGATACAGTTGTGACCCAGAGCAGGATAAAGCTGCTGGAAATTGCAAAGAGTAATATTATGGACCGTTTACGGCTTTCCGTCTCCGGGTCTCCGCGACTGAGATCGCGGAGTCTCCTGCGGACCCGATTGGCCATTAAAATACGTCTCGCCGTGTGTGCATTAAAGAACAAAATCAAACAGAATGGAATCACTGGGGTCAATAACGGCTCGGTCCAAGAAAATGCGATCCATGCGGGCAGGTAATAGAAATCGAATCGGATTATGCAGCCCCACAGTAAACCATTATGCTTGAGCAAAGGATTATAAGCGAAAGGCCAGGGAACGTTCTGTAAACAGAAGAAGGTACATAGGGTCACCATAACCACCGCCGCGGTTCTGTCGGTGCAGTATCTGGATCTCAGATTCTGTTTGGAGATGGCCACAAACCTATCAAATGTGAAAGCAACCGTGAACCAAACGGAACAGTCTACGGCCGCGGCGGAGATGAAGAGAATAAACCTGCACACAGGAGTGAAGTACAGGAATGTGCTCCGCCAATATAGAACGGCAATCCGATTTAAAATCACTTCGCAGACAATCACCGTGAGGTCCGCCGTCGCCATAGCTACCAGATAACGAGTGATGCATTTGGAGAGACCGCACTTTCCTCGGGACAGGATCACAATCGCCAGTAGATTCACTAGGGGAGTAAGAAAGAAGCAATGGTGATTATGTGGACAGAAGTACTTTTAGTTGAGTAATGGGTGGGTATATATTGTCATTTTGCTTGCTTTCATAAAATTGCGAAAAAGATGGCATGGTCGGAGATTTCCTTTACTTTGAATGCGATCCCTGATACTGCGCACACGGACAAACATTCCACCTAACAGTGAGTTATTCAACTGAGAAACGGTTTGAACGGAAGTGAAGTATGAACAAAAAGACTATAGTCAGTGTTAATGTGGCGCACCTTTCGGATCGGCATTTGCTTACCGGGTCTGCAACGTTTGAAGGGGGCGGTGTATACTAGAGATTACCTGCACGCGATGCGGTAAATGTCACATTTAAAATTAACAACATTTAAAGCCATGAAATGGGAGACCAGGCGGTGACAAAAATAGATGCGAGAAATGCAATCGCCCGAGGTATAAACAGATGCAGCCTTTGTCGCTCAGCTTACTTGGCTGTTACTTCACAACAGCCCAAATCACCAAGGACCCGCATCATCATAGCCACACACTTATCTCACCACTGCCATCAGGAAGAAGGTACAGGAGCCTAAAGACTGTAATTTCCAGGTTCAGGAACAGCTACTTCCCCAGAGCCATCAGGCTATTAAACACAACGAATAAGCTATGAGCTCTGAACTGCTAAAGACTATCTGATTATTTGTTATTTGCACTATATTTTTTATTTATTGAACTTTTAATTTTTTTCCCATATATATAATGTTTACGTATTCACATATTCTGTTGTGCTGCAGCAGTAAAACACTCTTGACTCGTGCCTTGACTCTTACCAATAATGCAAGAACAATTCTACACCAGTCCCAGTAAACGGCAAACGATTAAATATATTAAAAGCATACAATAACTATATTAACTTCGGGTTATACCCCAAATCCAGTTCCATGGTGCAACCCAGCATTTAACACATTTTGCCACGCTATTTTCATTTTATCTTCATCATTGCCGCATCCCAATCACTTGTCGTCACGGTTATCCCACCTTCAACCGTCAAGTGACATACCCGGTACTCCAATTGATGCCAGGATTGGGTAATAATAATATTCAACCGACAAGTGTAGCAGGCGACCCATTTCTCCTTCAAAGCGATATCGGAAACGCAGTACAAAGCCTACAGATATTATAGTGGGAGGTTAAACCGCTGAACATTTATAGCCCGAGAAAAAAATTAACGAGTTATTGAGATCACCTCCCTGTGGACATTTATTACGGATTTTGCTCCCGTGTGATCTTATGCGACAACAATCAGGAGGGTGGTCGTTCATTGCACATGCACCAATTGGGCACATACAGAATAAAGGAACTGTAAAGTGGGATTGGGAATAATATTTCTAAATTTAAATATGTTCAACGAGATTGCAGCTGCAGAAAGGTAGGACAAAAATATCACTCAACAACACACGATATGATGAAATAGTTTATGTGGAGGGTGTAAGAAGGAACCGCAAGTACTGGTTTCAATCGTAGGTAGACACAACATTACATAGAAACATAGAAACGTAGAAAATAGATGCACGAGGAGGCCATTCGGCCCTTCGAGCCAGCACCGCCATTCATTGTGATCATGGCAGATCGTCCGCTATCAATAACCCGCGTTTGCCTTCTCCCCATATCCCTTGACTCCACTAGCCCTTAGAGCTCTATCCAACTCTCTCTTAAATCCATCCAGTGGTTTGGCCTCCACTGTCCTCTGGCGCAGTGAAATCCATAAATTCGCAAATCTGGGTGAAAAAGTGTTTTCTCACCTCAGTCTTAAATGACCTCCCCTTTATTCAAAACTGTGGCCCCTGGTTCTGGACTCGCCCAACATTGGGAACATTCTTCCTGCATCTAGTTTGTCCAGTCCTTTTATAATTGTATATGTTTCTATAAGAAATCCCCCCATCCTTCAAAACTCCAGTGAATACAAGCTTAGTCTTTTCAATCTTTCCTCATATGACAATCCCGCCATCCCAGTGATCAATCTCGTGAACCTACGCTGCATTGCCTCAATCACAAGGATATCCTTCCTCAAATCAGGAGACCAAAACGGCACACAATACTCCAGATGTGGTCTCACCAGAGCCCTATACAATTGCAGAAGAACTGCTTTTCTCCTGTACTGAAATCCTCTTGTTATGAAGGCCAACATTCCATTGGCCTTCTTCACTGCCTGCTGTATCTGCACGCCAACTTTCAGTGACCGATGTCAAGGACACCCAGGTCTCGCTGTACATTCCCCTTACCTAACCTCACCCAATTGAGATAATAATCTGCCCCCTTGATTTTGTCGCCAAAGTGGATAACCTCACATTTATCTATATTATACGCATCTGCCCTCTCACTCAACCAGCCCAGGTCACCCTGCAACCTCCTGACATCCTCTTCACAATTCACACTGCCACCCAGCTTTGTGCCATCCGCAAACTTGCTAGTGTTGCTCCTAATTCCCTCTCCCAAATCATTAATAAATATGGTGAATATATACACGCCCCCAACACCGAGCCGAGCCCAACATTCTAGAGTAACTCAGCCGGACAGGCAGCATCTCTTGAGAGAAGGAATGGATGACTTTTCAGATCGAGATCCTTTCTTCAGACCGAAGAAAGACTCGACTAGAAACACCACCCGCTTAGTTACTCCAGCTTTTTGTATCTATATTTAGTTTATTTTGAGACCCTGAACTACTATTCCCAGACACTAACCCAATCCATTTACATCTACCCATGATCAATTTCATTCCAGGAGTTTCCACGTGGAACTGTTGAAAAATAAAGAAGAAAGGTTCTTGTGAGTGTTGTTATTTACATTCTGCAGGGGGAAAGATCATGAGGAAACGTATGTCCTCTGGCGCTCGATGCACTTGCTCTTGAATGAGACTTTGCTCATCTTCCGGATCTTTCCTTCTGATGATGCTGTGCACCTCGATAAGATCATCGCTGATCCACTTTCGTACCTTGGAATAGAGACCCAGCCAACTCAACCCCTCCCTAACGCTGACACCCCGTAGTCCTGGCAAAATCCTCGTAAATCTTTTCTGAACCCTTTCAAGCTTGACAATATCTTTAACAATATATGATTGCCAAACTTAACAAAATATTCTAAATGCAGTCTCACCAACGTCTTATACAAATGCGACTTTCCACTCATAAACTCATTCTGCCGTGCAGTCTCGAAGGGCCAAATGGCCTCCTCCTGCACCTATATTCTACGTTTTCTATGTTAATGATCTATCTATCTATCTATCTATCTATCTATCTATCTATCTATCTATCTATCTATCTATCTATCTATCTATCTATCTATCTATCTATCTATCTATCTATCTATCTATCTATCTATCTATCTATCTATCTATCTATCTATCTATCTATCTATCTATCTATCTATCTATCTATCTATCTATCTATCTATCTATCTATCTATCTATCTATCTATCTATCTATCTATCTATCTATCTATCTATCTATCTATCTATCTATCTATCTATCTATCTGTCTGTCTGTCTGTCTGTCTGTCTGTCTGTCTGTCTGTCTGTCTGTCTGTCTGTCTGTCTGTCTGTCTGTCTGTCTGTCTGTCTGTCTGTCTGTCTGTCTGTCTGTCTGTCTGTCTGTCTGTCTGTCTGTCTGTCTGTCTTTCTTTCTATCTATCTATCTATCTATCTATCTATCTATCTATCTATCTATCTATCTATCTATCTATCTATCTATCTATCTATCTATCTATCTATCTATCTATCTATCTATCTATCTATCTATCTATCTATCTATCTACCTATCTACCTATCTACCTATCTACCTATCTACCTATCTACCTCTCTACCTCTCTACCTCTCTACCTCTCTACCTCTCTACCTCTCTATCTATCTATCTATCTATCTATCTATCTATCTATCTATCTATCTATCTATCTATCTATCTATCTATCTATCTATCTATCTATCTATCTATCTATCTATCTATCTATCTATCTATCTATCTATCTATCTATCTATCTATCTATCTATCTATCTATCTATCTATCTATCTATCTATCTATCTATCTATCTATCTATCTATCTATCTATCTATCTATCTATCTATCTATCTATCTATCTATCTATCTATCTATCTGCCTGCCTGCCTGCCTGCCTGCCTGCCTGCCTGCCTGCCTGCCTGCCTGCCTGCCTGCCTGCCTGCCTGCCTCCCTACCTACCCGTCTGTCTGCCTGTCTGTCTGTCTGTCTGTCTGTCTGTCTGTCTGTCTGTCTGTCTGTCTGTCTGTCTGTCTGTCTGTCTGTCTGTCTGTCTGTCTGTCTGTCTGTCTGTCTGTCTGTCTGTCTGTCTGTCTGTCTGTCTGTCTGTCTGTCTATCTATCTATCTATCCATCCCTTTAAAATACCCACTGACTTGGCCTCCGCAGCCTTCTATGGCAAATAATTCTACAGATTCGCCAACCCCTGACAAATAAATATCCTCCTTATCGCCTTCCTAAAAGTATTTCCTTCAATTCTGATGCTATGGCCTCTAATCTTAGACTCCCCTACTGGTGGAAACATCCTCTCCACATCAACTGCATCCCAGCCTTTCACTATACAGTGTACTCGTTCTCGCTGATGCCGAATATGTTTGCAATCAATGCGAGTCTATCTGAGTGGGGAAGATAGGATAACCCTCCCCTCATTGAATTTCTGATTTGTGTGTATTTTGTGGTCGCACAACAGCCGATTTCAAGTGGGGTTTAATTAAAAAAACACCAAACATTCATCACGGAGGACCGACGGAACTGCTTGACATCAAATGAAATTGAGTGCTTAATGTTTGATACAGGACGTTGGTGAAACGTTCGTGAAACGGTGTGTGGAATATTGTCTAGGTCAGAATATCTTAGGAAGGATATCATTAAGTGGAGAGCGGCAGAATATGATCATCAATGATTTTGTCAGGACTGGAGAATTTAAATTGTGACAGACTGGATAGGTTGGGATTTCTTTATCTCTGGAACGAACGAGACTGAGAGCTCACCTTTAGAAATTAATAATATAATTACGAGACATTAGTGTGATCATGGCAGGTGGAACTGCCGAGCTATTATCCAAACGGAAAGGAGGCGTGAGTTAGCAAAATTTGAGACGTATATTGAGCGCGGAAGACCCATCGATCTTCGATCTTCTCTTGCACTTTGCTTCCAAAGGATAAAGGTGAGAGGGCAAAAATGGATCGAGAAGATACTAAAGTGGCACGTAACAGGAAGCTGAGGATTGCTACTACGCTCTAAAAGGATGTGTGCTGCAAACAAAATAATTCAGTTTATTTAATGTAGAGCAGACACCATTGTTTGCACCGAACACATTAAATTGGACTGTAAGAAATACAGTTGTGTCACCATTTTATTTTGAACGTGTTAGTATTATGGATTGTCGAAATGGAGAATGTGAAATAGCATAGGTTGCACTTCCTGTGTTTACAATGGTATCACCTGCATTGGAATGTACTGTATGTTGGAGAGACCGTCGCAGGCGTTGCTCAACGTGGAACCTTTCTAGTTATATGAATGGCAAAAGAGCGTTTCCCTAACCGGGAATCGAACCCGGGCCCCGGCGGTGAAAGCGCCGAATCCTAACCACGAGACCTCCGGGGAATATGTGGAAGCGGCCCCGACACACATGATATTGTCTCTCAAACGCTTCAGTTTTCAGGGCCCGTTCTATTAGCTAAGGTGATCGCCTCAATGCCCGTGACTTCTGAAAAACAACGGCAGTGCCGAGCACTGGGAGAAAAGGCAACATGATAAAAGAACGTAAAGCTTTCATTTCTTTCCTGAGAGCATGCCATAATATTCAAGGGTTCAAGGTCAAAGTCACATGTCCCAATTAAGGAACAGTTAAATGTGAGTTACCATAAACCATACTAAGTGAAAAGGAAAAAGTCTGTGTCGAGCTTCCGCTGTGATCGATCTAACCTTCGACCTCATGTTTCAGGCATCTAGAAGTGATAAGCCTCTACTGCTGGTCTCGGTTGTCATTATCAGAGTGGATGGTACGATTGGTGGTCAATTCCGCCTACCGACAACGTAATGCATAATGCACTCTAAACCGAGCTTCATTTCAACGTTAATTTATAACGCGCAAGATCGCACCCGGGGAATTAGTGGCACAATACTATTAGTGTAATTTCTTAAACCCGTACCTTTCGTCAGTCCGATTACGGCCGAACTGACTATTACATCAAATCCCAAATTGCTGTGCAATGAAACTTTCAGGAAGCGCCTATAAATTGGATTAACGCTTCTCCCATAAATCCGCGATGCTTATATTTGTAATTTCCATTGCTTGTATATGCCATCACTGTCCAAACAAAATCCAACCCAGATGGATTCCAGTCTAATTTACCGTGCTCGGTGTAAACAATGTGGTCTGCTCTACATTAAAGAAACCTAATTCGTTTGTTCTCGTCCACACTCGCAGACTGGCATTCGAATGGTGTTTTCTTAGGTCTCAACCTGCGTGACAGGAAATTAATCGCAATATAATCATCACCCATTAGTCGTTTTGCCAGGGAAACACAGATCTGTAGAGCTGCTCCCTTATGGCACCAGAGACCCGGGTTCGATCCTAACTACGGTGCGGTCTGTATGGAGTTTGTGCGTTCTCTCTAGGCTTTCTCACATGTGACAGTAAAGCATTCCATTCCATCCCATTCCATTCAAATGCAGTCCAAATACGTACAGGTTCGTAGCTTAATTGATATATGTAAATTTGCCATTTCCCTAGTGTGTAGGATAGTGTAAGTATACGAGGTGACGCTGGGTACGATCTCGGTGGGCCGAAGGGCCTCTTTTTACACTATTTCTCTAAGGTCCGTGCGCAGAAGGACAGAGAGGAAATAATGGCACTGATTGAACTTGATCCGACTGGCAGGGTAAGATTGATGATATGTCACAGAGATCCGCGTTTGGGGCCGGCTATTTCAACCACGTGGCTGATATCTAGAGTCCATGTGCACAAACAACGGAGGTGTTGGTATGTTGGTGGGGAGAAGGAAGTAGAGATGCTTCAGCGGCGCACATAAGCTGAATGGGTGTGGATGGTTATTGGCGATGCAAGATAAATTTGGTAGTGTTAGAGTTCAAAGGGGAATTGCTGTACGTGTCATTGAAAATAGCTCGCAACCGTGGTGAGCCGCAAGTTGCTTTGGCTTTGTGAACGTGAGGCCTTGACTCCTGGGTAAAGGTGTTTTACTGCCTTTGGTAATCGGTCTGGTGAGAAGTATCGAGGAGTGGTGTGCATTGTGCTGGTCGCCATGCGTTTTATTTTTAACTTAACGTCAAACTGAGGATCGAATGCAGACACAAAACGCTTCCAGTAACTCAGCGGGTGAGACAGGATCTCTGGAGAAAAGGAATAGGTGACGTTTCGGATCGAGTCCCTTCTTCAGACTGGAGAGTCAGATGAAATGGAAACGAGATATACAGACGGTGATGTGGGAGATATAGAATAGATGAATGAAAAAATGCAGTGACTGGTTGGGTGGTGCAAGGTTCTGTGCTGGGACCTGAGTTATTTACAATTTATGTATTATCGATTTGGACGAGGGAATTAAATGTGACATCTCCAAGTTTGCGGATGACACTCAGCTGGATGGTAGTGTGAGCTGCGATGAGGATGGTATGAGGCTGCAGGATGATTTGGATAAGTTGGGTGAGTGGGCAGTTGCATTGCAGATGCAGTATAATGTGGATATATGTGAGGTCATCCACTTTCTGAGGAATAACATTATTGCTATTGGGTGACTGCAGCATAGGTGATGTCGGGAAAGACACATGATGAATGAATTAGTCGACTTGCCTTGTGTTCACTTGAATTTAGAAAGATGGGGGGGGGGGGGGGGGGGGGGGGCTCTTATAGAAACATATAACATTCTTAAAATATTGGACAGGCTAGATGCAGGAAAAATGTTCCCGATGTTTGGGAAGTCCAAAACCAGTGCTCACAGTTTAAGAATACTGTGGCCTGAAGACCGGTTCCACAGGAGGAATTGAAGACAATATATCTTGGCCAGATACTGGCCTAGAGGTGTATCAACAGCAACACAAATTATTTGATGAGTTAAGACATTATAGGACCAGGAAAACTTTTATTGTCATTCACACCTTTCGGTCTGACCAAAATTTGCTGCCGACAGTCATACATATAGTAAAGAGCAAAACACACAATAAACACATATTTAACATCCACCACAGTGAGTTCACCAGACACCTCCTCACTGTGATGGAAGGCAAAAAACTTAAGTCTTTGTCTCTTCCCTTCTTTTTCTTCCTCTTCCTTTGCGCTGAGGCGACCCGGTCCTCCGATGTTGTGACTGCACCGGATGATGTAAATAAGTCCCGGGGCTGAACCGCGCTCCGCAAACAGGCTGGTTCAACTCCGAAGCCCGGGCTGATGGAAGCTGCCGAAGCTGCCGCCATCCAGTCCAGCGGACACAGCTTTTGCCGCGGGAGCTCCAGAACCATGAGTAGAAGGACTATTATAAGTTTGAATTTTAAAGCCGGGAATCTTTAACTTGAACGGTTTCTATGTTGATGAAGAAAGCTAGTTCTGCTAGCTTGGAAGATAGCCAACAAGCTTGTTTTTTCACCTTGTCTGGAGAAATCCAGATGTCCGACCTCGAGTTGTTTTGAAGACAAGATAAGACACATTCCCTTTGAACTAACGTAATTATTAACTTTGTAGATGTTGAGGGATGTTGTCTGAAAATCCAGTTTGTTATTGTTCTTGAGAAAATATTTTCAAAACAGCCACCCGATGTTTATCAACAAGACTAAGGCAAATTGAACGAACAAGGACGAACAAGATTTGGCAATTCGCCAAGACCCGTTGTAAATCCATGGGGCGAGAAAAAATAGGTGCGTCTGAGGAATCACAAGGTGGCGAAGTCAAGCTGAGCCAAGGACAAGCTGCCTACCCGAAAGAAGGATGGAAGGAAACCTGATATGTGAACATGTTAACGAGTCAATCGAAAGCTACAGGAAATTCATGTATCGAGAAGATGCAGATAATACCCAGGCTGCCCATCTGAAAGAAACCGAGAAGGAGAGAAACAAGATATGGGAACAGGTTACCAAATCAATTGAGAAACAGAAGAAACTAGTGGAATCAGTTAAGAACGTGATCAAAGGAGAATCGAATCTGAGCCAACAATGGAACCTCTTTTAAGAGGTTGGAGAGAAACAAAATGTGATGCTGTATTCACAGCTGCCTCGGGAAGAAGGCGAAGGACACACCCAATGATGGCAAGCAAAGGTGAAGATATTCAACGGATTCATGGAGGCGGCAGAGGAGTGGTTATCTGAAATTATATCACAAATTACGCACTTAATCACTGGAAGTGCGATGCAGCAAGGTGCTGAATGGAAGAGGAGACTACACCACGATATAGTATCTCGAACGTATCTACATGATGATCAAGACATAATTCTGGTTCTATAGCCAGTTCAGCGTCGAGGGCTTCTGATCGATTGGGAGTTGAAGGTGATCTAGCTGCTCTCTCAATAGAAGCAGATGCCTTGAATATGAAACATGAGTCAGCAAGAAAAACAAGAGATGACACAACAAGGAGCAAAGAGGAGGCGACAAAAGAAAGAGATTGCGTGACAAGGAGCAGAGATAAGGTGACAAGAAGAACAAATGAAAAAAAGAGATGAGGCGACGAAAAGAATAGCTGGAACTAGACATAAAGATGGCGGTGGTCAAATTAAAGAAGGAGATATTGGGAAGTGAAGGTTCAAGATGCAGATCGAGAGCATCGAAGACGATGAATTCGTTTTTTTAGAGGAAAAACTGCTCCAAATGAGTCAGCAATTGGATGAATTCCACAATCGATGTCCACTGAATTTCACGACTTTGAACACCCATTGGGGCAATACAGGGCCTGTAAAATTTAATCTCAGCAAATGGGTGCTAGACTGAAACAAACTGGTTATGGGCCACTGGAGAGGCTCGGGACAAACCAATGGTAGACTACACTTTTCCAAGGCTTGAGAAACCAGCTCGACCAAGCCAGTATGAGCTTTCCTGTATGTGTGTCTCAAGTCGGTTGGCGCCAAGCCAAGTTTATCAGGATGGATTATTGGCATTGGTGAATAGACCGCTACTCGACAAAATCCCTCTCTCATCCTATCACCAGTAGAAATTCCAACATATGATGGAGATCCTTTGCAGAATAAAACTTTCATAAGGGCATTAGAAAAAGTATTAGAAGCGAAAATTACGGATGAAAAGGAGCGCTTACGATTTCTGGTGAAGTACACAAGCGGAATTGTTATGGTACTTGTAGCAAGTTGTCAAAATGAGCCTGACAGCCAACGCTACAGAGTGGCATGAAGGTTACTTAAAGAACGTTTTGGTAATGAACAGATGATAGCTAATGCATCCATGGAGAAGGCCCATGCTTGGAAAGAAATCAAGCCAGAAGATGGGGAGGCATTGATTGATTATGTAATATATCTTAGAGGTTGTTGCAGCTCGATGAAAACATCTTGGCCACATGGAGGAAATGGATCTTGCAAGTAATATTAGAGCCATCATTAGTAAGCTGCCCAGAAGACCGAGATAATATTGGAGAGATGACGCAGGCCAAATATTGGATGAGAGGAAGCCAGGAGCCATGCTACCAGACATGGCGGTTTTCTTGGAAAAGCAAGTATGGGACATGTTAGATGCACACCACGGGACTGTTGAAGATCATAAACCAATTATAACTGACAACGTTTCTACCTTTACTAAAACTGAAGAAAGATCAGGGCCAAAGAGAAGCAGTTTTGCTACCACTATGTAACCTGTGGAAATGACAGGTGGAATGAAGAAGATAAAGAGAGTATGAGCATTATAATTATGGAGATATCCAGTCTGGACGAAGACAATTTAATACCAATATCTTAATCCAATACGCAGATATGAAGACTTGAAACAGTGGCCTTACCTGAAGGATGTCAAAATATCTAAAATAAATTCTAGTGTTGACCTACTTATCGAAACGAATGTTTTGAAGGCATTGGAACCAATACAGATTGTCAGCAGACAAGGTGAGGGACCGTACGCTGCAAAAACCCGGCTTGGATGGGTTATCTATGGCTCATTGAGAAGGAACAACGAAAATGGGAGCAAGAAGAACTACCAACTACCATTGCTATTAATCAAATATCTACTGATGAATTAAAAAAGCTGGTGATGAAGCAATACAGTCATGACTTCAATTAAAGTAGCAATGAGGAATCTGACGAAATGACCATAGAAGAGTTAAAGTTCATGGATATTATGAACTACTCAGTAAAGATTGACGGACACTATTGTCTGGACTTACCTTTCAAACAAGAAAGTGTTAGCCGACCGAATAATTATCATATGCAGAGCTACGCACCCAGAATTTGAAACGCAAGTTTGGCAAGAATACGAAATTCCATGAAGTAATAATCACTTTGAAAAATAATTTCTACATGGATGATTGCTTAAAATCCATGTCGACTGAGCAGGAAGCAATTTAAATGGTAAAACATCTGACGTCCCTCTGCAATAAGGGAGGATTCACACATCTCAAGTGGATCAGCAACAATTGTGATGTATTGGAAAGCATTCCACCAGATGATTGAGCCAAGGAAACCAGAGAGTTGGATTTGGACAAAGAGAATTTGCCATTGGAAAGTGCATTGGTTGTTACTAATGTTGCACAATTGAAATATATTAACACAAAAGAAAATCTAGCGGATGAAGTTTCAAGAGAACTGACAGCAAACTGCTGCTTCGGCGATAAGACATGGATCAATGAACTAGAGTCTCTCTGTAACGAGACAGAGAATGGCCAAAGCTTGAGTTGGGATTTGAAATCTCTGCTAATAATCCGGAAATTAAACCGAACATAATGGTGAACGTTATTGCTAACAATTTGGTTATTCTCTCGAAGGATTTTCACACTTCAACATTATTGTCACAACACATCCATGAGTTGCTCGGACATGGAGGAAGAAGTTTCATGCTATCAAAACATTGGACTTTTGTGTTTTGGACTATATACTGGGTATAATGCCTAATGTTAAGGGTTTGGTACACACGGTAGGACTTTAAACTAGAAACAATGTTTTATGTTGACAAATAATCAAGTTATGCTTGCTTCTAGATTGCGAAGGTGAACATGGTAGAGTCGCTGAAGAATTTTGAATGCGGATATATAATGCATGCTATTTTTAGCTTTTGATATATGTTAATTGCGATTTCTATTAATAATCGCCTCGTTATATACTCAGAACAATTAGGGGCCGGTATGTACTGGCTATTTGGCGTTATTTTGTGGGTCATTAATTATGGCATTTGTCTTTGCAATTTTAGTCTGCCCGTGATTATGTGGGTAGGATTTACTACAGTCATTGGCGTGTTTGCTGCTACGTTGTCTTGCGCAGAAGCATAGTTTGTTAGTTTAGATTTAGAGCTCGACATGGCAAGAAGGAAAACCCTTCGAACATGTGGTATTCTGCTGAGACATGAAGAGGTTTCTAGTTTAAAAGCAATATGCTGCGGTTTGACGAAGATGAAAGTGTACGAGTCAGATAAGAAAGTTGGATGAATATCTTACTGTTTTTCTTCAACAATACGGAAACTATTTATCAAAAGACTGTGTTGTGAATAATTATCTACAGAGAAGCTCTGAACGTCTCATAGAAAGCTCATATGCGTAATACGACATTTTCCTAAAGACATGTTGTCTCTTAAGTGGCTAGCGGAGTAATTTCTTGAACGATATAATAATCTACCGCTACACTCCCCATCAGAGACCCACATAATTCAGATTCTCATTTCACTCCTGCCATCGGGAACACTGAAAACCTCAACTTAAACCTCAACGGGACATTGAAGTGCGTGAAGGAGCTGTTCTCTGAACTTCCCCTGGGTGACGGTGTAAATCAATGTGTTTGTATAAGTGTTCAGCAGCTGCAGCAAAACTGCTGGTTGTTCAAATGTCGCAAATGGGTTATTGAAACCTCCCATCTAATATCCGCTGACACACGAACCAAACGGAACAGTCTACGGCCGCGGCGGAGATGAAGAGAATACACCTGCACACAGGAGTGTAGAACAGGAATGTGTTCCACCAATAAAGAACGGTAATCCGATTTAAAATCACTTCGCAGACAATCACCGTGAGCCGTCTACGCCGTCGCCATAGCCGCCAGATAACGAGTGATGCATTTGGAGAGACCGCACTTTCCTCGGGACAGGACCACAATCGCCACTAGATTCACCAGGGGAGCGAGAAAGAAGCAATGGTGATTATGTGCACAGAAGAATTCCCAGTTGAGTAATGGGTGGATATATATTGTTATTTTGCTTACTTTCCTAAAATGTTGAAAAGGATGGAATGGTCGGAGATTTCCTTTGGTTTGAATGCGATCCCTGATACTGCACTCACGGACAAACAGTCCACCTAACTGTGAATTACTCAACTGATAAAGTGTTTGAACGGAAGTGTGGTATGAATAACAAGACTGAAGTTAGTGTTAATAGTACGATTAAATGATAACTTACCAGTTTGAAGTTTGATCTTTATTTAAGGAGGAGTTACATGAGCGATTACGTGATGAACCCCGCCAGTCCGCATGCCCGTCAATCTTCAAAGCAGCGGTGTGAAATCACAGATAACAGTAACTGAAGTAACATGGTAAGATTATAAACTGGACCTTCCAGTTAACCTTTAACATTTTGAGGGCCGGGATCAGTGGGCGCGTAATCGCTCATTGTACGAGCCTCTGAGACTCTTCGTGACCTCGATATACCGCCTGAAGAGCGCCACTACACACAGCCGTAAATCCGTGGGATATGCTGACAGTACAAGCTTGAATCCTGACACCCCTGGTCTGCTTTGTTTAATTAGGTAATAGATGTAAAAATTAAAATCATTCCCTGATGACACTATCCTGTCCAGACGTAGTTTGTGCAAAGTCTGAACCCTTTCCGCTGATACCAGCGCCATGACCATAACGAACTTTAGGTCAATCTTTGGCAAGGACAAGGATGTGGCTGAACCCCACTGACGAAGCAGCGTCATTACTATGCTCACATCCCAGATTTTAGAGAACCTGGGCCTGGGGGGATTGGAATTAAAAACACCCTTGTAGCGGCACCATACGTGGCGAATAAAGAATAGACATCAGGTTGGTGCAAGTGGTTCTTTATTCTGTTGTCACACATATAGTGGGTGCACTAACTATATGTAGGGTTGTTGTAGCTGAGCGAGGTTGTTCCCTCGGGCTCAGCTACCGGTAAACTCCTGGTGGGTCTCGTGGTGAGAGAGCTTATGTACCAGGACACTCCCTCTGCCCATGACGTCGTGTGCCCGCCCTCTCCTGACGAGGGTTCGAGCTTAAGTGGCCTATGTTTATGCTGACGCCACAGGACCCCCCCCAGAACAGGAGGAAGGTATAGCTTGGTCAAGCGAGGCTCCTGCATGTAGGTCTGGGACACCCCGGATGTGGGTCGGGACGGAGGGCTCCACGGGCGCAGTTGACGCTCTGCGTGGGCAATCCCGATGTACCGAGGGGTGCGAGGAGACCGATGCAGAAGCCGCCGGACAGAAGAGGTCTGGGACACCCCGGGCGTGGGTCGGGATGGTGCTCTACACGGGCGCAGTTGACGCTCTGCGTGTGAGATCCCGATGTACCGAGGGGTGCGACGAGACTGAAGAGCCACGGTTGCATCTCCTTGACCAGCTAAGGGAGAGTGTCCTGTGACACACGGCCCCCAAAAACGATGGGGGAAAAACCAAATACAATATACAAACTAATTGCAGTGCACACAAAAAAAAATCAGTTAGAAAAAAAATAATAATAATAATTAGTGTTCAGTGTCTAAAATTCAAATTGTCCAGTGTTCATCGTGCAGCCACAACGTCCAGCTGGAAGGTGGCGCTTTGGACAGTGGTGAGGCTGCAGTGACGGCATCCGGCCGGAAGGTGGCGCTGTGGATGACGGTGAGGTTGCAGTGACAGCAGCCGAACTGACGGTGGCGCTGTTGCTGGCAGTGAAGCTGCAGGGACGGCATCCGGCCGGAAGGCGGCGCTGTGGATGACGGTGAGACTGCAGTGACAGCAGCCGAATTGACGGTGGCGCTGTTGCTGGCAGTGAAGCTGCAGGGACGGCATCCGCCCAGAAGGTGGCGCTGTAGACGGCGGCCAGGTAAGTTCGTAGTGCACTTCCGGCCGGCGGCGGCCATGTTTGTAGTCGGGAACCGCCCGTTTCTAGATGGCGCGGCGGCCATTTTGCCGGCCGGGTGAAGAGGGATCACCTGGTGACTGGAGGCCGGCGAGGAGCTGAAGGGCGGCTTCGGCGGCCGCCTCAGGTAAGCCCACTTTTTCAGGTGCAGCGGTTGGCGGGGCCAGGCGTGGTGCAGGGCCGGACGTGGAGCCGTGGCGAGGCCTGTTGCTGTGCCGGGTCCGGTGCAGGGCCTGGAGACCCGGTGAGGCCTGGAGCGGTGCTGGGGCCTGGAGACGCGGTGAGGCCTGGAGCGGTGCTGGGGCCTGGAGACGCGGTGAGGCCTGGAGCGGTGCTGGGGCCTGGAGCGGTGCTGGGCAGGGCCTGGAGCGGTGTCCGCGGTAAGTTGCGGTGCCAGGCCCGGAGTCCATTGTCGGGAGCGGGAGAGTGGCAGGTACTCACTCTGCTCCCAGGGCCGTCGGGCGTGTGTCGGGGTTGCCGTGGGCAGGAGGCTGCTATGCTCGCAGCTCCTGCAGCAGCTGGTGGGGCAGCGGCGGCTGCTAGAACCTCTCCGCTCCGGTGGTCGGCTCCTGGCATGTCATGCAGAGGAGCTCGACGGCCATCACGCAAGGCCTGGAGCGGTGTGCCATCTGGAAGCGGGGCCTGCCCCGTTGCCGGGAGCGGGAGAGCGGCGGTAGCCGTGGCTTCTCAGCTCCGGTGAGCAGCAGCAGGTGAGGAAGGGGCGACATACCTCACTGCAGGGCCTGGTTGGCGGCAGCGTAGTTCTGCAGGGCTGGGCAGCCGGCTGCAGACATCAGGTCTCCCGAGGCTGCGTCTTCAGGTGAGTCCAAATTTAAATTCGGACAGTCGGGGGTCACCAATGTAGCGGCACCATACGTGGCGAATAAAGAATAGACATCAGGTTGGTGCAAGTGGTTCTTTATTCTGTTGTCACACATATAGTGGGTGCGCTAACTATATGTAGGGTTGTTGTAGCTGAGCGAGGTTGTTCCCTCGGGCTCAGATACCGGTAAACTCCTGGTGGGCCTCGTGGTGAGAGAGCTTATGTACCAGGACACTCCCTCTGCCCATGACGTCGTGTGCCCGCCCTCTCCTGACGAGGGTTCGAGCTTAAGTGGCCTATGTTTATGCTGACGCCACACCCTTCATAAATCTGGATATTAACTGACGAGATCCTACAGACTGAAGTTCTGACCCCCAGCATAGGTACGATGACAGGGCACTCCTGGCACTGTTGATGTCACTATAGCTCAACCGTTCATCGAAATGAAACTTGGCCAGAAATTCGAGCACATCTGGGATGGAGGCTGTGTAGTATGTAATGTTCCCATGTAAATAACATTTCTCCCATTTCCTGACATGAGAGATGTACTGGTTGTTCGTACTATCCCTCCAGGACGACGTGATGACATGCACGGTCTGATTGGATAGTCCCAGACCCAGGTATGGCCTTCTTAAAATCTGCAACTTAATAAATTAACACGATCATACAATGGGTGTTGATCTCCAGTCACAGGGTGCACCAATAGATTATGACGTTTTGAAACCACCATAATAGGCTGTGTAATAATGTCTGAAATGAGAGGGAACAATGGCTGTGTAGGCCAATCAGGTACCACCAAAACTCCTGAAACAGAGTCATGCTTGATCTTGGTCAAGCACCGACTGATGAGGCAGAAGGGGTGAGATGCATATGAAAACACTCCACCCCAGTGTAGCGAGAATGCATCAACCGCGACTGCCCCTGGATCTGTTTCCCATGAAGCATACTTCGGTACCTGGTGTTTGAGGCTGGATGCAAACAAATCAATATCTGGCATCCCATACCGAAGAACAATTTCATTAAATACATCATGATTCGACATCCACTCTGTGTTGTCATTGAATTTGAGTGACCTGGTGTCTGCCGCCATATTGAATCTGCAAGTAGACAGCTGAAATCCAAATGTTCTTTTTAATGCTCCAGTGCCAAATAAGGTTAGCCAATCCATCACAAGATTTCGACTTGATTCCACCCATGTGATCAACATACGCCACTGCCATGGTGTTGTCAATCTGAAGCTGAACATGTATGTGATGCTTAGTGGTACAGTAAGCCTTGAGCCCATAACATGCTCCTAAAAGCTCCAAATAATTAATTCTATGTGAATAAGTAGTTATGTTACAAAACTTACCTTGAACGGCGCTGCAGTCTGCCGCTCGCCGTGTGTGTGACTTTGCTGCCTTTCAGAGTGGGGCATGCTTAAAGTGCCATTTTTCCACAGACAGGGCAAATCGATCCATGTCGGGCGATTTCGTTGCTGAAGAAACATCGCTCCAACATTTCATTCATGAAGGTATTTTTGAATTACGCTAGATTATTTATTAACTAGAGTAATTTAAAAATCATCTTCCAAAGCCGTGAGCACCGACAACGGGAAGGATTATACGTAGGGGAGAAAATAAAGTACACAGTTTATTTTTACATTAAAACTTGTTTTTTAGGAAGCATTTAATCACATTTTCATGTTGTAAAATGGGGACAAAAAAAACGTATGAACCGGCAGTGTTTTTCATGCCGACTTCACTGCAAACCGCAACGTTCCAATCCAGCGCATTCCACTAAAACCCACTCGCTAGTTGATTTAAATTGCCATTAATTTGCAGGAATTAAACACTAAATTCCTTCCATTTGGCCTATAAATTCATGAAAATGAGATATAAAAATCATGTTATATTGTGAATTATTGTGTGAATGTTATTTGGACACTTAGACAATTAAAAAAAGTTTATCTTTTCTGAAGAAATGGATAGTGGTTTAGATCTAGTAATTGAATTTTGTAATTAGCTACAATTAGGTAACTAACTAATTATATGCTTTAATTTCAGGTCATCCGAGTAATATTGTTTCATATTTGTTTCAGAATGCTTCAATCTATAATAACTTAAAATGTCATTGAGTTCTCTTAATTTTTAAGAGAATGTTCATAAGAAAGTTATGGGCTTTTGACTGTCCTCGATCACAGCTTTTGTGTTAAGTCAATGGAAAGGCAATGGGCAACAAGATGCTAATTTCTAAGTATGTAAATGGTCAACCTTTTTAATACTGAAGATATGAAAGTGAATTAGATGTTGTGAGGGATAAGATGATTAAACCACCATCATGATGAGGGGCCGAGTGGTTGTAGCCACCGACCTTGTGATGGACTGAGTAGTTGGAATCACCAACCTTGTGATTCGAACAAAATGTTACTGTCCTTCAGAGCTGTTGATAACAATGTAGAATAACAAGATGAGGTAAGGAATGTAGCTGACAACACAGAAGCTAGTTTTTAGGTCAAAGGCAATTAAGTAGGCTAGGGCAACAGCGACTGAGCATGCTTAATGCAATAAATGAATATTAACTTTACGCCCCTCATGACAAAGAACCTAATTTAAATGTACATGCGATGTATGATGTTGTAGAAGAGTGAATGATTGATGACGCACGGAGGGGAGGGTTGGAAGATTGTGAACCTTAGTACCCTGATTGGAAAGGGTCAGAAGGGGAGGCGTCCGATCAATAAAGACTGTATCCTGAATTGTATAAAAATAGATGTTCTTCCTTTGCTCGGGTGTGTCTCAATTTGGAGAGGCACCCAATTCTGCAGACTTGCAATAAAGCAATTCTTGTTCTCATGATTTAGTCTCTGAGTAGTGATTGTGAGCACAAAACTACATCTCACAAGTTGGGGGCTCGTCCTCGATCGCCACTCCGGCCGCTTGACGGAGGCACGAAAGGAAGAGAAGGTGCACCCTGTTGATTTCAACAGTCTCTGAATTCCTTGCTTGCCGTCAGCGGTTTGAGCGAGTGATATTCGGACAAGGGACTCTGGGAACAAGAGGGAATCCGGTGAAAGGGATCAATCAATCGAGCAATTCCTGTGCACAGGACCCGGGTAAGAAAATTGACTAATAAGCCACATTCTGCCTGATAGTCCGTGGGGCGAATGTGGCAATCTTGGGGAGAAGGAAGCCCCAGGGGTAAAGATATGGAGACTATGATTAAGTTATGTTATTTTTGATTAACCAAAAGAACCAATAAGGAGGAGTTCATTCTGATGGCCACAGCTGGGCTTCGATGAGGATTGGGCACTTTGGATGCTGTACAGAAAATACAGAGTGAAATTGAAGAAGCTCATCTTAAGCACATGAAAGAAATATTGTTGTTGTAAGTTGTTTCACAAAATCTATAGAAGGAACTCATATACAGATTGGTCAGGTACATGAGGAGTTAGTGCAAAATATTGTAGAATAGCAGAAAGTAGAATTGCAATAAGAATAATGTAATATAGTGACTACGAGGACAGAGGAGGTGTAAGGACTGCGTTTCTTGACTGTGGAGATAAAATTGCTGCATTCTCTCTGCTGAGAGATCGACAAAATGTGCTTCTTTGTTTGGAGATTAATGGGAGTGGGGTGTGGTCAGATGTTGAGTGACTAGGATTTTGATTGGTTGTGGTCTTAGTGGGGTGTGGTTAGAATTTGAGTGACGGTGAGTCTGACTAATCACGATATGAATCACTATCCAATCACAGCGCTCAGGAACCTGATTGATAGGGGATTAGACCATCCTACTTTAACTTAAAAGGGGAGATAAGAATTATATAAATGTTGATTTTGAAACTTTAGTCTGTGTAGGAAATTATGCAATTTCGTTGAAGTAAGAATGGAACGAATATGGTTTGTGTGTAAAAACCGGTTTTGAATGAATGAGGAAGTTCATATATGTGATAAATTTGTTTGCTGTAGGCCACATGCTGTAACGGTAGGTGTGTGTTCCTTTAAGAAATTGTAAGCAATGGGGGAGGTTACGAGCAGCTGTAAGGTAACGAACAACGCTTTGTATCATCGCAACTTAAAAGGGTAAAGTTGGAAAATGTAGGTTGCTTGGTTTTGCTGATGTTTCTATAGATTTCTTTTCAGTAAAGTTAATTTGGAAAATTGTTACTAGTACTAAATAGTGGCAAGAATGGATTGAAATATGATTGTTTGGTGAGATTGTTTGGTGAGATTTTCAGAAACAGTTGTGAGGAAGTGGCCCAAGGAAGGCACTTTCAAGATAAATGTGTGACAAGATGGAAGCGTTAATTACGAATTATATGTCACAGATAAGGTGGAAAGATGGGAAAAGGAGAGAGGAAAGGAATTAGATGTACTTAAGCAGTTTAGAGAGGAAAGGAGAGAGAGGCAGTGAGGAGGTAACAGAAGGAGGAAACGACAGGTGTGAACGTAATAAATCAGGAGTCAGTGGAAGATTTTAAAAGAAAGGTGAATACATTTGCAAAGTAGGATAAACTATCGGAGAAGTAAGAAATTGAGTTTAGAATGAGAAAGAAGGCATATCAGAAAGGATTAAAGTGGGAAGCAGAGGGATAAATTGATGAGTGCTTTAAAACGATAAGAGCAGGCCAGACACAGATTATCCTTTGGGGCACTCATAAACTGAGAGGGCTAAAACATGCTTTACCCAATATTCCTGATGGGGCAGGATATGGATTATGGCTTTGGAGGAGGAGAACGTGGGACGATTATTGGCTATGGGAGATTTGAAGGCCCTGTTGGTGAAAATGATAGGAACCACTAAACTGACAGAACTCCTGAAGATGGCTGATACAAAAATGCTGTGAACAATGCAATAAACAATGGCATGCTGTTTGATACAGTCAGGCAGAGGGTATGGCAGGCCCTCAGACAATAATCCAGCAGCCTATCTGGAGAACAAGCTGGAAAGGTGGAGACTGGAAACTGAACAAGAAATAGAAGGCAACCAGTTAATGAACACTATATTCTGAACCACTGTAGTGGATGTCATTTCTCCTAAAGTCAAGTCCAGATTGGAGGAGGTGGTGGGATTGTCATCTATTTCCCACCCCTGATTCAGTGATGATTTGGTCAATGAGGTTGAGAAATATTGCAAAGATAGGAAAAAGACTTGCAGACGAGCAGGAAGAGGCGCAGAGAAAAATGATGCAAATGTAACTTGAAGAGCTCAAAAAGAAATAGCGTGAAAAAGGAAAGACAATGTTGTCAGTAACAACAGACCTGGTTGAAAAGTCCGAAATAAGTGATGCATCGACACACAGTGAGCCCTATGACAGAGCCAAACAGGGGCCAGAGAATTCCATGCCAATAATAAATGTATTTGGGAGAGCGTTTCCTCAAATGCCCTATCAGGAGTGAAATAAATCTGGATATAAGCCCAGACTAGACTGGGGTCCCCAAGGGAGGGAGGGATCTCAAAGAGGAGGTCAAGAAAGGCTAGTAAGGAGACAGGTAATGGATAAGATGTGTTGGGGATGTGGACAGGTATGGTAATCAAGAAATAATAATAATAATTAAGATAATGGTGAACACAGCTATGGTACGAACATAAAGAAGAGGTACTAAATACACCTAGACTAGGATGCGGCAGGGTTTTAAATGTTAGCCCCATGTTTTTAATCAGATGTTAAAAGCAGATTTGGAAGGTGTTGATATAGTATGTGGATGATTTGTTGGTTTGTTGCACAAGTGAGAAGCAATGTGAGAAAGACATTGTAATTATCTTGGAAAAGATGGCACAGGAGGTCATAAAGTATCAAGGAAGAAGTTGTTGTTTTGTCAGCAGCGGGTAGAATATTTTGGACGAGTAATATCTAAAGAAGTAAAAGATATAGAGCAGGATCAAATTGAAGTGATAATTGAAGTTCCCAAACCTCAGACAGTAGGACAGATGATGATGATCTGGGAATGGCAGGATATAGTTCAGACTAGATTGGAAAGTATGTTTAAATTGTGATGCCATTAAGGAAAATAATGAAGGAAGAAGGACACACAAGTCTGACAAATGTTTTATAGTCAGAGCCTTTGGATGAAGGGGACAAAAAGGTTTTGCTTGTGGATGTTTCTTGTTAAAGGGATCATAATAGCAAGTATGCAGGGTTTGAAGTGGTGCATCAGGATGAATTAGACTTTAAGGTAATCAAATTGGAAGCTTGCCTGCAATCTTGCTTAGCCCAGTTGGCAGAAATTAAGGCTTTAAGAGCAGCATATGTACATGGAGTCTGGCACATGTTTGGAGCAGTAGGGAAACAGAAAGGCTTTGAGAAAAGCAACGGAGACCCCATGCAAAGTTAGCAGTATCCCCCTATGAAATGTTGTTTGGGTTACCTTATTTGGGAAAGATAGAAGGAACACCCACCATAGAGGGCAGTGATGTATTCTTAAGGAACTATTTACTGGCAGTATCTCGTTCTCTTACAGAATTAAAAGCTAAAGGGTTATTGGCTCAAAGCCCACCACTCAACTTTCCAATATATGCTGTAAAGGCCGGCGACTGGGTACTGGTCAAGAATTGGAAGGAGGAGAAATTCCAGCGCCGGTGGACCGGCCCATACCTAGTATTGCTGACAACCGAGACAGCAGTACGAACAAAAGAAAAAGGGTGGACCCACGCGACCCGAGTTAGAGGGCCCGTTGACCCACCCACCCTTGATAAAGAGGAACAGTGGATGGTGAAGCCGGGGAGTAAGCCCCTAGCGTTAACTTTTAGTAAGAAATAAGTGTATGACTAACAGTATGAACGGAGCAGTCGTGGTATTGCTTACTCTGCATGCAATCGTTGTAAAAAAATGTTAATAACTGTGATAAATGCTACCATCCTATCAGATATGGAGGGCGAACAACCAGATCATTTACTTATTATTCCCATGTAAGTGATGATTGCTACGACCTAAGGACTAGAGCTGTTTGTCAGGATGGAGGGAAGGAGTATTATGTAGTAGAAAATAAGGGACATGTAGGAAGTGTTGGGCACATTACCTGCCCAAAAGGGGAGAAATGGGGCTGCATGACCAGGAGAGGACAGTTAGGCATCCCTTCCCGAGCCAGGGAGGAAACATTAGACAAAATTAAGGAGGTAGAGATAGGGAAGTTAGCAGAAGCAGTCATCAACAAACCTCCCCCACCTTCCCAGCCCCAACTGCACCAGACTATGTATGATGAAATAAAGCAGCAGATTGAGATCCCAGAAGTGGGGAGAAACCTGTTTGTGGACTTGGCCCTCCGGATAACCAGAACCCTGAATGTGACTAACTGTTGGGTTTGTGGAGGACCGCTGATGAGCTCACGCTGGCCATGGAGAGGATCCATCATTGAGGTATGGGACCTGATAAAGTGGAATTTGACGGTGGGAAGAGATCGAAGTCCCCAGGCATGGGTCCTGACACACACCCCGGTTGGGATTGAGTGTATCGCTAGGCCCTGGGTAAAGGATGCCATCCTTGTAGGAGCAGCCCCTGCCAGCGCATCATCACCCAGTGGCCAAATCAATCCCGAGTGTGGTGGCCAGAGGAACCTCAATGGTATCCCACTGTAAAGGATGAAGGAAACTGTACTATCTGGATGAAGACTGATGGAAGCGAATCGACTGGATTATGGAATTGCACCGGGAACAACCCTTACCAGGGAATCCCGGTGTTGCAGGATATATTGAACAATGTTACCTCTAGTGGACCGGCCCCTGAAGGACTGCTATGGATATGCGGACACAAGGCATACTCGGTATTGCCAGAAAAATGGAGTGGGACTTGTTTAATTGGACTGGTACAACCAGGGTTTTTTCTGTTGACCACTGAGGAGGGGCGGTCGCTAGGAACGCCCATCTTTGACGATCTACACAGAGCGAAGAGAAGAATGGACATCGGAAAATGGGAAAATGATGAGTGGCCACCTGCAAGAATCATCTCATATTATGGACCAGCCACTTGGGCACAGGACGGATCCTGGGGCTACCGGACCCCAGTGTACATGTTGAATCGGATCATAAGACTACAGGCAGTGCTGGAAGTAACTACTAACCAGACTGCATCTGCACTAGAGATGTTGGCGAAGCAGCAGACACAGATGAGAACAGCGATATACCAAAACCGTTTGGCCTTAGACTATTTACTAGCCAAAGGGGGAGGAGTATGCGGAAAATTCAACCTCTCTAATTGCTGCCTAAACATAGATGACAACGGGCAAGCAGTAATGGATATATCAGAAGGAATCAGAAAATTAGCACATGTTCCGGTACAGAGATGGAACACAATTATGCGAGCAGGATGGTGGGATTACATCTTGGGAGGAGCCTGGTGGAAAGCGGTGGGACTGGTGATTTTATGGGCATTAGCTGCATTGATCATTATCCCCTGTTGTATACCATGTCTCAGGGTTCTTATAACTAGAAGTATAAGCCAGATGCAGGCGGTTGTAGTCCCCATGGGGGAGAAAGGGGGCGTCCAGAAGATAATGATAATGAGGCCGGGAGAGGACCCAGAAGAAAGAGAGATAAAAAGAATGTTATTAGCTGTGGAAGAGCAGGAGGTCTAGGAATGGGGTTTAATACAGGATGCGTAGCAAAAGAAAAAGGGAGGATTGTGAGGGATAAGATGATTAAACCACCATCATGATGAGGGGCCGAGTGGTTGTAGCCACCGACCTTGTGATGGGCTGAGTAGTTGGAATCACCAACCTTGTGATTCGAGCAAACTGTTACTGTCCTTCAGAGCTGTTGATAACAATGTAGAATAACAAGATGAGGTAAGGAATGTAGCTGACAACACAGAAGCTAGTTTTTAGGTCAAAGGCAATTAAGTAGGCTAGGGCAACAGCGACTGAGCATGCTTAATGCAATAAATGAATATTAACTTTACGCCCCTCATGACAAAGAACCTAATTTAAATGTACATGCGATGTATGATGTTGTAGAAGAGTGAATGATTGATGACGCACGGAGGGGAGGGTTGGAAGATTGTGAACCTTAGTACCCTGATTGGAAAGGGTCAGAAGGGGAGGCGTCCGATCAATAAAGACTGTATCCTGAATTGTATAAAAATAGATGTTCTTCCTTTGCTCGGGTGTGTCTCAATTTGGAGAGGCACCCAATTCTGCAGACTTGCAATAAAGCAATTCTTGTTCTCATGATTTAGTCTCTGAGTAGTGATTGTGAGCACAAAACTACATCTCACAATGTCAAATTAAATGTCTTCATATGCTTTATCTGATGTGATAAATTGCAGACGATTATTTAAAATCTCAAAATTTTGTAACATTGCTAGAATAAGTGCCTCGTGCATATTCCATCCGCCTCCACAGCTAGACCTGGTATCAGTAGCACCCCAACCTAGGGCACTAACATCAATCTGCAAAACAACTGAAGGTGTTTCCATCAGAATTTTGCTTGAGCAATTTGAAATGTTTCTAATCCACCACTGTACTTCCGCAATGGCTTCAGATGGTAATTGCATGGGCCGGTTGAAATGGGCTGCATGTACTCTGAGTGCCTGTACCTTTGCCCTGTGTAAATGTTGGAAATGCAAAGGTCCATATTGCACAGCTGGAAAGGCAGCTATCAATTTGCCAATTAAGCTGGCCACCTGTTTAATTGAAGGTGATTGCTTCCCTAAGAGCTTGATACAGCCTTCAATTAAATCTAATCTCTTGCCCTTGGGCAGAATCACAGACATGTGAGTTGAATTAACTGTGAATCCCAAATAGTCAATTATGTTAACCAGCATCAATTACGATGCAGCTGGGTTGATAATGAACACCAACCACTCAACCATGAGTTTAACAGCTGAAACTGATAACTCGGCTACCACAAGGGTTTTTCCAATTATTTAGATGTCATCCAAATAGGCCATTACAATATGGCTATGTGCTTGGGGTAACCCCAGTACTGGTTTTAGCAGCTTTGTAAATAATCTAAGGGCTGAGGTTAACCCATTAGGCAGTGCTCTAAATTGCCATAATTGTCCCGTCCAGCTAGATTTCAAATACCTCCGATACTCTTTCTGAACAGGCACTGAGTAATATGCATCCTGAAGGTCTATACATGCCATATAACACCCTCTGGAAACCAATTGCTTGGCAGTAGCAAATGTTTCCATTTTAAAATGATTATACTGCACAAACGCATTAAGTCCTGTTAGGTCCAAAATAATCCGATTACCACCATCTATTTTTGGCCCAGGAAAAATATTGGATCCGAATTGATAAGTTTGTTAATTGTCTTCTCAATTACACCTTTAAAATATAATGTTGCAATTTCAACTTGAATCTCCAAATTCTCTTTTTGTGAGAACATGAGTGCACGCTCTGGCTTGTGCTGGGTGCGTGAACACAGGTTGGGAATAAATTCAATTTGAAACCCATGTATACTCTGCAGTATAAACACGTTTGATGTTATTTTATACCATTATTTCATAAACCTGTGTAACCTCCTCCCAACTGGTAGGTAATTCTCACTCAATTTGAAAAGAACCAGACCCACCTACCTCCATGGTTACCGGTGGAGTTCTTTGTCCCCTGGTTCTGGAAGGAAGAGGCATGTTTGCCCGTACTCCTGCTGGTGTGCGCCAGCTGCGCACATTGAATGGCCGGCTTGGTCCTTGCCCGGACCCAGTTTCAACAAACCTCTTGTAGTTGTACTGCCTCTGAAGGGTTCTGATGGTCACTGGCGCCTTGATGAGCCCAAACGGTTTTTGCCTCATCGTCTAGTTCCTTCACCTGCTTGCGAGGTCATCCCCGAACAGTAGGTTCTGTGGCTGGATGTTACTTGACTTACACAGGGCAGCCAACCTCAGGTTAAAGGTAGGGCAGATGGCGCTCATCCTAAGGTAGTTTATCTCAAAGTGCACATTGCACATGAGAGCCAGTGCATCCTGTTGAACTTCAGTCAGATGCCCACCATCCACCGACCTACCAAAAGCCGTAATGCCCGATGCGAGCCGCTTCAGCACCCTTTGCAGTTTTATCGGGGTTTCATACTTTTTGGCCGTTGTATCTATGGCCAGCTTCTGATTCTGGTGTGAAGCCAAGTAATTAATACTGGCAGCCAGGTCTTCCCCCAGTGGCTCTCCAGAGTCTATTGGGACGGCAAACCACGCCACCAAGAATGGGACCTCTGGCTCGTGCCCTTCGTCCCGTGGGGCAGCCTCTAATGCTAAGCCCACAGATTCGGCGTCAGAGTCGTACTGACCCGTTATGCTCTCCTCCTCCAAGAGGGAGAAACATAGAAACATAGAAAATAGGTGCAGGAGTAGGCCATTCGGCCCTTCGAGCCTGCACCACCATTCAATATGATCATGGCTGATCATCCAACTCAGTATCCTCTACCTTCCTTCTCTCCATACCCCCTGATCCCTTTAGCCACCAGGGCCACAGCTAATTCCCTCTTAAATATAGCCAATGAACTGGCCTCAATTACATTTTGTGGCAGAGACTTCCACAGATTCACCACTCTCTGTGTGCAAAATGATTTTCTCATCTCTGTCCTAAAGGACTTCCCTCTTATCCTTAAACTGTGACCACTTGTTCTGGAATTCGTCAACACCGGGAACAATCTTCCTGCATCTAGCCTGTCCAACCCCTTAAGAATTTTGTAAGTCTCCATAAGATCCCCCCCTCAATCTTCTAAATTCCAGCGAGTACAAGCCGGGTCTATCGAGTCTTTCATCATATGCAAGACCTCCCATCCCAGGAATCAGTCTGGTGAAACTTCGCTGTCCTCCCTCTATGGCAAGAATGTCTTTCCTCAGATTAGGAGACCAAAACCGTACGCAATACTCCAGGTGTGGCCTCACCAAGACCCTGTACAACTGCAGTAGAACCTCCCTGCTCTTGTACTCAAATCCTCTTGCTATGAATGTCAACATACCATTTGCTTTCTTCACTGCCTGCTGCACCTGCATGCCTACTTTCAATGACTGGTGTACCATGACACCCTGGTCTCGTTGCATATCCCCTTTTCCTAATCGGCCACTATTCAGATAATAGTCTACTTCCTGTTTTTGCCATCAAAGTGGATAACCTCACATTTATCCAAATTATACTGCATCTCCCATGCATTTGCCCATTTACCCAACCTATCCAAGTCACCTTGCAGCCTCCTAGCATCCTCCTCCCAGCTAACACTGCCCCCCAGCTTTGTGTCATCCGCAAACTTGGAGATGTTGCATTCAATTCCCTCATCCAGATCATTAATATATATTGTAAATAGCTGTGGTCCCAGCACTGAGCCTTGCGGACCCTACTACTCACTGCCTGCCGGGAGACACTAGGAAGCCCTGTACGTGGTGCTGGCGCGGGCGCTTGAAGAGGCCAGCGCTCTTGATGGGGCAACCTCTCCAATAGGAGCTGCATCCTGGATATCCGTGCTACGGTATCCATTCTCGAGGGAGAACCCTCCCGACCGGACTCGTCCGAGTCTATCGGCCGGACCGACTTTCTGGTGGACTTACGCCCCTGCGTCGCAGTCACGGTGTCCTCAGACACCAAGTCTGTAGTTGCTGGTCTTGTTACTAGCGACTCAGTAGATGAGTTAGGCGGCCGCCTGCTACCCACACTCCCGCGGTCCTTTGTTAGTTTTGCAACGACTCGCCTTGCTCTTAACGATTTCTCCATGCTTGGACTTGTCCTCCTGTAACAAGATTTACCAAGTGCTGAAACGACCTCCAACAAGTATGACACTTACCTGAGGCTTTTTGAACTTACCGCTGGAGAAGCGCTGCTCCTCCCAGCCGGCAGCTGAGCCATGCGTCAGATGTAAATGACGCGTATGCGGCTGGCGGGGTTCTTCACGGAATCGGTGACTCCGAATTAAAATCGGGTGCACCTTTCGGATAGGCATTTGCTTCCCGGGTTTGCAACGTTTGAAGTGGGCAGTGTACAATCGAGATGACCTGCACGCGATGCGCCGGTCGTTCAAGAAAGTGCACAGTTAAAATCAACGACATTAAGAGCCGTAAAAAGAGAGGTCAAAAGGAAGCAAAAATATATGGGGCAAATGCAATCGCCCAAGGTAGAACCAGATGCAGCCGTTTTTCGCTCAGCTTACTTTGTCACTTCACTAGTTCACGGCAATATGCAATAATAATTCTCGACGAGCCCCAGTAAATGGCCAACGATCAAATATGTTATTAGCACAAAATAACAAATATTAAAAGGTTGTTACCCACACATCAGCCATGGGTAAAGCCTGGCATGCAGCACATGTCATCACACTATTGTCATTTGATCTCCAATATTGTTGTTCCCCAATCAATTGTCTTCGCTGTTATCTCACATTCAAGTGACAAACCGGACACTCCAATTGATGCCACGATTGGGTGATAATAATATTCAACCGAAAGGTGGTTCATCCAACCCATCGCTCCATCAAAGCGACCTCCAAAATGTAGTGCAATGTTTACAGATTATATAGTGGGAGGTTAAAGCGATGAACATTTATATCCAAGAAAAAGATTAACGACTTGTTGACATCACCTATCTGTGGACAAATATTACGGATTATGCTCCCATGTGATGTCATATGACGACACTCATTAGTGTGGCCCCTCATCCCATGGGGAAAATCTCATACAGTCGTATTGGTATAGCGTCCTACACGGTGGGAACAGGCCATCGGGCCCAACTTGTCCACGCCGACCATCATGCTCAATTTACGCTCGTCCCACTAGCTCAGGCTCGATCTATAGCCCTCTAAACCTATCCAACTCATGTAGGTCCAAATGTCTCTCAAACGATGTTATTTTATTTGGTTCAAGTACCTCCTCCGTTCAATATATATACCACCCTTTATAGGACGTTTGGTGAGGAAGCTTGCGCGACCCCATCTGCATGAAAAGTTAGTTTTACATTTGATTCCGATGGTGCATTGTCCTTTACATCAACGTTGATGAGGGGAGGACCTCATTATAATTATCGAATTGTGAAGGGTCCGGGTAAAGCGGATGCGGAGCGGATGTGTCCACTCGTGGGAGAGTCTATGACCAGAGGCTATGGCCTCAAAATAAAAGGATGTTCGTTTATTGAGGAGACGAGAATACATTTATTTAGTTGGAGGGTCGCGAATATGTGGAATTAGTTGCCTTAGAAGGCGGTGGAGGCCGTCAATGGATAATTTTAAGATGGAGACTGATAGGTTCTTAATTAGTTCGGTGTCAGTGGTTAAGGGGAGGCTCTTTACATGAACCTTGCAGTCACCATTATTACAGATTGAGAAGGGAACTTGGGACATGCTCGAGTGCCGATCTTTCAACTGAGAGGTGCAAAGTTTACAGATGTGCTGGCAAGTATTTTACACATGATGGTGAGCGCCTGGACCTCGCTGCCTGGGGTAATAGTAGAGGCAGATATCACAGCGGCTTTTAAGAGGGTTTTCGATAGACACGATGATATGCAGGGATTAGAATGATATGCAATTTGAGCAGGCAGGTATGGCATAGACATTGTGGGCTGAAGGCATGTTCTGTGTTATACTGTTTTATGTTTATTAACAGTATGAATCAGAAAAATGTTTTTTTTATGACTGTGCGGATCATGGTGGTAACCAATTGATATTAAATAATTTGTTTGAATGTTGTGACTTTCCTGTGACCTACAGAATGAACGGGAATGAATTTGACGTCACGCCACAATAGCAGGCAGGAGCCTGTGTCAAAATGGCGGTCTGACAATGATCCAATGATGTCCGCCGGCTGGTGGGCCGCTACAGATTTATACGCACCTCCCCCTCCTGCGCTTGAATAGCCTCAAAAGAAACATTCAGTGTGGCGACACAAAGCAAACGAGCTACTTCTGAATGGACTAAAGCTCCTGCAGTGACATTTCGGATAGAATATAAAATATTGGATATTCGACACTTTTCTCACTGTACACTTCACCCATAACCCGATACAATCCCACGCCCTCAACATCCTGCGAGTTGCCGTCCAATATTATTCAATTTAAATAGTATTAACGAGCCATTCCCAAATAGAAGCAAATTAACATCCAGATGTTCATACGTTCAACTATGCCATTTGATCTCTTACCCCAATATTTGATTCACCCAAATAGAGCAATTTGTATTTCATCAGTTGAAGCCTCTTCCTGCATGTATCACGTCATTCGTGCCAACCAAACAAAACTTTGTCAACTTATACCTAAAACTGATAAGGATCTGGAAGACCCGGCCTCATATAGAGCAATAGCTCCATTAAATACCGATCTGAAAATATAAACGAAAATCCTATCTTATAGATTGAGTTTAGTGATTAACAAATGAATACACCCTGACCAAACAGACTTTATCGCAAAACGTCACTAATTTTATAATCTGAGATCATTATTTAATATTATAAACTCAAATAGAATTGCTAACGCAGATCTAGCAATTATTTCGCTAGATGCTGAAAAAGCCTTTGATCAAGTGGTTGGGTCATATTTATTTTCAGTGATGGAAACATTTCAACTGGGAGAAAAGTACTGTACATGGGTTAAACTATTATACTGTAACCCTACAGCTAGAATACTTACTAACCAAATGTTATCAACTAAATTTAATCTCTCTAGAGGTTGTAGACAAGGATGCTCGCTATCTCCATTATTATTCGCTTTAGCAATTGAACCACGCGCAGAAAATGTCAGATCTAATCCAGAAATACATGGGTATAATACTAAAGATACAATGAATAAAATGTCTCTATATGCAGATGATGTATTAATATATATTACAAAGCCAGAAATTAGTATTCCAAATTTATTCAATCTAATAACTCAATTCGGTCAGTTCTCAGGATATAGAATTAATTGGAATAAAAGCTTAATCATGCCAATAACGGAACTCAATTTACATATACTACAACAATCACCTTTTAAAAGCAGTTGAGGAAAAAATTAAATATCTAGGTATTTATGTAACTAAGGCGTATACTTCTTTCTTTAAATCAAATGTCCCACCTTTACTGAATAAACTAAATAAGAATATTCAATACTGGAAAACGCTTCCTATATCAATGTTCGGTAGAATTCATGCTATAAAAATGATCTTTCTGCCGCAATCAGTCAATCCCGATATATATTCCAAACTCTTTTTTAAAAAAGTAGACTCTACTGTTACAAGGTTCATCTGGGATTACAAGAATCATAGAATAAATAAAAAAACATTTATGTAAAGCAAAGATTAATGGAGGTTTAGCTCTACCAAATTTTCTGTTTTATTTTTGGGCAGTCCGTATTAAAAACATGAATTTTTGGAAGAAATGGATCAACAACCAGACTGGTTAAGGATGGAAAAGGAGGACGCGGCGCTGCCTGGCAGCTGCGGCTCACCTGCAGTCCGTCTGTTTTTTATTTTTGTCTTTTTGTGTCTGTTTTAGGGATTATTTTGGTGTATTAGGCTGTGTATGTGTGTTGAGGGAGGGAGAAAGAGGGTTTTAGTCTCTCCCTTCGGGGGGATGCGACTTTTCTTGTCGTGTCCCCCATCACCGTCTCCGTCTGTGCTGAGGCCCTAATGGCGGAGCTGGCGGCCTTCCAGATTTCGGCAGCGGCGGCACGGCTTCGGAGCTTCAGCGGAGACCTGCCCTTCGGGGCTGCGGTGCTCCAGCGGTGACCTGGCTTCGGAGCTTCAGCGGAGACCTGCCTTTCGGGGCTGCGGTGCTCCAGCGGTGACCTGGCTGCGGTGCTCCAGTGGCGTCCTGGCTTTCGGGGCTGCGGAGCTCCAGTGGCGGCCTGGCTTTCGGGGCAGCGGTGCTCCAGCGGCGGCCTGGCTTTCGGGGCAGCGGTGCTCCAGCGGCGGCCTGGCTTTCGGGGCTGCGGTGCTGAAGCGGCGGCCTGGCTTTCGGGGCAGCGGTGCTCCAGCGGCGATCTGGCCTTCGGGGCGGCGGTGCTCCAGCGGCGACCTGGCTTTCGGGGATGCGGTGCTCCAGCGGTGACCTGGCTGCGGTGCTCCAGCGACGTTCCAGCGGCGGGCCCTGTGCGACAGCCCGGCTTCGGAGGCTCGGCCGCGGGCCTGGTGGACGGCAACGTCGGAGGCCTGGATCTCCTCAGCGCAGACGGAGAACAAGGAGGGAAGGAGAGAGACTCTAAGACTGTTGCCTTCCACCACAGTGAGGATGTGTTGGTGAACTCACTGTGGTGGATGTTAAATTTGTGTTTATTGTGTATTTTTGTTACTTTTAATATATGTATGACTGCAGGCACGAAATTTCGTTCAGACCGAAAGGTCTGAATGACAATAAAGATAATCTTATATCTAATCTAATAGCTTTTGAAATCGGTTCGATTATATTTGCACCGACAAAATTGCACAAAAAAAACCTATAGGGAAAACCCTATGATATATAGTGGTACACGAATCTGGAAACAACTAAAAAGGGCCTTAAAATTTGATAATATACCACTCTGTCTCCCTATTGTAAACAACCCATTATTTAAACCTTCCGTGCTGGATAAAGGTTTTACACAATGGAAAAACCGTGGAATCAAAAAGATGGAACACCTTTATAAGAAAGGCACTTTTCTTTTATTTCAGGAATTACAACAGATTTACGGATTACATTCAAATATTTTTTTCCGATATCTACAACTCAGAGATTATGTTAAATCAAATACACACGATTATAGGGATAAGGAACCAGAAATCCTTGATGAATGTTTGAATAAGCATCCTAATACAGAAAAACTAACAACTTATATTTATAATACCCTTCTAGATAGCGAGATACCATCGACGGAATCACATAGACATACATGGGAAAATGAAATAAACCAACCCATAACGAAAGATATATGGGACAAAAGTTTACAATATATACACCAATGCTCGTTAAATGCCAGACATGCTTTAATACAATTTAAAGTATTACATAGATTACATTACTCAAAAGTTAAATTGTATAGAATCTACCCACAGATCTCCTCTATCTGTGATAAATGTCAGCATCCAGAGGCTAATTTAACACATACTTTTGCAAATTGTATAAAAATTAAGAATTTCTGGACTGAGATTTTTAGAATAACTTCTGAAGTTATTAATATTAATTTGGATCCCGACTCAAAATTAATGATACTTGCAATATCAGAACAAAGTCTAATACTTACAACAAGTCAAATAAATTTCCTAGATTACAGTATAATAATTGGGAAGAAATTAATATTAAAATTTTGGAAAGGCCCTATATCCCCCACAATTAAAATGTGGATTACGGAAATGTCGGATACCCTACACTTGGAAAGAGTCAGATGTGCCCTAATGGACAAACAAGAAGTCTTCGTTAGAATATGGTCTTCTTTCATTGATTACTTAAAAGGGTAGATCGGTTCGGCAGGGAACCCTAACTGAAACTTGGATTCAGGATTAGATGAAAAGTTATATTCTATATTCCTTGATCTTATCTCCTATGACGTATTAATGGAAAATTATTCCATTCTTTATGATTTCTTTTTGACTTATATTTTGTTTTTCTCTCTGTTTCTCTCTCTTTAAAAAAAAATGTATTAGAGACCAAATGATTCATTTGATAATATTATTAATGTATGATTGTTGCACACGAAATATTAATATCATAATATGTGTTTGCTAATGTACTGCTTACCTACTCTAATATAAAATATATATATTTAAAAAAAACTTTGTCAACGAGATAGGATGTTGAAGTGTGCGGACTTTATGGAGAAGGTGTTAAGCGCTTTAGTTCACTCCATGTATTTACGTAAGTACATGTGTTTTCAATGAGATTGATAACAATAAGTTCCTGTCTACCAATGACGCAGTTCCGAAACCAGTTGCGGGTCTCATTTTATCGCATTTTCCTGTTATTTTCCTCAATGCTGGTCATCCCTCGGATTCAGTAAACAGGCAGGTGATTCATGCGCTCCTATGAGCCGGGAGCGCAGAACATCTAACGGCATTGAATGCAGCCCTGTACCAGCTCCAAATCTCGCCAGCCCACGTCCTTCAGTGTTGTTGCTACACCTGCAGAAGATACTCTAGCTCATTGTTTTTCATTTGTTCAGGATTATTGCATCTGCAGTTCTCTGTGTCTCGACGGGGTTTTCTTTCCATTGGTTGAGTGGCTATCCCACCATGGCTCTCCGTCTTACATAGCCGACCCTCACCCTGCATCAATGGGGTTTCAAGTAGGCAACGGGAGAGCATAATGAAAGGTGGTAGTGGATTTTTTCGGAGGGCATCGGACGAAGTTGCTTCAAATCCCTAACTCATAATTTATGGATAGAGAAACATAATGCGGCTCCTCTGTATCTGGGCTGTTAATAGTAAGTCTCCTTCAGCCTTTACTCCAGAGGACAGGGGTTGAGTGAGAGAATCTCCCTGATTCCAATCTGAAAGTAAGCATGATTAGATGGATTAGATGTGGGGAGTATTGCTGACAGGTATTTCTGAAGCAGCCTATTTAGCTCCCCTCTCCTTCCTCAATCTGTGCCGTAAAGTGCACTAAATCAAGTGCGTGTGGTTTTCTTTATCTAATCCATCTAAACCATCTAAATTAAATAGACTGCTTCAGAAATAACTGTCAGCAATACTCCCCACATCTAATCCATCTAATCATGCTTACTTTCAGATTGGAGTCAGGGAGATTCTCTCACTCAACCCCTGTCCTCTGGAGTAAAGGCTGGAGGAGACCTCATGACTTTAAACTATAATGCGATAGCGAGTATATGCTATTTATTCCCGTACCGGTAACGGCTGGGAAAAGTGGTCGATTTTTTGCCGTCCGGTAGCATCACCAACAATCAACGGGAATACGTTTCTCAGCCGAGGTCCGCCGTGACTAAATTCAGCAGCTTGACCATCTCGGCGCTGCACCTGCGCGTCTCTGCAGTTTATTACTGCGCTCTGTGTATGTAAATTAGCAGGTCATGTTGCAGTTGAATAAAAACTGTCGGTGAGGCCGCATTTCGAGTATTGTGTGCAGTTCTGGATACCATCTTACAGGAAAGATGTCTAAGCTGAAAATGGCACAGAAGATTTACGAGGATGGTCCCAGGACTACAGGGTCTGAAATATAGGGAGAGGTTGATTTGGTTGGGACTCTATTCCTTGGAGCGCCGGAGGATGAGGGATGATCTTAGGGAGATAAATAAAATCGTAAGAAGAATCGATCAGGGAGATGCACAGTTTCTTGCCCAGAGTAGGTGAATCGAGTACCGGAGAAGAATCCGGGGCTGCTCGTATACCGTTTCGTGAGAGTGGCGAGAAAGTTAGATAGGGCGAGGAGTACTTTGACATTTATCGTTCAGGTAATCGATTATGGTACGTTATGGTGCTCTTGCAGATGCTATTTCTCTGGGAAGAGTTCAGAGACGATTTGCAAGGATGTTTCCAGTATTTGAGGACATGGCATAAATGGAGATGTTGGGCAGACAAGAACACTATTACCTGGAGCGTAAGAAGGGTGATGTTACTGAGGTGCGTTAACAATAATGAGGGGGATAGATAGGGTGAATGGACCGAGTATTGTTTTCCAGCGGCACATATCAAGAACGAGCTAGCATGGGTTTCCGATGCGACGGAAAATATCCAATAGGAACCCGAGGGCAAACGTTTCACGTGATATTGAATGGGCTGCCAGATTAAGTAGTTGAGGCGCGTAGAATATAAATATTTAAAATACATTTGACCAGTATTATGGATAGGACAAAAATAGAGATTATGGCCTAAATCTAGGCAAATGAGGCTAGCTTAATGAGTGCTGCATAGACAAGTTGTGCTGAAACGCCGGGTCCCGTCGTTTGTGACTCCATGAATCTGTGACTGAATATGTTTGCTCTTTGCTCAGTTTGTGGCTATTGGTGTTGCTGTCAAAGGCTGCGAATCATATAATGAATCTCAATCTTCAGCGTATTGGCCACGCTCTGTGGAGGCTTTGGGAGTTCTTCAATAATTTGGCAGGAAGAGCTGGAAATCGGAACGGGAAATATGGGCATAGATTTGAATGTTAACTCCACCCCTCAATCTGTCCTGTACAATATTTGAAAAGTTTGAAGTTTGCATTGTGAAACTGGGTGTCTGAAATGAGTGCGAATATGGTGAAACCATGTTCTTCAGAATGATTTCACCTCCTCGCCGGTTTCCGGAGTCTTGACGAATTTGACCTGCATTATTTTACGCACTTGTGGCTATCACGTCACTATTTTCTTGGCAACAAGTTCAGGATTATGTCAGGAGTAGTGGGAGTCAATGAGGTAAATATCTTTCCAGGAATACGTGGGCCATGGATAATGTTAGATTTTGATAATTGTCCAACTTAGATAACAATCGGGGCCTTGTGATGAACATGGATCTATTACATTGGACATATTTCCCAGACGTACACAAATCTCTGAAGTAACAGGGACTTGTAAAACCAGGTGCTGTAGTGGGCCCCATGAACACGGAAAGTCTCTCTATTTACTTCATCGGTACCAGAAAAGAAGGCCCAACCCGTGGTCATCGCGTTATGCCCCAATAATCACATTTTAAATTATAATGTGCTTGCATGCATAAAGTCAACAACGTTTGCCGTTTACGATATCATTTGGCCTTTTATGATCATCAGACAATAGACAATAGACAATAGACAATAGGTGCAGGAGTAGGCCATTTGGCCCTTCGATTCAGCACCGCCATCAATGTGATTATGGCTGATCATCCCCAATCAGTACCATGTTCCTGCCTTCTCCACATATCCCCTGACTCCGCTATTTTTAAGAGCCCTATCTAGCTCTCTCTTGAAAGCATCCAGAGAACCTGCCTCCACCGCCCTCCGAGGCAGCGAATTTCACAGACCCACCACTCTCTGTCAGAAAAAGTGTTTCCTCGTCTCCGTTCTAAATGGCTTACTCATTATTCTTAAAACATGGCCCCTGGTTCTGGACCCCCCCCCCCCCATACATCGGGAACATGTTTCCTACCTCCAGTGTGTCCAAGCCCATGAGAATCGTATATGTTTCAATGAGATCTCCTCTCATCCTTCTAAACTCCAGAGTGTACAATCCCAGCTGCTCCATTCTCACAGCGTATGACAGTCCCTTCATCCCTGCAATTTTTGGTCTACTTCATAGGTGAAGATCTGATTTTGCCGTTGGTCCAGCAGAACTGTTTATCGTTGCCGGATCGATCTCTTCTTGTCGTGAATATGTTCATGTATTTTATTCTAACGTAAGTGTGCACGCAGTTGGTGAATCTGTTTACACTGACCATTATTCAGGACACTATTTTACAACGTGCTCTCTTAGATACAGCGGCAGCGCGCCAGACGAGAGACATTGTGCCGTAACCCGTCGGCCATGATCGGCTGGACGCCGGTGGGCCATTTTGACGTACGTTCCTGTCGGCATCTTCGAGTGACGGCAGTGCATTTTGTAGGTTAAAGCAGAGCGCCCATTTTTGCTTTTGTCGGAGACAAACAATGCTGGAATAACTCAGCGAGACAGGCAGCATCTGAGGAGAGAGTGAATGGGTGACGTTTCGGGTTGAAACCCTTCTTCAGACTCCTGGCTTACGGGGGCGATGGGTCATAACAAGCACTGGATTGTCAGCACAATGCAACTCACCTGATTGCGAGAAAAATGAATCGTGTTTTAGGAAGTCTGAATGAGCACTTGTATTTAATGGTTATGAATGCAATAAAGCAAACGCTGGCATCTACAATTAATTATCCTGTCATTATCCGATTGTCTTAACAGTCGTTTAATTATGTTAACATTTATAATCTGTCAACTCGCGCGTACTCGTCTCCACTGACCGGTTGCTGGCTATATCGGAAATAAATTACGTCATGCAGTCGGCCAGGGCCGAGCCACGATTTGTCTTAATGGAGCCCCTACAGCGGTTTAATTTTGCATCAATATTCGAGCACCAGTAGTCCATTGTATCTCAGCGATTTGCAAGATGTATTGTTTTACGTATTTTTGGTTTAGTTAATGCTCCTTGTGCGAATCATATTCGTTTTAACCTTTTTAAGTTTGTAATCTGTGCAACAGATGCTACGCTTGTTTTGAATGTGGTCCTAATCCAGCACGTGCACCCAGGTAGTCAAGCAGAACCTTCGAAAGGAAGAAGGACGGACGGAGGAAAATGAATTTAAAGTCAGATCATTCTGGAGATCGTCAGCAGGTCCCGGGGCATTTGCGGAATAAAATCTAATCATGCATTTCTGTTTTTATCTCAGGATTTCGCATTTCGGTTAAATACCTCAGTTCAGTACCGCGTCGATCTAGTCTGCTCCATTGAAGCCTCATGTCTCTCCACTGTTTCATTCTGTACTTCCTTGCCTCATTGAAAGTCCCCGTTTGCTTCTTCTACGCCTTCCATTGTATGACACATCTCCTTGTAATGTCGTGAGAGGATCAGGGCGCAATACGGGAAAATCCCCCTGCGAGTGTGTTAACAATTCGGGCATAACTTCCTTGTACTTCGGTTCTGTACAGTGGGACCTTCAGCAGAAGTCAACAATCATTCGTAACTAGCCGCATTATGGCTTATAATAGCGGAAGACAAAATACTTGCTGACGGTGTAAATGTTATTGGGGTTTCTAATCCTCTGTCCGTTTATTTACCTACCCGTGCCTTATGATGCCTGCGTTAGAAATACATGCTCACACACTTCTGCTAAACTCCCATCTAATTTGTTGCTGTCGGACGTGGTCGTGCCCTCCGAGGTGCAGACGAAAAACGATTCTGCCGTTCTAAGGACCATTTGGGACGACGAGAAAGCACACTCTGCCGTACCTGCTTGCTAACCGTCCGTTGTCAGCTCCCAATCCAATCTCGATTATAACGTTCAAGGCTGTTTCACTCGCATTTTTGGAGGCTTATAATTGTTATTCAACCTGATCAAAATATCTGGCCACAGTGATTATCTTACCGTCGTTATATTGTTAGGTTAGGGTACGGAATTCGGAATGAAGTACAAGTGGATGAGTGAAGTATACAGCATGATAATCATGAAATAAATGTATACTCTCTAATAAATCGATAAAATAAATACTCAGTGCAGTAAAGAACCAACTGCCTCAACCTCTCCTTTGGTAAGGTCAAAGTGAAAGTCAATTGTATTCGTCACATGCACCCGAAGTTGCAGTGAAATGAATTTGCCAGCAGCGATACACTTAAGAAGAACACACAATACACAATAACATTTAGCACAAACATAGAAACATAGAAACATAGAAACATAGAAATTAGGTGCAGGAGTAGGCCATTCGGCCCTTCGAGCCTGCACCGCCATTCAATATGATCATGGCTGATCATCCAACTCAGTATCCCGTACCTGCCTTCTCTCCATACCCTCTGATCCCCTTAGCCACAAGGGCCACATCTAACTCCCTCTTAAATATAGCCAATGAACTGGCCTCAACTACCCTCTGTGGCAGAGAGTTCCAGAGACCCACCACTCTCTGTGTGAAAAAATTCCTTCTCATCTCTGTCCTAAAGGATTTTCCCCTTATACTTAATCTGTGACCCCTTGTCCTGGAACTCCCCAACATCTGGAACAATCTTCCTGCATCTAGCCTGTCCAACCCCTTAAGAATCTTGTAAGTTTCTATAAGATCCCCTCCCAATCTCCTAAATTCTAGAGAGTATAAACCGAGTCTATGCAGTCTTTGTTCATAAGACAGTCCTGACATCCCAGGAATCAGTCTGGTGAACCTTCGCTGCACTCCCTCTATGGCAATAATGTCCTTCCTCAGATTTGGAGACCAGAACTGTACGCAACATCCACCTCATCATTCTTCACTGTGGTGCAAGGCAACAAAGTTCAATCAGTTTTAAGGCCATCGTTTTATTTTCATTGGCTGCTCTGCTCAGTCTGTGTTTCAAGAAAACATCCACCCGAGTGGATACAGGAATACATTCTGTTCGCAAGAAGTAGTCATGAGTTAATAAACGCGGTGTTTGACCACAAGATCAAGAAGATGGTTAACTTAGAAGCATCTGCATTCTTATTTTGCTCATCGGCCTCCTTTCTGTTTCTCCAGCGAGAGATATTTTAAGAAGTATTTATTCGCTCATTGGACGAAAGTTTCTCTTTTGCGAAGCAGTGGGTCTCCTAAATAAACGAGTTTGGCGTCAATTTATTTTCAACGGAGAAGTGGTTTCTCCGGATATCTCACAGAAAGCAGGCGGTCACTACCAGAAGTGGACAGATTCAAGAAACTGTGTGAATACGGCTCTGACTGCTTCTGCCCCCCACACATAACCTGTGAGCAGGCACGTGCCGTGAGTGATTACTCAGGGTAGGCACTCAGTCAGCTTAAACAAATTAAACCGCGCATGCGCAGATTGTTTTCTCCGTTAAAAAATAAAATAAAATAAAAACAGTGACATTTCAATTTGCCCAAGGCTTCCTAGTCTCCTTTATTCTGAATAAAGGGGGGGGGGGGGGGGTGAAGGCTGATGGCAGATGGAGAGATGGAGAGATGGTGGGAAAAACGGGAGCACAGGGAATAGTTGAATCAGTTGTTATCTTATTGAATGAACACTTGTTCAAGGGACCAATTGGGGGAACAGTTCCTTTCACAGCGTGTGGAGAGTCTGTGCCAGGGGTAAAGTTGTGGGGAGGGCACGAGTGTTGAGAAGAAGGGTGTCGGGGATACTGCCAGTAACTCGCTCACTCACCGCTACCGCAGATTTCCGGGCGCGAATCCACGCACTGTAGCTGGGGATAGAAGCAGCTCGGGGAGCTACGAGCGGCCACCGGGACCCGACAGCAGAACTGGCCGCCACCAGTGCCTTCTGCCGGCCCGCTCACATTTGCCAGTGCTCTCCATCGAAACACCTGTCACCTGTCGTTCGCCGACTTCGCTCATGTCAGCGGCTTCTTACAAATCCTTAAATACCCACAGCCGAGTAACCTCAATCGCGCTGTCGGAATTTAAGGAGATGAGTGAGGCAAGCGAACGGCAGGAAAGAGGTTTTTAGATGGAGAGCTGCCAGAGGTGAGCGGGGACTGGCAGAAGGAGCTAAGGTGGCGGCTGGTTCCGCTGTCCGGCCCGGAGGCCGCTCAGCCACCCGAGCTACTTCTCTCCCCTCCCCACCCCCGGCCTCAATGCGGTGGCATTCGACGCCTCCGTGCAAGGCGCGTCGCAAGTGGCATTATCACAATCCCCTCCTTCACAACATTCGTGCCCTCCCCGCAACTTTACCCAGGGCCAGACTCCCCAAATGCTTGGAAAGGAGCTCCCCCCCCCACCCCACCCCCCAGGAAATACGGTATTTAAAAAACATCACCAAGAAATGTACTTACCACATCATTGGTACACGCCAAACCATATTTGAAAACCCCGCCAAGAAACTTGCGCTGCGCATGCGCAGTAGACTGTTGCGCATGAGCAGTGCAGCAAAGGCAGAATTTCTGCTGCCTTCCGCGCTGACGGCACGTGGGCTACACAGACCTTCCCGTGTTACAAGCGCTGCGGAAGAAAGGCACGGAGAGTTATGCCTACCTAAGAGATCGGTCTCTTACATAGGCATAATTCTCCCATGCCTTTGCTATTTATATTTAGACATTACTATGTTATAATTTTAGGCAGGGTAGGCAGTGCCTACCTTGCCGACTCTGACGGCACGTGCCTGCCTGTGAGATTCGCGACAGGTGCCCAAGCCGCAATGAACGACATCTATCCCCGAAATAGCAGCTTAAAGTTCCCGCCATTCTCAACACTGCGTGATCCACTGCGCAATAATAAACTGCCGTATCAGTCAGACACAGTCGCGAGATTGTCAATCGATATTTCTTCTCCGACTGGTGGACTTCTTCCGAAAAACGATTTCGAGCGAGTTTTGCCTTCTGGCCGCAAACTCGGCTGTCCGGCTGAATACTGGCGATACCAGTATAAGGAATCATTATCCTTAGAATCGGTACATGTGAAAGTGGCGCTTTGACCCTCTGTATGTGTGAGCGGACCCTTCTCTTGGGTGCTGGAATCTGAATCAACCAGACCTGGAACACATTATAGTGAGTGAAGAATTGATGATACAAAGTAATCGCAACCGACTTTGGGAATACGGAGTGACTCTTAAATTCATAAACAATTGGACAGGCTCGATGGAGGAAAAATGTTCCCGATGTTGGGGGAGTACAAAACCACGGGTCACGGTTTAAGAAAAGAGGAGCCCATTTAGGGCTAAGATAAGATAAAACATTTTCACCCAGAGAGTTGTGAATCTGTGGAATTCACTGCCACAGAAGGGAGTGGATTGCCAATTCACTGGATGTTTTCAAGAGAGTAAGATTTTGCTCTTGGAGTTAAAGGAATCAAGGGATATGGGGGGAAATGCAGGAACGAGGTACTGATTTAGATGATCAGCAGACGTCATATTGAATGAGGGTGCTGGCTCGAATGGCCAAACCGCCTAATCCTGCACCTATTTTTCTTTCTTTCTTTAAAATCCTTTTATTCGTTTTGTTCCAAAAAACAAAAACTAAACAAAAAAAAACAAAGCGAAAAGAATAATAAACATAACAATGATATTGATACATAGCGATCAGGATTACATTAATAACAGGTATAGCCTGATATGAGTCCAGTGTCAAAATACACATCGATTATAGACCTCCCGGTCTCTATGTAAATATAGTTAAATATTTAAAAGAAAACATATATGTAGAAAAAAACACAAAGATAAAAAGTCACAAAAAAAGGAAAAAAGGAAGAAACAAAACCCCCCTAAACTAAAGAAAGAAAATACAAATAAAAACAAAACAAAACAGAATCTGAACTGAGAATTTCAACAATTTAAGTCTGTTTGTCGTCAAGTCCGTTCCACCATATAAAGGTAAAATAGTTTATATAACGGTTAGAGAGGGAGCAATTTATGTTGTTTGAAAGTGTTGAATAAACTTTCCGCAAGTCTTATCAAATTTAACCAAGGGTTCAACAATGGTACTCCTGATTTTTTTCTAAATTTAAACATGATATCGTTTCAGAATACCACTGGAGTGTGGTCGGAGGGTTGGAGTTTTTGCATTTAAATAAAATAGATCTTCTGGCGATTAATGTGGTAAAAGCAATCAGCCGATGGGTGGAGCGGCACAAATGAACAGAATCTAACATTGGTATCCCAAAAATTGCAGTATTAGGATGAGGTTGTAAAACAATACCTAAGACTACAGAAATTGATTCAAAAAAAGGACCAAACATATGGCTCAGTGAGGCCACTTCAGAGTTACATCTGTCACAGGTAGGATTTATATGACCATAAAAACGAGCTCTTATCTTTTGATGTATGAACTCTGTGAACCACCTTGAATTGTCTCAGAGTGTGTCTTGCACACATTGAAGAAATATTGACTAATTGAAGAATCCTCTACCATTTCTCTATAGAGAAATTTGGAGTTCTCTTTCCCTGTCATTCTTAATTTTATCGAATATATCTATTTGTAATTTCAAAATGACCTCATAATTAGTCGTCAATAATCCTTTCTGATTATGGTTCAAATGTAATATTTTCCCCAAAATTTCGATTTGATGTGGTAGCGGATAAAAGGGTAGAGTAGCCTTCAAAAAATGTCTAATTTGTAAATATCTAAAACAGTGTGAATTCAGTAAATGAAATTTATTGGAGAGTTCTATTTATTGGAAAGATATAAAACAACCATCCAAAAACAAATCACGAAAAGCTACTAATCCCTTCCCCTTCCATAACAAAAAGGCTTGATCAGTACTAGAAGGTTGGAAGAGAAAATTAGATAAGATAGAACCTGATAAGATAAAATCATTTAGTCCAAAAAACTTACGAAATTGAAACCATATTCGAAACGTATGTCTTATTATTGGGTTAATCGTATAATTATTCGATCTCGTAATTGTAAAAGGTAACGAGGCCCCTAGAATAGAAGCCAATGAAAGCCCTTGTAAGGAATCACGTTTAAGATTTATCCATCCTGGGCATTGGGTATCTTCTAAATCTTTTGTCGAAAATGTTAGATAACGAACATTGACTGCGCAATAGTAGAATCTAAGGTTCGGCAATGCCAAACCACCATCTTTTTTTTGATTCATGTAAGTATTTTTTACTTAGTCTGGAATTTTTATTCTGCTAAATAGATGAAGAAATGTGGGAATCAATAATATCAAAGAAAGATTTGGCAATACAAATTGGTATTGTCTGAAATAAATACAGACATTTACGTTAAATTAACATTTTAATAGCATTCATTTGGCCAATTAAAGATAAGGACATTTGTGACCATTTAGTAATCGTTAATATTGTCAATTAAAGGCATAAAATTATCTTTAAATAAATCCTTGTGTTTCTTGGTGATCTTAATACATAGATAAGTAAAACTAATCTGAGTAGTCAATCTAAGTGGAAACTGTACATACTTCGAAACTAGATTATTTAATGGAAAAGGCTCACACTTACTAAAATTTAGTTTATAACCAGAGGAACTATTAAATTGATTAAGTAATGCCACTATTGCCGGAATAGATTGATCAGGGTTATAAATAAATAAGAACAGATCATCTGCATAAAGAGATAGCCTATATGTCTTATTCCCGCGGACAATACCAAAAATATTAGGGGATTCCCTAATAGCGGTGGCCAAAGGTTCCAAGGCAATATCAAATAGTAAAGGACTTAAGGGATGCCCTGTCTAGTACATCGAAAGAGCCCGAAAAAAGGGGATATCTGATACTAATATTATATACAGTAGCCTGAGGTATATGATATATCAGCTTGATATATCCGTTGGGAGTGGCGGCGCTGCCCTGGCAGCAGCGGCTCGCCTGCAGTCCATCTGTTTTTGTTTTTTTTGTTGTTGTTTTCTTGTCATGTTTTAGCGTGTTAATTTGAGTTATCATGTAGTGTATGTGTGTGGGAGGGGTGGGAGAAACGTTTTGGTCTCTTCCTTTTGGGGGGGATGCGTCTTTTCTTGTCGTATCCCCCGTCTCCGTCTCAGTCTGCGCTGAGGCCTAATGGTGGAGCTGACAGCCTCCAACTGCGACCGACCTCGAGGCTCCGGAGGCAGAGCCAGCCAGGACTTACCAGCGCGAGTCTGGCCGACTTCGGGGCTGCGGTGGGTTCCGGCATTCCAGCGTTCCGGCAGCCCGACTCGGAGCTGTGGCGGCTTTCCGGTGGCGGTGGAGGCGGCAGCGACTTCGGAGGTTTGGCCAAGGGCCATGTGGACTACATCGTCGGGAGCTCGCAGGTCACAGGTTGGTGACCTGTTTTTCCGGAGCTCCCGCGGCAACAGCTGCGTCCGCTGGACTGGAGGGCGGTAGCTTCGGCAGCTTCTACCGCCCCGGGCCACAGAGTTGAACTGGCCCGTTCATGGAGCGCGGTTCAGCCGCCGGACTTATTTACATCACCCGGTGGGGTCACAACATCGGAGGCCTGGGTCGCCTCAGCGCAGAGGAAGAGGAAGAACAAGAAGGGAAGAGACAAAGAAAAGATTTTTGCCTTCCATCTCAGTGAGCAGGTGTCTGGTGAACTCACTGTGGTGGATGTTAAATATGTGTTTATTGTGTTTTGTTATTTACTATATGTATGACTGCAGGCAACAAAATTTCGTTCAGACCGCATTTTGGACCAATATTAAAATTTTCAAGTGTATTGAATAAGTATTCCCATCCTACTCGATCAAACACCTTCTCGGCATCAAGTGAAATGACACATTCTGGGGTTTTATTTGACGCTGTATATGCAATATTCCTAACGTTAAAGTTTGACTGACGATTTTTTAATAAAACCTGTCTGATCTTTAGCGATAATTTGCGGTAAAATATTTTCCAATCTCATAGCTAATATTTTGGAAAGAATTTTGAAATCTACAATTAACAGTGATATGTGTCTATATGATGTAACTTCAGTAGGGTCTTTATATTTTTTTAAGAATTAAAGAAATAGATGCTTCATAAAAAGATTGTGGTAATCTATTCCTTAAAAAGGCTTCTTTAAATACCTTGCATAGCCAGGGAGACAATATATTTGAAAAGTACTTTAAAAATTCTACTGTCAACCCATCTTAACCGGGAGCTTTACCAAAATTCATTGAAAGGATTGCTTCCGTGATGGGTTCATCTAACAACAGAGACTCGTTATATGGTAAATTTCGTAAGTTTAGTTTCTTTAAAAACTCATGCATTATATTGGAATCAGTAGGAAATTCTGATATATAGGAGGTATAAAATTCTTGAAAGGATTTATTAATTTCGTCATGGTCTACAGTTAGTGTACCATCCAGTTTACTCAGTTTAGTAATCTGATGCTTGGCCGACACCGCTTTCAACTGATTAGTGAGTAATTTACCAGATTTTTCGCCATGTATATAAAATTGACGTTTAGTTTTAAGTCGATCTCTAAACTAAGAGCTTTGAATATGTTTTATCAATTTATTTAATCTCGTCAGCAAATGTATGTATTTCTTTTTGAGGTTTTTTTTAATCCCATGGAGTATTAAATAATTTGGCCATGAATATATGCCTTAAAAGCATCTCAGACAACACCATTGGATATTTCTTCAGTAGAGTTTGTCAAGAAGTAAAAAGCAATCTGACCTTTAATAAAATTAATAAAGTTTAAGTCTTGAAGCAAAGTAGCATTAAATCGCCATTGTTGAGCACTAAACTTGGAATCAGGTAGCTTGATTGACAGTTTCAATGGTGTGTGATCAGAACCAGCAATTGCATCATATTCACATGTAACGACCGATGAAACCAGTCGCGAATCTATTATAAAGTAGTCAATCCTAGAATAACTATGAAAAAAAAGAACATTCTTTGGCATTTGGGTGTAAGGATCTCCAAGCTCCTAACATTCCAGAGTCAAGTAAAACTAGCTGATTTATTTGGAAGCACATGATCAGATGTAGATCTGTCAATCAAGGGGTTCAGACAGCAGTCGAAATCTCCACCCATTATTACAATGTGTTCATTTAAATTAGGAAAGGATGCAATTAACTGTTTATAAAACTGAGGGTGATCAATATTTGGTGCGTAAACATTCACCATAACAACCTTTTATTTATTGAGAACACCAAAAATCTGCCATATGGATCAGAAATTGTTTCATAATGAACAAACGGAATTGAGGAGTCAATAAAAATAGAGACTCCTCAACACCTTAGCCTGTGAACTTCAATGAAACGGCTGTCCTCTACAAAACTTGAAAAATCGTTGATTGTCATCTTGCCTTACATGAGTTTCCTGAACAAAATTTCCCTCTTAATGGGATGGTTCGAGCCATTCACATTCCATGAAAGGAAGTTAATAACTTTATCCATATTGCTTGTAAAAATCATGTGGGATGTAAAGGGTTACTTTTTTAAAAGCCTAATAGTTCATGACACTGGAAGAAGAAAGATCTAGGGCGGAGCCAGGTGACGACATTTCAGACATTTTTGTTGTTCAGATTTTGCACAAATGAAGAACACTAAATCAGAAACAAGAAACCCTTCCCCACATCCCACCCCTGTAAAGCACGAAACTGACCAATAGATAGTCAGTAAGCTACATAATCCCTTCCCTACCCCCATTTCTCCCAGAAACAGCACCCGACATAGAGAAGATCATATTTCTGGCAAACCACCAATTTGTAAATTCAATCGACGGCTTCTGTTTTCCAGGTCTATTTTTAGTCTTATATTGCTGAAGTGTTCGAGTAGTTTCATTCATTCCCCGTTCCAGTTTTTCAATCTTTAAATCTCTCTCCTGGCACAGGATTCGCAAGTTATCAATTTGTTCCTTTTGTTCACGATGTTCATCTTGTAACATAGTCAGCTTTCCTGGAACTTCGTTCAATTTGCTCGAAACTCCTTTCACCATTTCGTTCCAAACTGCCAAATCTTGTTTTTGTTTCATGTTTCAGTTCATTTTTCAATTCATCGTTCATTTTCGATATTGCTTCTATGATACTAGATTCAGAAGCTGTGGCTGTGGTTGTGGCTTTCCCCTGTTCCTTCCTTAGGGAGCCTCCTTTCCTTCTTGTCTCCATCCTTTTCACGATTAATGCCTGTAAATGTGTTATCAACACTTTATGAAAAGTTAGACCGTGCCTTGAAGTCAAATAGTCACAACTAACCTTGAAAAAGTGGTAATTGAAGGTTGAAAGTTAAGTGAGCAAACGAATTTGCAACCTTTACAGCATGCTGCCACAAGGAGAGTCACTATTTTCTATTTTTCTATGTTTTCATGTTTCCAATATATGCAAAAATGTAACAATGATAAAGAAAAAAGGACATTGTCAGCTGTTTCTTAGTTTTGAACGAGGTATAGACAATGAGACAGAACACGATAACTTGGAATCTACTGCGACCTAGGTAAGATAGGGATGGGGAGAGAGAGAATGAAGTAGTTAATTGAAGTTAGGGAAATCAATGTTCATTCCTCTGGGTTGTAAGCTGTCCAAGCGAAATATAAGATCTGTTCCTCTTATTTGTGTTTGGCGACGTCTGACAATGGAGGAGGCCATGGAGCCAAAGGTTAGTGTGGGAATGGGAAGCGTATTAAAGTATTTGGCAACCGGGAATTCAGGCACATCCAGGCGGACTGAGCTAAGGTTTTGAGCGAAATGATCGAAGAGCCTGCGCTTGGTATCGTCCATATACAGGAGCCAACACCTACAACAGCAGATACAGTAAATGAGATTGGAGGAGATGAAAGTGAATCTCTGCCTCACCTGAAATGATTGTCCGGATCCTTGAACGGATTCGAGGGAGGAGGTGTAAGGACAGGTGCTATAGCTACCGTGGTTGCAGGGGAAAATACCTGGGATGGGGGAGGGGGGGGGGGGGGGGTATTATCCAAAGGACGTGTAAATCAGTGAGTTGCGGAGGGAGCGGTCTGTGCGGAAAGCTGCTGGGTTGAAGATGGGGAGATATGGCTCGTGACAGGATCCCGGTAATTGTGGCGGATATGTCGGAGGGTTATGTGTTTTACGCGATGGCTGATGGGGTGAAAGATAAAGTCTGCCGACACTGTCCATGTTGCGGCTGGGAAAGGGGAGCAAGGGCGAAGCTGTAGTATATCGACAAGTCCATAGTGAGGGTCAGATGCGGCACAGACGGTTGAATTGGGTGTAGGGGACAGAGACTTAGCAAGAGGCAGGGTGGGAAGAAATGTCGTCTAGGTGGATGTGGGAGTCAGTAGGTTTATAGTAGATTTCCGTCGATAGTCTATCTTCTGTGATGGATACGGTCAGATTAAGAACCGGTAGGGAGATATCGGAGATGGTCCAAGTGAATTTGGGTGCGGGATGCAAATGAGTTGTGATGTTAATGAAGTCCGTGATTTCTACGTGGGTGATGTAGATGTTTAGTGCATGTCCCTTTAATTGTAGGTTGTGTAGCCACTCCCCTTTCACCAAGTATATTACTGTCTCTCCATCCCTGGTACCCCCTCTAGTAAAACGTGCAGACCATGTACAACTAGGGCATCGATATATATGTGATTAATAAAGACTCGGTAAAGAAACACTGTGTACGTGTAAACCTCTTTACATGGTGTCAGAAGTGGGATACGAACCCACGCCTCCATCCCCGATCTGAGCGAGTTGAGTGCCCCTTTAAGAGACTTGGTGAAGAAAGACACTGCATGGTCCTGGTTCCCGCAACACCAGGCTGCTTTCGATGTGCTGCGTTCAAAGCTTGTCTGCACTCCGACGCTGCAATATTTCGATTTGAACCGTCCTATTGTCCTCACGTGCGATGCTTCAAAGTTCGGGCTGGGTGCTGCTTGTTTGCAAGTTCATAATGGGGTCCAGTTGCCCGTGTCCTTCGCGTCCCGCAGAATGACTCCAGCTGAGCAGCGCTATGCCCAGATCGAAAAGGAACTGCTGGCTGTTGTGTTTGCATGTTCAAAGTTTAAGGACTATATCCTGGGCACCGAATTCTCTATTGAGACCGACCACCAGCCTCTGGTCACCATCCTCGGCAAGCCGATTCACGCTGCCTCCTCCAGGCTGCAGCGGATGATGCTGCAGCTGCAGCGTTTTACCTTCTCCGTAGTGTACCGTAGAGGCAAGGACATGTTTATTGCTGACACGCTGTCTCAGGCTCCTCTGGCTTCGACCACCCGTCACCCTTACGAGGCTTCAGGTATGATTGTCCTGAACGTCAACTTTGTTCCTTCAAAACAACTACAGTCCTTAGTTAAACACACGGCTGCTGACGCCTCGCTCCAACAGCTAGCTGCGGTCATTCAAAGGGGTTGGCCCGAGCGACGTTCTTCCCTGCCCGCCGTGGCAGTGCCCTACTTCCTGGTCCGTGACGAGCTGGTGCTACGAGATGGAGTTATCGTTAAGGGTCACAAGGTTGTGGTACCTGAGGCTCTTCGCCAACAGTATTTCGACACCGCTCATCGGGGTCATCCTGGCGCCGAGGCCACTCTCTCTATCGCCCAAAGCCAGTTTTATTGGCCTGATATGGCTGTGTATTTTCGGGACCGGGTGTCATCTTGCCCTACCTGCAACAGTCTCGCCCCACAGCAGCAGCGTTTGCCCCTTCTGCAGCAGCCCGCACCGGACCTGCCATGGTCGGCGCTGGCAACGGACATTTTTGAGTGGCACGGCAAGCACTTCTTGGTGCTTGTCGACTCTTACTCCAACTGGTATGAGGTCGACCAGCTGTTCTCTCTCTCCTCTTCTGCTGTTATCGCGAAGCTGCGCCGCCACTTCGCGACCTTTGGATCACCAGCGAGCCTGCAGTCAGACAACGGCAGCCAATTTACCAGTGCGGAGTTCAAGGACTTTGCTGACCGCTGGAACTTTCGGCATTACACTAGTAGCCCTGAGTACCCTCAGAGCAATGGCCTGACCGAGCGTGCTGTTCGCAGCGCAAAGGACTTGTTGAATCGCTGCCGCGCATCGAAGTCTGACATTTACCTCGCCCTCCTCAACCTGCGAAACATTTCCCGTGACAGTGTTCTGGGATCCCCGGCGCAGCGCCTCATGTCCCGGGTTACTCGACCTCCCATTCCGGTGGCCCAGCAGACTCTTACCCCAGCTGTTGTAAAACCTGCCATGGTCCGTGAGCGTATTGCTACCAAGCAGTCCATTCAGAAGCGATCCCACGACAGGTCTTGCCGTGCCCTGCCTCCTCTGTCTCCTGGTCAGGTTGTCCGCATGCGTTCCACCTCCGGTCACCCTGGCCTTGCGGTTGTTGTTGGGACGGCTGGTTCACCTCGCTCCTATCTGGTGAACCTCGATGGTACTGTTTACCGTCGGTCCAGGCGGCACCTCCGCCTGGTGAACGAGCCTCCTCCTCCTCCTCCTCCTGCTGACCCCCATGCTCCCCCTCTGTCCGCTCTCCCGCCTGTAGCGGTCACTAAACCTGTGCCTGCTCGCCCTGTCCCGGTTCTTCTCCCTGTGCCTGTTCCCGTGCCTCCAGCCGTCTCTTCCCCATCGCCAGGTCGCTCGCCTCCAATCTCTTTGTCACCACGCAAGTCCCCACATCGTAGTCCTCCTGTCGTGGGGTCTTCCCCGGTGCCCGTTCCTTTGGGGGCAGAGGGTGTGAGCGGGGTTCGTACCCGCTCGGGGCGGATTGTAAGGGCGCCTGACCATTATGGCGATTATATTTGATTGCTGCTATTTTGCTGTCTATCCTTTTCCAGTTGCTCTAGTGTATGAGACATGGTCGGCTGTCACGTTCCTTTCTTTTGTAAGAGGAAGGATGTAGATGTTTAGTGCATGTCCCTTTAATTGTAGGTTGTGTAGCCACTCACCTTTCACCAAGTATATTACTGTCTCTCCATCCCTGGTACCCCCTCTAGTAGAACGTGCAGACCATGTACAACTAGGGCATCGATATATATGTGATTAATAAAGACTCGGTAAAGAAACACTGTGTACGTGTATACCTATTTACAGGTGAAGGAGGTAGCACCGAATCACTCGTCAATATTTCAGGTGGTAGGCGCACTGTTGTTATTATGGATTCAATGCAGCCAATGAACGTGACGGGACGGATTCCCTTCTGATTTACACCAATAGTTAATCGTCAATCTCTGCGGGAGCTGCGGTGCTCCAGCGGTGACCTGGCTTTCGGGAGCTGCGGTGCTCCAGCGGTGACCTGGCTTTCGGGAGCTGCGGTGCTCCAGCGGTGACCTGGCTTCCGGGGATGCGGTGCTCCAGCGACGTTCCGGCGGCGGCCTGGCTTCAGGGCTGCGGTGCTCCAGCGACGTTCCGGCGGCGGCCTGGCTTTGGAGCTGCGGTGCTCCAGCGACGTTCCGGCGGCGGGCCCTGTGGCGGTGTTCCGGCGTTCCGGCGACGGCGGTGGTGGCGGCCCGGTTTCGGAGGCTCGGCCGCGGGCCTGGTGGACGGCAGCATCGGAGGCCTGGATCTCCTCAGCGCAGAGGGAGAATAAGGAGGGAAGAAGACAGAGACTCCAGGACTTTTGCCTTCCACCACAGTGAGGAGGTGTTTGGTGAACTCACTGTGGTGGATGTTAATTTTTGTGTTTGCGTGTGGTTTTGTTATTTTTTATATATGTATTACTGCAGGCACGAAATTTCGTTGAGACCGAAAGGTCTGAATGACAACAAAGGCTATTCATTCAATCAATCAGCACATACAATGTATCCAACCAATACAATCTTAAACACTGATAAACGCCCATCCATTGTAAGACAATTGTGAAAGGAACACTCGGAGAACAATTTTAGATATTTAGTTCTGGTCCGACTTCAGTCTTGAATGTCAAAGGGGACATTGAACAAATCAATTTGAATCGACATTGATATGAGCAGTTGTCAACGATTCAGGGAAAATTCGTTACTTTCCATTAAGTGGTGTAAATTCGCTTCTTACGTCGTCATGTACGGGGGATATTAGTGTTTTAGCCAAATAGGAGTGATATTTTTTTTATGTTTTGGAAAGATAGGTGAGATTTTCGTTCACTGCTCCCTCTTCACCAGAGATCCATAAAGTCTCACCCGGGAAGACTTGGTACCTGATGTCATTTTAAACATGATTTGTTACGTTTCACTAACTTTCCAGTTAGCGCGAGGGGCCATTGAAGTGCGTGAAGGAGCTGCTCTCTGAACTTCCCCTGGGTGACGGTGTAACTCAGTGTGTTTGTACAGGTGTTCAGCAGCTGCAGCAAGACTCCATTAAAAAAAATGCATATGGGTTTGTGAAACCTCGCATTCAAATTCCGAGGACACATCGATTATAAACAAAATGAGATGCAGTTGTGACCCAGAGCAGGATAAAGCTACTGGAGATTGCAAAAAGTAATATTATGGACCGTTTACGGCTTTCCGTCTCCGGGTCTCCACGACTGAGATCGCGGAGCCTCCTGCGGACCCGATTGGCCACTAAAATACGTCTCGCCGTGTGCGCATTAAAGAACAAAATCAAACAGAATGGAATCACTGGGGTCAACAACGGCTCGGTCCAAGAAAATGCGATCCATGCGGGCAGGTAATAGAAGTCCGATCGGATTCGGCAGCCCAACAGTAAACCATTATGCTGGAGCAAAGGATTATAAGCGAAAGGCCAGGGAACGTTCTGTAAACAGAAGAAGGTACATATGGTCACCATAATCACCGCCGCGGTTCTGTCGGTACAGTATCTGGATCTCAGATTCTGTTTGGAGATGGCCACAAACCTATAAAATGTGAAAGCGACCGTGAACCAAACGGAACAGTCTACGGCCGCGGCGGAGATCAAGAGAATAAACCTGCACACAGGAGTGAAGTACAGGGTTGTGTTCCAACAATAAAGAACGGCAATCGGATTTTAAATCACTTCGCAGACAATCACCGTGAGGTCCGCCGTCGCCATGGCCACCAGATAACGAGTGATGCATTTGGAGCGGGACAGGATCACAATCGGCACTAGATTTACTAGGGGAGTAAGAAAGAAGCAATGGTGATTATATGGACAGAAGATCTTTCGAGTTGATGGATGGGTGGGTATATATTGTTATTTTGCTTGCTTTCCTAAAATTGTGAACAGGATGGCATGGTCGGAGATGTGAGGGATAAGATGGTTTAACCACCAGTATTGTGAGGGGCCGAGTGGTTGTAACCACCGACCTTGTGATGGGCCGAATAGTTGGAATCACCAACCTTGTGATTCGAACAAACTTCGAGCTGTCCTTCAGAGCTGTTGATAACATTGTAGAATAACAAGTTGAGGTAAGGAATGTAGCTGACAACACAGAAGCTAGTCTTTAGGTCAAAGGCAATTAAGTAGGTTAGGGCAAAAGCGACTGAGCATGCTTAATGAAATAAATGAATATTAACTTTACGCCCCTCATCACAAAGAACCAAATTTAAATGTACATGCGATGTATGATGTGGGAGAAGAGGGAATGATTGATGACGCATGGACGGGAGGGTTGGAAGATTGTGAACCTCGGTACCCTGATTGGAAGGGGTGAGAAGGGGAGGCGTCCAATCAATAAAGACTGTATAATGAATTGTATAAAAATATACGTTTTTCCTTTGGTCGGTGTGTCTCAACTTGGAGAGGCACCCGATTCTGCAGACTCGCAATAAAGCATTTCTTGTTCCCATGATTTAGTCTCTGGGTTGTGACTGTGAGCACAAAACTATATCTCACAGAGATTTCCTTGGAGATTTCCTTTGGTTTGAATGCGATACTTGATTCTGCGCTCACGCAGAAACATTCCACCGAACAGTGAATTAACTGTTTGAATGGAAGTACAGTATGAATAACAAGACTAAAATTAGTGTTAATCGTGTCCACCTTTCGGATCGGCATTTGTTTACCGGGTTTGCAACGTTTCGGGCTGAGCACAAACTCACATGTGGGGAATGAACTACAGATCCGGGTTTTCACTTGTGTCCATCAGATCATCAGAACTCCTCACAACCGCACTAAAGATCACTCTGACATTGAGAACAAACCAGCTGTCTGGGGAATCCATTCTCCCCTAATATGACACAGAGAGATTTGAAGGGGAACATATACGCTCGCGTACACACAAACACACACACGTGCACACATGCACACAGACATACACACACACAGACACCGACACACACACATATATACACACTTGTACACATACAAACACCCACATATACACACACGTGCACGTTGACACACGCCCACACACACTCATACCGATACATTGATCCACCCAAGCTACAAATGCACCAGCTCCCTCGACGAGGTCCAATCATCAGTAATCCGCCAAAACGTATAGATGTACATTTTTCATCCTCTGCACAGTTCCTTGTTCGGAATCCAAAAGCACGATAGGGAGATTTTAAATCTGGCAAGAGTCAGCGGTCCATTTATCCTGAGCCGAGTTGGCAGCTTAGTCAGTGGTTGTGTGGGGCGGTCCAGCGACAGTGTGTGTGTGGGCCCAGTGACAGTGCATGGGCCCAGTGTTAGTGTGTGTGTGGGCCCCAGGATAGTGTGTGTATGTGTGTGTGTGTGTGGGTCAGGGGTAGTGTGTGTGTGTGTGTGTGTGGGCCCCAGGATAGTGTGCGTGTGTGTGGGTCCAGGGATAGTGTGCGTGTGTGGGTCCAGGATAGTGTGTGTGTGGGCCCCAGGATAGAGTGTGTGTGGGCCCCAGGGATAGTGTGTGTGTGTGCGTGTGTGGGCCCAGGGATAGTGTCTGACAAAAGTCAATAGATAATAGGTGCAGGAGTAGGCCATTCAGGCCAGCATTGCCATTACCTGTGATCATGGCTGATCATCTACATTCAGTACCCCGTGCATGCATTCTCCCCATATCCCTTGACTCCGTTATCGTTAATAATAATAATAATAATAATAATAATAATAATAATAATAATAATAATAATAATAATAAAATAATAATAATAATAATAATAATAATAATAATAATAATAATAAATACTTTATTGATCCCCTCAGGGAAATTCAGATGTCCAGAAGCCCCCAACCAACAGACCCACACATTCAAAACGAACGCAGACAAAAAAATACATAAAATACAATGTGGGCAATACTTGAGAGCAATAAATACTTTAAAAGACCAATAATTAAAAATTTAAAAAATGTAAAAAATGCAAAATGCATCCCCCTACAGACGAACGGTCCGAAGTATAAAATCTAATGCTGCAGGGGTGAAGGATCTCCTGCACAGCTCCGTTCTGCAGGGCAGGGTGAGGAGCCGGCTGTTGTTCCGAGTGCTTGTTTTGACTCTCCATAATTACATGGAGGGGATGCCCGGGGTTTTCCAGAATGACCCGCACCTTGCGCCTCATACGCCTCTCAAGCACATCCATCCCAGAGTCCACTCTCCCCTCCAGCACTGAGCTAGCTCGTTTAACCAGTTTGTCCAGCTTCTTGTTGCTTTTTGCACTAATGCTGTTGCCCCAGCCACAACAGCGTAGACAATAACACTTGCAACCACAGTGTTGTAAAACATGTGCAGCATATCATTACACACATTGAAGGATTTGAGCCTTCTGAGGAAAAAGAGTCTGCTCTGGCCGTTTTTGTAGAGGGCGTCAGAGTTGACAGACCAGTCCAGTTTGTTATCCAGGTGCACTCCAAGGTATTTATATGTCTGCATCACCTCAACGTCAGCCCCTACAGCATTGACCAGCTGAAGGGGGAGCTTGGACCTGCCAAAATTAACCACCATCTCTTTAGTCTTAGTTGTGTTCAGGATGAGACTTTAAGAGCTGTGACTAACTCTCTCTTGAAAGCATCCAGAGAATTGGGCTCCACTGCCTTCAGAGGCAGATAATTCTACAGATTCACAACTCTCTGGGTTAAAAACTTTTTCCCCATCTCCCTTCGAAATAGCCTACCCCTTATTCTTAATCTGTGGCCCCTGGCAATAAGATGCCCTCTCACCCTTCTAAATTCTAGTGTATACAAGTCCAGTCGCTCATTTTTCCATCATATTTTTCTATGTTTTCTATGTTTTCTATGTTCTATGTTTTCTACGTTCTATATGACAGTCCCGCCATCCCGGGAATTAATCTCGTGAAGCCACATTGCACTCCCTCAATAGCAAGAACGTCCTTCCTGAAATTTCGAATCCAAAATTTGTCATGTGCAGTCGCGGTGGAGGAGCGGTAGAGTTGCTGCCTTTACAGCGAATTCAGCGCCATGCAGCGCCGGAGACCCAGGTTCGATCCCGATTACGGGTGCTGTCTGTACGGAGTTTGTACATTCTCCACGTGACCTGCGTGGGTTTTCTTAGAGCCCTTTGGTTTCCTCCCATATTCCAAAGACGTATAAGTTTGTAAGTTAATTGGCTTGATAAATGTAAAAAATGTCCCTAGGTGTAGGATAGTGTTAATGTGCGGGGATTGCTGGTCGGCGCGGACCCGGTGGGCGGAGGAGCCTATTTCCATTCTGTATCTCTAAACTAATATCTAATAAAATTGCACACCAGGTGTGGTCTCAGTAGGGCCCTGTACAACTGCAGAAGGACCTCTTTGCTCCTTTACTCAACTCCTTTTGTTATGAAGGCCAACATTCCATTAGCTTACTTCACTGTCTGCTGCACCTGCATGCTTACTTTCATTGACTGATGAACAAGGACACCAAGAACTCGTTACACTACACCTTTTCCTACCTTGACACCATTCAGATAATAACATGCCTTCCTGTTCTTGCCACCAAAGTGGATAACCTCACATTTATCCACATTAAACTGCATCTGCCGTACATCTGCCCACTCTCCCAACCTATCCAAGTCAACCTGCATCCTCATAGCATCCTCCTCAAAGTTCACACTGCCACCCAGCTTTGTGTTATCTGCAAATTTGCTAATGTTACTTTTAATCCCTTCATTGAAATCATTAATGTAGATTGAAAACAACTGTGGTCCCAGCACCGAGCCTTGCGGTACCCCACAAGTCACTGCCTACCACCCTGAATGGGACCCGTTAATCCCCACTCTTTGTTTCCTGTCTGCCAAGCAATTTTCTATCCACATCAGTACCCTACCCCCAAGACCATGTGCTCTAATTTTGCCCACTAATGTCCTATATCAAATGCTTTCTGAAACTCCAGGTACACTGCATCCACTGGAACTCCCTTATCCATTTTCCTAGTTGCATCCTCAAAAATTCTAGAAGATTAGTCAAGCATGATTTCAACCTTCGTAAATCCATGTTGACTCGGACCGATCCTGTTGCTGCTATCCAAATATGCCGCTATTTAATCATTCGTAATTGACTCCAGCATCTTCCCCACCACCGATGTCGGGCTAACTGGTCTATAATTCCCTGTTTTCTCTCTCCCTCTTTTCTTAAAAAGTAGGATAACATTAGCAACCCTCCAATTCACAGTTTGGCAACCTTTATTGACCATATGTGAAGGTGGGAAGTCTTCTCCTCACTTTCAAGATCGTTCTTGTACAATGAGAGATAACTATTAATTGCTGACCTTGCTGATCTCCATTCACGTTGTGGGACATTGTGAATTCAATATATCGTGTTCCTATCTCTTTACATCCATATACTTAATTTGAAGGCATTGCATACTCATCACCAATCTTATCCCCCTTTCACTAATTGCCATCATCGTACAGAGGACAGTGAGACTCACTGAAAGGTTCCTTGCATTTGCTCAACACATCCTCATACAGAAGGTTCAAAAGTCTGAAGTTGACCATCACCAGAAACAGGAAAAGCTATGTTCCTGAAGCTATCAGCTCTTGATTTAACACACCCGCTCATAATCCTGCTCCTGGAAAGCAACACTGAGCATCACCTTTTCCAGCAGCATAGACTTATTTTTTATTACCTTTGTACTAATATCTTGTTGAGCCAAGAGACAGCAGTGCATTTATCCTGAGCCCGTTGGTGGCGTGAGTTGGCGGGTGCGGTGTAGTGGTCGTATGGGGCGGTCCAGCGTTAGTGTGTGGGCCCAGGGATTGTGTGTGTGTGTGTGGGTCCGGGAACAGTGTGTGTATGTGGGCCCACTGATGGTGTGTGTGTGGGCCTATGGACAGTGTGTGTGTGTGTGTGTGTGGGCCCATGGACAGTGTGTGTGTGTGGGCCCATGGACAGTGTGTGTGTGTGGGAGCCCCGGGATAGTGTGTGTGTGGGCCTGTGTCCTCTGACAGTGTGTGGGCAGAGACACAGTTTTTCTACCTTCATAGGACTTTATTCAATAATTACATATACAATGTACCAGAAGGTGGAAAAACGTTAAAATGTCACATTGCATCAGGCAATCATTATAATACAATAGTCGTATCTGTATCGACAATGCACTTGACCACGCATGGTGATGAGTGTTCACGGAAGGCCTCTAGAGTCCACGATCATGCCACTTGTTCCCACCCCAGGGACACGCGAGCATGGACGTAGGCCTGGAACAGGGGCAGTCGGTTTGCTCTGGTGTGTCCATCGACTTCCAGCTGCCTGGACCTGCGAAGGGCCATCTTGGACAGGCCCTGGAGCAAACCAACTGGGAGATCGACCATCGACTCTCTCCACTCCCTGCCCTGTGCCCAAATACCAGAATCGTGGGACTAAAATGCAACCAAATCCTGAGGAGCAGCCCCTTCAGATATTCGTACAGGGGTTGCAACCTCTCACACTCCACATACACATGGAACATGGTCTCTTCCTCGCCACAGAAGTTACAGGCTGCTGAAGAGGCGGCGAACCGACTTAAATATCTGTTGCATGCCACCGCTGTGCGAAAGACTCTCCACCCCAGGTCCCCGATGTAAAGGGGGAGGACTCCCTTATAGAGAGACCTCCACTGGGGTCCGCTCCCGCCTTCAGGTGGCAACACGGAACACCAGGGCGCGTCTGAATGGAAGACGAGGGCGAGGAAGTATAAAATGTGCAGGAGAAACCTGTACAGTAAACGTCTCCACGCATCACGAATGGCACGCTGGGCATCTTGGACAGGCAGCATATGTTGTGCAGGGCCGGCTCCCAGAAAATATTCTAGTGCCTAGTCCCAGGGTCAGTGTGTGTGCAGGCCCAGAGATAGTTTAAGGTTCAAGGTTTGTTTATTGTCACATGTACCAATTACGGTGAAATCCAGATTGCCATACAGTCATACCCATGAAGAGCAACAAGTCGCCAAAATAAATTTTGAACATGAACATCCAACACAGCGACTCCACCACATTGCTCACTGTGATGGAAGGCAAAAAAAGTTCAATCTTCTACCCTTCATTGTTCTTCCGCAGTCAGGGCACTTGAACCTGTTGTCCCGGTGATCTTGGCTCCCGCATACCGGCGGTTGAGTCTTCCGAATTGATGCGATCAAGCTCCCGCATCAAGAGGATCTCAGTTCCCCGTGCCGGGTGATCGGACTCCCAAGTCGGAGCTGATCGAACCTCCTGCGGCTTGGAGCTTCCCGACATCAGCCACGGTTGGAGCGTTGACTCCATGCAAGGGATTGAATGCTCCGATGGTAAGTCCATGTAAAGCCAACCCCTCAAAGTCAGTCTCGAGCAAGGCGCCAGCTCCATGATGTTAGGCCGCAGAGCGACCGGAGATACGATCCGGAAAACAATCGCATTTCCGGCAAGGTAAGAGATTTTAAAAAAGTCTCCCCCTCCCCCCCCCCCCAAGCCCCCACATAAAACAAACCAGAGAACACCAAAATATACTCTTTAACACGTACTGAAAATAACAAAAGGGAAGAAAGGACAGACAGACTGCTAGCGAGGCAGCCATTGCCGGTGCCACACGGTGGACAGCCCTGTGGCAGTGTGTGGGGCCAGGTATAGGGTGTGTGTCAGTCCAGGGATAGTGTGTGTGTGGGCCCAGGGATAATGTGTGGGCCCTGTAATAGTGTGTGGGCCCTGTGATATTTTGTGGGCCACCCAGTGATAGCATGTGGCAACCTTTGTTGACCATATCTGGAGGTGGGAAGTCATCTCCTCACTTTCAAGATCGTTCTTGTAGAATGAGAGATAGCCAATAATTGCTGACCTTGCTGATCTCCATTCACGTTGTGGGACATTGTGAATTCAATAAATCGTGTTCCTACCTCTTTACATCCATGTGCAGTGGCTTGCAAAAGTATTCAAACCCCTTGAACTTTTCCACATTTTGTCACGTTACAACCACAAACTTAATTGTATTTTATTGGGATTTTATGTGACAGACCAACACAAAGTGACGCATAATTGTGAAGTTGAAGGAAAATTATACATGGTTTTCAATTTTTTTTACAAATAAAAAACTGAAAAGTGCGGTGTGCAAAAGTATTCAGCCCCCTTTACTCTGATATCCCCAAATAATATCCAGTGCAACCAATTGCTTTCAGAAGTCACCTAATTAGTAAATAGAGTCCACTTGTGTGTAATCTAATCTCAGTATAAATACAGCTGTTCTGTGAAGGCCTCAGAGGTTTGTTAGAGAACATTAGTGAGCAAACGGCATCACAATGCCCAAGGAACACACCAGACAGGTCAGTGATAAAGTTGTGGAGAAGTGTAATGCAGGGTTAGGGCATAAAAAAATATCCCAAGCTTTGAACACCCAACGGAGCACTGTTCAATCCATCATCCGGAAATGGAAAGAGTATGGCACAACTGCAAACCTACCAAGACATGGCCGTCCACCTAAACTGACAGGCCGGGCAAGGAGAGTATTGATAAGAGAAGCAGCCAAGAGGCCAATGGTAACTCTGGATGAGCTGCAGAGATCTACAGCTCAGGTGGGAAAATCTGTCCACAGGATAACTATTAGTCGTGTACTTCACAAATCGGGCCTTTATGGAAGAGTGGCAAGAAGAAAGCCATTGTTGAAACAAAGCCATACGAAGTCCCGTTTGCATTTTGCCACAAGCCATGTGTGGGACACAGCAAACATGTGGATGAAGGTGCTCTGGTCTGAGCAGACCAAAATTGAAGTTTTTGGCCTAAATGCAAAACGCTATGTGTGGCAGAAAACTAACACTGCACATCATCCTGAACACACCATCCACACTGTGAAACATAGTGGCAGCAGCATCATGCTGTGGGGATGCTTTTCTTCAGCAGGGACAGGGAAGCTGGTCAGAGTTGATGGGAAAATGGATGTAGCCAAATACAGGGCAATCTTGGAAGAAAACCTGTTAGAGTCTGCAAAAGACTTGAGACTGTGGCGGAGGTTCACCTTCCAGCAGGACAACGACCCTAAACATACAGCCAGAGCTACAATGGAATGGTTTAGATCAAAGCTTATTCATGTGTTTGAATGGCCCAGTCAAAGTCCAGACCTAAATCCAATCGAGAATCTCTGGCAAGACTTGAAAATTGCTGTTCATAGACGCTCTCCATCCAATCTGACTGAGCTTGAGCTATTTTGCAAAGAAGAATGGGCAAACTTTCAAGAAGCGCCTCTAAGTTGGATTAACGCTTTCCGTTGAACAGGAAACGTTCTCTATTCCGTTAGGTTCGCGACGCTTATTTTTTAATTTCATTGCTTGTATATTCCATCACAATCGAAACAAAATCCAACCCTGTTATAATATTGCTGACGACCTCCATGTTGAATCAGCACGCCAACGATTTTCGCCCATTGAAGGGAACATATGATGCCCCGTTGAATTCTCAGACCACGAATCTCCAGTGCGAAAACAGTTCTGCTTTCTGAGCCTGACGTGATAGTCCCTCCCACTTTCTTCTGAAGTTTAGCGGTTGGGATGAGTTGTCCAGTTGACCGATGCTGCCACAGTTGTTTGTTTGTCAGCAGTGGCCAAGAAAGCATTTTTGCTGATGTAGATTCAATGGCATTGTTGATGGTTGATATTTCCCCGAGGGCCTTGAGAGAATCGCTCTGCCCTTATTCCAGTTTCACTGGACATCCTCTGTCTTCGACAGCCCTCCATTTCGACAACCCATGATAAAAATACGTTCCAAGTAAAATGGCGTCGCAAATGTATTTCTTCCAGTCTAATTTACTGCGTTCGGTGTAAACAATGTGGTCTGCTCTCCATTAAAGAAACCTAATTAGTTTGTTCTCGTCCGCACTCACAGACTGGCATTCGAATGGTGTTTTCTTAACTCTCAAACTGCGAGCCAGGAAATTAATCGCAACATGATCATCACACATTAGTCGTTTTGCCAGGGAAACACAGAACCATAGCGTTCGATCCTAACTACGGGTGCGGTCTGTATGGAGTCTGTGCGTTCTCCCTCGGCCTTATCACCTGTGACATTAAAGCATTCCATTCCATCCCATTCCATGCAAATACATTCCAAAGACGTAGAGGTTCGTCGATGAATTGATTTCTGTAAATTTGACATTTCCCTAGTGTGTAGGATGCGATCTTGATGGGCCGAAGGGCCTGGTTCTACACTCTTTCTCAAAGGTCTATTTGCAGAAGGGCAGAGAGGAAATAATGACACTGACTGAACTTGATCAGGTTGGCAGGGTAAGATTGATGAGATGTCATAGAGATCAGAGTTTGGGGACGGCTATTTCAACCGCGCGGCCGATATCCAGCGTCCATGTGCACAAACAACGGAGGTGTTGGTATGTTGGTGGGAAGAAGGAAGTAGAGATGCTTCAGCAGCGCACAAAAGCTGAAATAGTGTTGATGGTTATTAGCGATTCAAGATAGGGTGTGTATTTTGACGTTATTCATTGTGGTGCAAAAATAACACTTTTGGATGATGAGAAACTTGGTAGTTTTAAAGTTCAAAGCGGAATTGATGTTCGTTTCATTGAAATAGCTCACAACCTTGGTGAGCCGCATGTTGCAATGGCCTTTCTTTCGTGAGGCCTTGACTACTGGGTAAAGATGATTTACTGCGTTTAAAAATGAAAAATATCGAGGAGTGGTGTGCATTGTGCTGGTCGCCATGCGTTTTATTTTCAACCTAATGTCATACTGAGGATCGAATATAGACACAAAAAAGCTTCCAGTAACTCAGCGGGTCAGACAGCATCTCTGGAGAAAAGGAATAGGTGACGTTTCGGGTCGAGTCCCTTTTCCTGGAGAGTCAGGGGAAATGGAAACGAGATATACAGATGGTGACGTAGGGAGATATAGAGTAGATGAATGAAAGAATGCAATGACTAATGGGGCGCCGTAAGGTTCTGTGTCGGGACCGCAATTTTTTACAATATATATTAACGATTTGGACGAAGGAATTAAATGTGACAATCCCAAATTTGCGGATGAAACTCAGCTGTATGGTAGTGTGAGATGCGATGAGGATGCTCTGAGGCTGCAGGGTGACTTGGATAGGTTGGGTAAGTGGGCAGATTCATGGCAGATGCAGTATAATGCGGATATATGTAAGGTTATCCACTTTAGTGGCAAGAATATAGGGCATATTAATATCCTAATGTGTTCAGATTTGGAAACGGGGAGGTGCAACGTGACCTGAGTGTGCTTGTCCATCAGTCACTGAAAGTGAGCGTGCAGGTACAGCAGGCAGTGAAGAAAGCTAATGACATGTTGGCCTTCATTGCGAGAGGATTTGTGTATGGGCACAAGGAAGTCCCACTGCGGTTGCACGGGGCCCTGGTGCGACCTTACCTTGCCTATAGTGTGCAATTCTGGTCTCCTAATTTGAGGAATATCATTATTGCTATTGGGTTAGTGCAGCGTAGTTAATTCCCGGGATGGCGGGACTGACATATGTTGAAATAAACTTCGATGGGGCTTGTATTCACTGGAATTTGGAAGGAAGTGAAGGGATTTTATTGAAACATCTAACATTCTTAAAGGATTGGAAAGGCTAGATGCAGGAAAAATATTCCCGATGTTGATGAAGTCGAAAACCAGGGCTCACAATTTAAGAATAAGGGGAGCCCATTAATGACCGAGGAAAAATGAGGAAAAATGACCATTATGAGGAAAAATATTTTCACCCAGTTAGTTGTGAACCTGTGGAATTATCTGCCACAGAAGGGAGAGGAGGCCAATTCACTCGGTGTTTTCTAAAGAGGGTTAGATTTTGCTCTTCGAGCTATGGGAATCTAGGGATATGGGTAAAAAATCAGGAACGGGGTACTGATTTTAGATGATCAGCAGTCATCATATTGGCTGGCGATGCTGGCTCGAAGGGCCGAATCGCCTACTGTTGCACATATTTTTCTATGTTTGTTGTGTTTCTAAGATATGCAAAAAGTTTCTTAGGTTTGAATGAGTTGTAGAGTATGCGACTGAAGAAGATGACGGAATCAACTGCGACATAGGTGAGGGAGGGATGGAGTCAGAGAGAAAATGAAGAGGTTACTTGAAGTGAGAGAAATCAATATTCATACTACTGGGTTGTAAGCTGTCTAAGCGAAATATGAGATGCTGTTCCCCCAATTTGTGTTTGGCATCGCTCTGACAATGGAGGAGGCCTGGGAGCCAAACGTTAGTGTGGGAATGGTAAGGGGAATTAAAGTCTTTGGCAAGCGGGAGGTCAGGCAATTCCAGGCGGACTGAGATAAGGTGTTCAGAGAAACGATCGCAGAGCCTGCGCTTGGTGGCGCCGATATATAGGAGCCAACACCTGGAACAGCGGACTCAGTAGATGAGGTTGTAGGAGATTTATGTGAATCTGTGCCACACCCGAAAAGATTGTCCGGGTCCTTGGACGGTGTCAAGGAAGGAGGTATAGGGACTGGTGCTGTAGCTCCCGCGGTTGCAGGGGAAAGTACCTAGGAAGAGGGGGTGGGGGATGTGGGGGGGGGGGGGGGGGGGGTTATTGACGGGAAGGACATATTAACCAGTGAGTTTCGGAGAACCGGTCTCTGCGGAAAACGGATAGGGTAGAAGATGGGAAGATATGGCTGTGGTAGGATCCCGTTGGAAGTGGCGGAAATATCGGAGGATTATACGCTTATACGTGGCTTATGGGGTGAAATGTGCGGACTGGGCGACACTCTTCTTGTTGCGACTGGGGGAGGGGAGCAAGAGCAGCGCTGCGGGGTATCGAGAAGACAATAGTGAGGGACAAATCTATAATGTAAGAGGTGAGCCCTGGTGAATAAAGGATCAGTGCATCTCAGATGTCAGCGTATGGAACCTTTTTTTTTGTGGGCGCAGATGCGTCGTAGACAGGGGAATTGGGAGTAGGGGGTAGAGTCTTTACGGGAGGCGAGGTGGGAAGAAAAGTCGTCTAGATTGATGTGGGAGTCAGTAGGTTTATAGTAGATGCCCGTCGCTAGTCTATCTCCTGTGATGGAGAAGGTGAGATTGAGATACGTTCGGGAGATATCGGATTTGGCCCAAGGGAATTTCAGTGCGGGATGGAAATTAGTTGTGAAGTTACTGAAGTCAGACAGTTCTGCGTGGGTGAAGGAGGCAGCCCCGAAGCAGTCGTCAATGTTTCAGGTGGTAGCTCTTCTGCCCTCTCAGCTGTTATTATGGATTCAAAGCAGCAAATGTCCGATACGAGTTCCCTTCTGATTTACACCAATAGTTATTCGTCAATCAGCGCTTAAAATAACCATATAACCATATAACTTACAGCACGGAAACAGGCCTTCTCGGCCCTTCCAGTCCGTGCCGACCATTCATTTTCCCCTAGTCCCATCTACCTGCACTCAGACCATACCCCTCCATTCCCTTCCCGTCCATATACCTATCCACTTTACTTTTAAATGTTAAAATCGATCCTGCCTCCACCACTTCTGCAGGAAGATCATTCCACACAGCCACCACTCTTTGAGTAAAGAAGTTCCCCCTCATGTTACCCCTAAACTTCTGTCCCTTAATTCTCATGTCATGCCCTCTTGTTTGAATCTTCCCTACCCTCAATGGGAAAAGCTTATCCACGTCAACTCTGTCCATCCCTTTCATCATTTTAAAGACCTCAATCAAGTCCCCCCTTAACCTTCTGCGCTCCAAAGAATAAAGACCTATTCAACCAATATATTCAACCAATACAATCCTGAACACTGATAAACGCCCATCCATTGTACGACAACAGTGTGAGGAACACTCGGAGAACAATATTAGATATTTGGTGTTGAGCAGACTTTAGTCTTTAATGTCAAAGGGAACATCGAACAAGTCAATTTGAATCGATATTGAAATGAACATTTGTCAACGATTCAGGGAAAATTCCACAATTTCCATTAAGAGCTGTAAATTCGTTTTCTTTTGTCACAAGGAACTGCCTGCAACCTCCTGAGATAAAGAGATTGATCACAATATAAACATTACCTTAAATATTACATATTTGTTTCATTGATAACAAGAGAAAAAGCCACATGTCCGTCATGGGCTGTTAATTCCTATGTAATATGAGTTCTGCGAGCTGTTTAACGCGACCTTGTCAAATCGAGCATGTCAAAACGAACGAACAACTAATCTGGAACACATTCTGCGAGAGCGACCGCTTCCTTCCCGAAGTCACGGTTTAATGTAAATCGGCATCTCGTGGAACACATTTCAAAAACTATTGATAATGAAGCGGGAAAAACATTACAATATAACTCCAAGACAGGAGTCCTAACATTACAGGTCCCATAATTTGAGGAAGGACTTTCTTGCTATTAACGGAGTGCCGCGTAAGGTTAATTCCCGGGATGGCGGGGCTGTCATATGCTGGGAGAATGGAGCAGATGGGCTTGCGTACACTTGAATTTAGAAAGATGAGACGGGATGTTATTGAAACATACGTTTAGTAAGGCTTTGAAAACGCTCGAGGCAGGGAACATGTTCCCGATGTTGGGGGAGTCCAGAATCAGGGGACCACGGTTTAAGAACAAGGGGTAGGACATTCAGAACGGAGACGGGGAAACTTTTTCACGCAGAGAATAGTGAATCTGTGGAATTCTCTGCCCCAGAGCGCTGTAGAGGTCAGTTATGTGGATACTTTCAAGCGAGAGCGAGGTCGGGCTCTTAAAGATAGCGGAGTTACGGGTTATGGGGAGAAGGCAGGAACGGGGTAATGATTGGGGATGATCAGCCATGATCACATTGAATGGCGGTGTTCGCTCGACAGGCCGAATGGCCTCCTCCTGTACCTATTGTCTATTGTCTATTCTCTATTACTGGTCAAAGTCTCATTAGATGTTACGTAAGTCAATTGAGTCAACTGCAGATAAATATGCACTTGAGAATTCTACTGGAGAGATGTGGACTCGGTTGAACAGTTTCGTTTGGGGTTGGTGGATGGCGTTTGGAGGCGCGGCATTGTTTTATATTGTTTTTTGTTTTGCACAGTGCGATGTTTACTTGTCTGTTGTGGTGCTGCGAGTACGCTTTTCATTGTTCATTTAGAACAGAGGATAATAAAACAGCCTGAACTCTTGGAAGATAACTTACCCTGTGTCACTGGCAAAATGCTGACAATACCTCACAGAACCACGCGTCATTTGTTTCCAGGTGTTATGTGAATGTCGTGAGACTCTGTCAGGATTCGTCAATCTGGTCCACAATTGGTTCAGATGTAACGTGTAATATTGCAAAAATATTTGAAGAATGTGCTATATAGCCAGACAGTATCCTTTCAGCAGAAAAGAGACAGCGATAGGGCAAACCTCTACATGGGAGATGGGGCATTTAGGTGCACAAACCGTCAGATTTTCTGCACATCAATCGTATCTATGCACATTACCGCGGTGAAATCCGTAGAATGTCAGTATCTCCTTCCTCTAAAAATATAGTTTATGTAGCTACGCTGGCTTGTATGAACATCAGCCATTCTCGTTACTTCCATCTGCTGCTTAGTGTAATGTAATCCGAAAGCGCCTCTAAATGGGAATAACGGGTTCTGTTGAAAGGGAGCACCAAGAATATAATGAAACTCCCGTTTAGTTGAATGTTGCTGCTGGAATGTGGGAGACGCATTCTACTTTAATGTCACCAAGTAAATTTGTGAGTTGGGCATCCACATGAGTAATCACGGAGTGCTTCGAAGAATTAAAGTGCGAAGGACCGGAACGCATCGGGAAACTTAGTGGTTTGGCATTTAGAGCCGAATGGGGCGGCCGCTGGATTGAAAGGAAATCCGAGATGTCGCGGAAATTTTCAACTGGAAATACTGGACGTCCGTTCCGGTAGAAGTGAACATCCGGTCCACACCGACCGCCCGACCCGCAAAGCAACAAGGAAACCGGCGGTGTTCATTTTAAAGGGCAGGCGACGGGTCTGGGTGGAGCCCCCGAAACATGAGTGACAATTTTTTGAAATGTTTTGGAAAGATAGGTGAGATTTTCGTTCAATGCTCCCTCTTAACCATCGATCCATAAAGTCACACCCGGGAAGACTTGGTACCTGATGTCATTTTAAACATGATTTGTTACGTTTCACTAACTTTCCAGTTAGCGCTACGGGCCATTTAATTGCGTGAAGGAACTGCTCTCTGAACTTCCCCTGGGTGACGGTGTAAATCAGTGTGTTTGTACAGGTGTTCAGCAGCTGCAGCAGAACTCCAGTTTTTTTCAAATTTTGCAAATGGGTTTGTGAAACCTCGCATCGAAAATCCGAGGACACATCGATAGTAAACAAAATGAGATATAGTTGTGACCCAGAGCAGGATAAAGCTACCGGAGATTGCAAAAAGTAATATTATGGACCGTTTACGGCTTTCCGTCTCCGGGTCTCCACGACTGAGATCGCGGAGCCTCCTGCGGACCCGATTGGCCATTAAAATACGTCTCGCCGTGTGCGCATTAAAGAACAAAATCAAACAGAATGGAATCACTGGGGTCAACAACGGCTCGGTCCAAGAAAATGCGATCCATGCGGGCAGGTGATAGAAGTCCGGTCGGATGCTGCAGCCCAACAGTAAACCATTATGCTTGAACAAAGGACTATAAGCGAAAGGCCAGGGAACGTTCTGTAAACAGAAGAAGGTACATAGGGTCACCATAACCACCGCCGCGGTTCTGTCGGTGCAGTATCTGGATCTCAGATTCTGTTTGGAGATGGCCACAAACCTATCAAATGTGAAAGCGACCGTGAACCAAACGGAACAGTCTACGGCCGCGGCGGAGATGAAGAGAATAAACCTGCACACAGGAGTGAAGTACAGGATTGTGTTCCGCCAATAAAGAACGGCAATCCGATTTAAAATCACTTCGCAGACAATCACCGTGAGGTCCGCCGTCGCCATAGCCACCAGATAACGAGTGATGCATTTGGAGAGACCGCACTTTCCTCGGGACAGGATCACAATCGCCAGTAGATTCACTAGGGGAGTAAGAAAGAAGCAATGGTGATTATGTGGACAGAAGTACTTTTAGTTGAGTAATGGGTGGGTATATATTGTTATTTTGCTTGCTTTCATAAAATTGCGAAGAAGATGGCATGGTCGGAGATTTCCTTTGGTTTGAATGCGATCCCTGATATTGCGCTCACGGACAAATATTCCACCTAACAGTGAATTATTGAACTGAGAAACGGTTTGAACGGAAGTGAAGTATGAACAACGAGACTAAAATCAGTGTTAATGTGGCACACCTTTCGGATCGGCATTTGCTTGCCGCGTTTGCAACGTTTGAAGGGGGCGGTGTATAGTAGAGATTACCTGCACGCGATGCGGTAAATGTCACATTTAAAATTAACAACATTTAAAGCCATGAAATGGGAGACCAGGCGGTGACAAAAATAGATGCGAGAAATGCAATCGCCCGAGGTATAAACAGAAGCAGCCGTTGTCGCTCAGCTTACTTGGCTGTTACTTCACAACAGACCAAATCATCAAGGACCCGCACCATCATGGCCACACACTTATCTCACCACTGCCATCAGGAAGAAGGTACAGGAGCCTAAAGTCTGTAATGTGCAGGTTCAGGAACAGCTACTTCCCCACAGCCATCAGGCTATTAAACACAACGAATAAGCTATGAGCTCTGAACTGCTAAAGACTATATTATTATTTGTTATTTGCACTATATTTGTTATTTATTGAACTCTTCTCCCCCCATATATATAATGTTTACGTATTCACATATTCTGTTGTGCTGCAGCAAGTAAGAATCACATTGTCCCGTCCGGAACATATGACAGTAAAGCGCTCTTGACTCTTGCCTTGACTCTTACCAATAATGCAAGAACAATTCTACACCAGTCCCAGTAAACGGCAAACGATGAAATATATTAAAAGCATACAATAACTACATTAACTTCGGGTTATACCCCAAATCCAGTTCCATGATGCAACCTAGTATTTAGCACATTTTGTCACGCTATTTTCACTTTATCTTCAACATTACCGCATCCCATTGAATTGTCGTAACGGTTATCCCACCTTCAACCGTCAAGTGACATACCCGGTACTCCAATTGATGCCAGGATTGGGTAATAATAATATTCAACCGACAAGTATAGCAGGCGACCCATTTCTCCTTCAAAGCGATCTCGGAAACGCAGTGCAACGCCTACAGACATTATAGTGGGAGGTTAAACCGCTCAACATTTATAACCCAAGAAAAAGATTAACGAGTTATTGAGATCAGCTCCCTGTGGACATTTATTACGGATTTTGCTCCCGTGTGATTTTATACGATAACAATCAAGAGGGTGGTCGTTCATTGCACATGCACCAATTGGGCACGTACAGAATAAAGGAACTGTAAAGTGGGATTGGGAATAATATTTCTAAATTTAAATATGTTCCACGAAGTTGGCAGCTGCAGAAAGGTAGGACAAAATTATCACTCAACATCACACGATACGATGAAATAGTTTATGTGGAGGATGTAAGCAGGAACCGCATAAACTGGTTTCAATCGTAGGTAGACACATTACATAGAAACATAGAAACGTAGAAAATAGATGCAGGTGGAGGCCATTCGGCCCTTCGAGCCAGCACCGCCATTCATTGTGATCAATCTCGTGAACCTACGCTGCATTGCCTCAATCACAACGATGTCCTTCCTCAACTTAGGAGACCAAAACTGCACACAATACTCCAAATGTGGTCTCACCAGAGCCCTATACAATTGCAGAAGAACCGCTTTTCTCCTGTACTGAAATCCTCTTGTTATGAAGGCCAACATTCCATTGGCCTTCTTCACTGCCTGCTGTATCTGCACGCCAACTTTCAGTGACCGATGTCAAGGACACCCAGGTCTCGCTGTACCTCCCCCTTAACCTAATGGCAGTTTTTACGACGTTCTCAAAGTCCAACTTCGACAGCCATTACTCATCGGAGGATGGTTATGAGGTATATTTTGCGCACTCACGACACACATAAGATAAGAAAGCGAATCATCCATAAGTTGTTTTTTGATTAATTGGTCTTTTGTTGAAGTAGTACACAGCAAATAAATAAGCCATCACTTTCTGTTCTTAATTGCTGTTCCATTCATGTGATATAGGTACCCGGACGTGGCGCAGACGGGCGAGGAGCCGAAGCAAAGAAGTCGAAGCCAAAGAACCGAATGCAAACGAGGCCGAAACGCCAAATACCGAAAGAGTACGAAGACGAAACGCCAACTAACTGAAAGGATGGAACGCCAAAATGCAAGCTAACCGAAAAGGAGGTGGGGGACGCCTAAGAGCCATCTAACCGAAAAGTTGCGTCGCCTAAAAGCCAACTAACCGAAAAGTTGCATCGCCGTCAACTACCCGAAAGGCGGCGTCACCTACAAGCCAACAAACCGCCCGCCGCTCAACAGAAAAGTCCAATAACGGACATGACATTGCCAGGGGCGGGACTTGTCAGCGATTGGCCCAGACCCCCGCGTCCATCACATCACTGTGGAGGGATGAACATTGCCCCACACCTCCGCTCCACCCGACCCACATCCAGCGGAGGTTGACCATGGGAGAGTGGAGGCTGTCCCGAGCGATGCGCAACTTAGGCCGCTTAGGTTCAAATTGCCCCGTCACCTATGGCTTGTGTGGAAAAATGATCCCCACGCTCACGTCTCCCCTTCTCTCTCCCCTCTTCTCTCTCTCTCCCCTCTCTCTCCCTTCACTCTCTCCCACTTCTCTCTCCCACCCTGCCCTCTATCTCCCCCTCTCTCCCCTTCTCCCTCTCCCCCTCTCTTTCCTCCTCTCTCTTCCCTCCTCTCTCGCCCCCTCACTCTCCCTTTTCTCTCTCTTTATCGCCCCTCTTCTCTCTCTCCCCTTCCTTAAATTCCGACTGCGCGATTGAGGTTACTCCGCTGTGGGAATTTAAGGATTTTCAGGAAGCCGCTGACATGAGCGAAGTCGGTGAACGGCAGGTGACAGGTGTTCCGACGGAGAGCACTGCCAAAGGTGAGCGGGCCGGCAGAAGGCGCTGAAGTAGCGGCCAGTTCTGCTGTCGGGTTCCGGTGGCCGCTCGCAGCTCCCCGAGCTGCTTCTATCCCCAGCTACAGTGCGTGGCTTCGCGCCCGGAGAGCTGCGGCAGCGGTGAGTGAGTTACTGGCAGTATCCCCGACACCCTCCTTATCAACACTCGTGCCCTCCCCACAACTTTACCCCTGGCACAGACTCTCCACACACTGTGAAAGGAACTGTTCCCCAATTGGTCTAGGACTAGGAAGCCTTGGGCAAATTGAAACATCACCCTTTTTTATTTATTTATTTATTTAACGGAGCGAACAGTCTGCGCAGGCGCGGTTTAGTTTTTTTTTAAGCGGAGTGAGTGCCTACCCTGAGTAATTACTCACAGCACGTGCCTGCTTCCAGCTACATTTGCTGATTTGAATTCATGCAGAGTGCTCCAACATTTTCGATTTGAACTCTATGTTGCATCCATGTCCAATCAGCAATGGGAAATGGGCTCTTTCTGCGAACAGACAATTATTCTTTCTACTTATTGGTGGACATCACCGTGTCCAATGCCGTAAAACTAATTGGAAACGACATGCATTCGTTTAGTTTGGTCAAGTTTAGTTTAGTTTATTCTTGTCACGTGTATTGCGATGCAATGAAAAGCTTTTGCCTCCATTTTATCCAGTCCCGAGCAATACCAAACATCAATCAATAAAGCCGCCCACAGTGTACAGATAAAAAATGAGGTGTATAACAACTAGTGCAAATATATAACGTTGAATATATTACATAAACTCCGATGTAAGGAAGTTCGAAGGTCTGCAATGAGGTAGTGGGTGATCAGCACCGCTGTCTACCTGGTGAGGCAATCGTTCGGTTGCCTGATAACAGCTGGAAATGAACTGTTACTGAATCTGGTCGTATGCATTTTCAAACGTCTCTATCTTCTGCTAGATTGCAGAGAAAGAAAGATAGAGTGACCTGGAGAGACTGGTCGTTCATTCTGGTGGCTTTCTTGCTGAGGTCGTGTGACGTGCATGTAGTCGATGGAAGGCTGGCTGGTCGTTGAGATGGTGGGGGTAGCAACAGTGGCCTGGCCTGCGGTACAGAGATCGGCCCTGTTGCTCAGAAGGGTAAGGAAAAGAAGAGGAGGGCATTAAAAATAGGGGACTCTATAGTTAGGGGGTCAGATTGGCGATTCTGTGGAGTAGTCCGGAGACCCGGATGGCAGTTTGCCTCCCTGGTGCCAGGGTCCGGGATGTGTTTGAACGTGTCCAAGATATCCTGAAATGGGAGGGAGAGGAACCTGAGGTCGTGGTACATATTGGTACCAATAACATAGGTAAAAAAAATAGAAGAGGTCCTGGAAGGAAAATTTAGGAAGTTAGGAAGAGAGTTAAGGAAAAGGACCGCAGAGATAACAATCTCAGGATTACTTCCTGTGCCACGCGACAGTGAGAGTAGGAATGGAGCAAGGTGGAGGATAAATGCCTGGCTGAAGGACTGGTGCAGAGGGCAGGGACTCAAGTTTCTGGATCATTGGAATCTCTTTAGGGGAAGGAGTGACCTGTATAAAAAGGACGGGTTGCACTTGAACCCGAGGGGGACCAGTATCCTGGCAAGGAAATTTGCAAAGGCTACTGGGGGGACTTTAAACTAGAACGGTTGGGGGGGAGGGAATCAAATAGAGAAAGCTAGTGGACAGGGTCTGAGGCAGGAGGCAGAGAAGGGAAGCACTCAGACCCAACATGTAGGGGGGAAAGAAGAAAAAATAATAAACAGAGAATAAGAGGTGGTGGGTTTCTTAAATGTGTGAGCAGAGAGAAAGAGGGGCATAAAATGAGGGTAGAAGCAATCTGTAGCAAGGTGAAAAGTAATAGTGGCAGGCAGACAAATCCAGAGCAAAAATCAAAAGGGGCCACTTGTCAACATAATTGTATAAGGAGTAAGAGTGTTGTAAAAACAAGCCTGAAGGCAGTGTGTCTCAATGCGAGGAGCATTCGTAATGTGGGCGAGTTAAATGTGCAGATAGCAATTAATGACTACGCTACAGTTGGGGTCACGGAGACATGGCTGGGAGCTGAACATCCAGGGATATTCAATATTCAGGAGGGATAGACAGAAAGGAAAATGAGGAGGAGTATCGTTGCTGGTGAGAGAGGAGATTAATGCAATAGAAAGGAAGGACATTAGCTTGGAGGATGTGGATTCGATATGGGTAGAGCTTCGAAACTCTAAGGGGCAGAAAACGCTAGTGGCAGTTGTGTACAGGCCACCTAACAGTAGTAGTGGAGTTGGGGATGGCATCAGACTGGAAATTAGAAGTGCGTGCAACAAGGGTAACACGGTTATAATGGGTGACTTCAATCTACATATAGATTGGGTGAATCAAATGGGCAGGGGTGCTGCGGAAGAGGATTTCTTGGAATGTTTGCGGGATAGTTTTCTGAACCAACATGTGGAGGAACCAACGAGAGAGCAGGCTATTCTAGACTGGGTATTGAGTAATGAGGAAGGGTTAGTTAGCAGTCTTGTTATGCGTGGCCCCTTGGGCAAGAGTGAACATAATATGGTTGAGTTCTTCATTAGGATGGAGAGTGACATAATTAAGTCATAAACAAGGGTTCTGAACTTAAACAAAGGTAACTTTGAAGGTGTGAGACGTGAATTGGCCAAGATAGACAGGCAAGTGATTCTTAAAGGGTTGACAGTGGATGTGCAATGGAAGGTATTTAAAGACTGCATCGATGAACTACACCAATTATTCATCCCAGTTTGGCAAACGAATAAATCAGGGAAGGTAGTGCATCCATGGATAACAAGGGAAATCAGGGATAGTATAAAAACAAATTATGAAGCATACAAATTAGGCAGAAAAAGCAGCCTACCAGAGAACTGGGAGAAATTCAGAGTCCAGCAGAGGAGATCACAGTGCTTAATTAGGAAAGGGAAAATAGATTATGAAAGAAAACTTGCAGGGAACATAAAAACTGACTGCAAACGTGTTCATAGATATGTGAAGAGAAAGAGATTAGTTAAAACAAATGTAGGTCCCTTGCAGTCAGAAACAGGTGAATTGATCATGGGGAACAAGGACATGGGAGACCAATTGAATAACTGCTTTGGTTCTGTTTTGACTAAAGAAGACATAAATAATCTGCCGGAAATAGCAGGGGACCGGGTGTCAAATAAGATGGAGGAACTGAGTGAAATCCAGGTTAGCCGGGAAGTGGTGTTGGGTAAATTGAACGGATTAAAGGCCGATAAATCCCCAGGGCCAGATAGTCTGCATACCAGAGTACTCAAGGAAGTAGCCACAGAAATAGTGGATGCACTAGTGATAAAGTTTCTAAACTCCTTAGATTCTGGAGTAGTTCCTGAGGATTGGAGGGTAGCTAATGTAACCCCACTTTAAAAAAAAGTAGGGAAGGAGAAAACGGGTAATTACAGACCAGTTAGTCTAACATCGGTAGTGGGGAAACTGCTGGAGTCAGTTATTAAAGATGGGATAGCAGCACATTTGGAAAGTGCTGAAATCATTGGACAAAGTCAGCATGGATTTACGAAAGGTAAATCATGTCTGATGAATTTCTATATTTTTTCGAGGATGTAGAGTGGATAAGGGAGAACCAGTGGGTGTGTTATAACTAGACTTTCAGAAAGCTTTCGAAAAGGTCCCACATAAGAGATTAGTATACAAGACTATTAGTAGTCTTAAAACACACGGTATTGGTGGTTCAGCATTGATGTGGATAGAGAACTGGCTGGCAGACAGGAAGCAAAGGGTAGGAGCAAGCAGGTCCATTTCAGAATGGCAGGCAGTGACTAGTGGAGTACAGCAAGGCTCAGTGCTGGGACCCCAGCTATTTACAATATATATTAATTATTAGGACGAGGGGATTGAATGCAACATCTCCAAGTTTGCGGATGACAATTAGCTGGGGGTTGTGTTAGGTGTGAGGCGGATGCTAGGAGGCTGCAAGGTGACTTGGATTCGCTGGGTGAGTGGGCAAATGCGTGGCAGATGCAGTATAATGTGGATGCATGTGAGGTTATCCACTTTGGTGGCAAAAACAGGAAGGTAGACTATTTCTCTGAATGGTAGCAGATTAGGAAAAGGGGAGATGCAACGAGACCTGGGTGTCATGGTACACCAATCATTGAAAATAGGCATGCAGGTGCAGCAGGCAGTGAAGAAAGCAAATGGTATGTTAGCATTCATAGCGAAAGGATTTGAGTATAGGACCAGGGAGGTTCTACTGCATTTGTACAGGGTTTTGGTGAGACCACACTTGGAGTATTGCATACAGCTTTCGTCTCCAAATCTGAGGAAAGACATTCTTGCCATAGAGGTGGTTTAGAGAAGGTTCACCACACTGATTCCTGGAATGTCATAACTTTCATATGAGGATAGACTGGATAGACTCAGCTTGTACTCGCTAGAATTTAGAAGACTGAGGGGGGATCTTATAGAAACTTACAACATTCTTAAGGGGTTGGACAGGCTAGATGCAGGAAGATTGTGCCCGATGTTGGAAAGGTCCAGAATAAGGGGTCACAGTCTAAGGATAAGGGAGAATTCCTTTAGGACCGAGATGACGAAAGCACACGCAGAGTGTGGTGAGTCTCTGGAATTCTCGGCCACAGAAGGTAGTTGAGGCCAGTTCGTTGGCTATATTTAAGAGGGAGTTAGATGTGGCCCTTGTGGCTAAAGAGATCAGGGGGTATGGAGAAAAGGCAGGTACAGGATACTGAATTGGATGATCAGCCATGATCATATTGAATGGCGGTGCGGGCTCGAAGGGCCGAGTGGCCTACTCCTGTACCTATTTTCTATGTTTCTATCTTTCTATGGTCTGGGCTACATCCGCAACGCTCTGCAATTTCTTGCGATGTGAATTGAACTGTTCCCAAACCAAGCTGTGTTGCATCCCCATACATTGTTTTCCACGGCGCATGTGTAGTCGTTTTCGAGGATTATTGGAGCCTAACCAAAATTGCTCATAGTTCTATGGAGGCTGTGACGTTGGTGTGTTTGTCAAGCCATTGCTTCGATGCGGTTGGGCAAATTCGCTCGTGACATTTATTCCTAGGTACTTTAAGGTTTTGACAGCCTATGCGTCGTCTACATCAACGTGGACTGGGGTGTGTGGCCCGCGTTTCTTCCTAAAATCATTCACGATCTACTTTTTCTTCCTGATATTGGGAGAGATGTTGTTGTCTTTGCACCAAATTACAAGATTCGCAATCTCCTTTCTGTATTTCGCCTCGTCACTATTCGACAGCCGACCAACTAGTGTAGCATCATATGCAAACATGTAAATTGATATGGATTGGTATTTGACACCACAGTCGTGAGCATATAAGTATAGAATAAGGGTGAGAACGAATTTTGGTGGAGCACCAATACTGAGAATTATCTTGGATGACGATATGTCAGTAGTCTCACTAAATGTGCGCTGTGGGTTAGGAAGTTGAGGATCCATTTGTGGAGGGGATTGGTGACTCCACCTTCGACGAGTTTGGAGATAAGCTTTGTTGGAGCAATATTATCGATAGCAGAACTTTAGTCGAGGAATATGAGTCTGACGTAGGTGGCCTTCTTATCCAGGTGTTCCACGCATGAGTGCATTGTCAGGGCGATGGCATCGTACGTGTAGATGATAGTGCATGTCCCTTTAATTATAGATTGTGTAGCTTCCCTGACCACTCCCCGTTTAACCAGTATATTAATGTCTCTCCATCCCCTGGTACCTCCTCTAGTAGTTTGAACGTACAGACCATGTACAGCTAGGGCACTAGTGCATATGTAATCAATAAAGTCTTACTGAAGAAACAATGTGTGAGTAACATCATTTACATGGTGTCAGCGGGTTCTACACCCGCGCCTCCTGTTTCTCGCGTTTAATTGTTTTTTTGCCCCAGTTACCCTTCCCGGTCGGATCATGGCTTCCTCCTGCCGTAAGCCAGAACCTCTGGTCTTTGACGATGACATCGCTCACCGATGGAATGCTTTCCGTCGGGACTTCCAGCATTATGTGGCTATCGTTCACCCAGCTGCTTCCGTTGCAGTTAAAGCTTCACTACTTTTGAATTTGGCCGGCTCTGAGGCTCTCGAGCGCTCTGAATCGTTTGAATACGGGCCAGATGAAGACCCCACGGACCTGAATTGCCTAATCGGGAAGTTCTCTGAAATGTGCGACGTCCCCACAAACTCTATCCTGGAGCGCTTTAAGTTCTTTGGTCGTCGTCAGAATCCCGGTGAGTCTATCGGCAACTACTACGCTGCCCTACGGCATCTGGCTAGACGGTGCAAACTGGCTGACGTGACCCCCGACACCCTAACCCGCGATGTTTTGGTGTACGGTCTGCGGAATGAAAAGTTGCGTTCAGAGCTCCTATGCAAGCCGGACCTGACCCTCCATGGTGCTCTACATGCCTCCAAACTGTCGGAGGCTGTTACCTCTGCTCTGACCACATCTGACCATGAGGTTCGAGCGGCTACCGTTGCCACCCGGCGTCCTGCTCAGCAAGCTCGCCGTGAGGCTAGCTTTGCCTCCAGCTCCAAGTCAGTGCAGCGTTGCCAGAACTGTAACTTTGTGGCCCATCGTTTCGGTGTTTGCCCTGCGATGGGAAAGACTTGTAATTTCTGTAAGAAGCCAAACCATTTTTCAGCTGCCTGTCATTCTCGCAGAAATCTTGCCCAGCAACAGCGTAAACCTTCTAATTACCTGGTACGGGATGAGACTGTTTCTAGTTCTTATCAGCCTCCCGAAAACCTCCCTCTGTCTGATTCCGACTCTTCCCAGAGTGAGCTCAGCGTGTTTTCAGTCAGGAATACACCTGCCATGATAACGGACCCGACCGTGCAAGTTACTGTTAATGGTGCGACTTTCTCGGCCAAGGTCGATACTGGGGCCGCGACGAATGTAATGTCAACAAGCCTTTTCAAGAAGATAAGGAATAATGAGAAGGTTACCACTGAGCGCTCCGTCCTTCGAGCCTATGGGGGAGGTCTGCTCGTTCCTGTGGGAAAAGCTACCCTGAAATGCGAAGTGCTGAAGACCGTTCGGCCCCTCTCTTTCTTTCTGATAGACGGAAAATGCGTTCCACTACTGGGTGTTCAAGCATGCCAGGACCTTGGGTTGGTCAATTTCCACCGGGACATTCGTTTAGTACAGCGACCTCTAGACCCGCTAGCCGAGTATCCTGATCGGTTCGACACTAAGCTGGGGATGCTCCCCTGCAGCTACAAGATCTCTCTCAATCCTGATGTGGATCCGGTTATACGGCCACCCCACCGAGTCTCCTTTGCCATGAAGGATCGAGTCGAGTCCACCCTTCGTGACATGGTGGCTACGGGCATTCTGAAGGAGGTGAGCGAGCCGACCGAGTGGGTCTCTACCATGGTCGTTGCTGCCAAGAAGGACAAAACCGAGCTACGGATCTGCATCAACCCTAAAGACTTGAACCTGGCTATCAAGCGCCCACACTACCCCATGCACACTGTCGAAGATGTGGCGGCACAGGTCGGCCCAGCCACGGTGTTTTCGGTGCTGGATGCGAAGAGCTCGTTCTGGCAGATACCGTTAGATGCACGCTCATCTTACCTAACAACTTTCGCCACTCCTTTCGGGAGGTTCCGTTTCCTGCGCATGCCGTTCGGGATCAGCTCCGCCAGTGAAGTCTTCCAGAGGACGATGGAACAGCTGTTCGCGGGGCTCCCATGCACTATCATCGTCGACGACATCCTTGTGTATGGAAAAGATGTCGAACGGCACGACCATAACCTCCGACTTGTTTTGGATCGGGCTCGGGAGGTGAACCTGAAGCTCAACCCCAGCAAATGCCGGTTCCACGTCCCTGAGGTCACCTATGTCGGTCACGTTTTCACAGCGTCCGGACTGAAACCAGATCCTCATAAGACCACTGCAATTTCCGAGATGCCTGCTCCTGTGGACGTACCGAGCCTTCAGCGATTCCTCGGCATGGTTAACTACCTGGGAAAGTTCATCCCTGACTTGAGCGAGTTGAGTGCGCCCTTACGAGAATTGGTCAAGAAAGATACTGCATGGTCCTGGTTCCCGCAACACCAGACTGCCTTCGATATACTGCGGCCCAGACTCATCTGCACTCCGACGTTGAAATATTTTGACTTGAATCGACCAGTCGTCATCACTTGTGATGCCTCCAAGTTCGGGCTGGGTGCTGCCTGTTTGCAAATACATGATGGAGTACAGTTGCCTGCGTCTTTTGCGTCCCGCACAATGACTCCAGCTGAGCAGCGGTATGCACAGATTGAGAAGGAACTGCTGGCTGTCGTGTTTGCCTGTTCGAAGTTTAAGGACTATATCCTGGGCACCGAGTTTTCCGTCGAAACAGACCACCAACCTCTGGTCACCATCCTCGGTAAGCCGATTCATGCTGCCTCCTCCAGGCTGCAGCGGATGATGCTTCAATTACAACGTTTCAACTTCTCCGTGGTGTACCGTAAAGGCAAGGACATGTTTATTGCTGACACTCTGTCTCGGGCTCCCCTGCCCTCGACCACCCGTCACCCTTATGAAGCTTCAAGCATGATCGTCCTAAACGTCAATTTTGTGCCTTCTAAGCAACTGAAGTCTCTGGTCAAGCACACTGCTGCCGACGCCTCTCTCCAACAGCTGGCATCGGTCATTCAGCGGGGCTGGCCCGAGCGGCGCTCTTCCCTACCTGCCGCGGCGGTTCCCTACTTCTTGGTCCGTGATGAGCTGGTGCTGCGAGATGGTGTTATAGTCAAAGGCCACAAGGTTTTGGTGCCTGAGGCTCTGCGGCAACAGTATTTCGAAACTGCTCATCGTGGCCATCCAGAGGCCGAGGCCACTCTTTCCATTGCCCAAAGCCAGTTTTACTGGCCTGATATGGCTGCATACTTCCGAGACCGGGTGTCCTCATGCCCGACCTGCAACAGTCTCGCACCGCAACAGCAGCGGCAGCCCCTTTTGCAGCAGCCCGCACCAGACCTGCCATGGTCTGCGCTGGCAACAGACATTTTTGAATGGCACGGCAAGCACTTCCTGGTGCTTGTCGACTCCTACTCTAGCTGGTTCGAGGTCCACCAGCTGTCCTCTCTCTCCTCTTCTGCTGTCATTACGAAACTGCGCCGCCACTTCGCGACCTTTGGATCGCCCGCTAGCCTGCAGTCAGACAACAGCAGCCAATTTACAAGCGCTGAATTCAAGGACTTTGCTGACATCTGGAACTTTCGCCACTACACCAGCAGCCCTGAATACCCTCAGAGCAACGGCCTGGCCGAGTGAGCGGTCCGCAGCGCAAAGGACTTGTTGGAACGCTGCCGCATTTCGAAATCTGACATTTACCTTGCTTTACTAAACCTCCGCAACATCTCCCGTGACAGCGTCTTGGGGTCCCCGGCGCAGTGCCTCATGTCCCGTGTCACGCGCCCTCCCATTCCGGTGGCCCAACAAACTCTCATTCCCGCTGTTCTCAAGCCTGCCATGGTCCATGAGCGCATTGCTGCTAAGCAGTCCATTCAGAAGCGCTCCCATGATAGGTCCTGTCGTCCTCTTCCTCCCCTTTCTCCGGGTCAGGTTGTCCGTATGCGTTCCACCTCCGGTCGCCCTAGACTCGCGGTTGTTGTCGGAACTGCTGTTTCACCTCGCTCTTATCTGGTTAACCTGGACGGCACAGTTTACCGTCGTTCCCGTCAGCACCTCCGCCTGGTGAATGAGCCTCCTCCACCTCCTGCTCTTCCCCATGCTTCCCCTCTGTCTGCTTTCCCTATGCCTGCGCTAACTCGGCCCGTCCCAGTCCTTCTTCCCGTGTCTCCGCCTATTTCTCCCCCTTCTCCCCGATCGCCTCACGTCCCTTTGTCACCGCGCGTCTCCCCGCCTCGTGGTTCCCCTGTCGTGGGGTTACCCCCTGTCTCCGTTCCTTTGGGGGAAGGGGGTGTGAGCGGTGTTCGCACCCGCTCAGGCCGCATTGTACGGGCGCCTGACCGTTACGGCGATTATGTATGAGTGCTGCTATTTTTATTGTCTGTTATTTCCATTTGCCCTAGCGCACGAGACATGGTCGCCAGTTATGTTCTTTTCTTTTATAAGAGGAAGGATGTAGATGATAGTGCATGTCCCTTTAATTATAGATTGTGTAGCTTCCCTGACCACTCCCCGTTTAACCAGTATATTAATGTCTCTCCATCCCCTGGTACCTCCTCTAGTAGTTTGAACGTACAGACCATGTACAGCTAGGGCACTAGTGCATATGTAATCAATAAAGTCTTACTGAAGAAACACTGTGTGAGTAACATCATTTACAGTACGTGGAATTGGTGGTGGTAGGCGAAGATCCAAAATGTGCATAAGTGCTCAAAGGCCATAGCTAGAACGACACTCAGCTCCCTAATGTTGTGCTGATCCGCTGCAACGCCACAACCTAAACAGCTGGATCGAAATTAGAAACGAATCTGTATGTGATATTCCAAAGGAATGTATTTTAATTTCGTACACTAGCAAATATAATTTCACTTTCCCGGCGAAAAATATTCCAAGATTATGTTTCCATGTTTTTACATGGTCCGCTTTTAACATTGGTACCTGGGGCAGAAAATATTCAGTGGTCTTCCCTTTCATTTTCAATTGCCAGACGAAGCCACTGCCTTCGGCAACAACACAATATATTATTCACTGATCTTCTGGATAATCTTCAAAATCGAAGTCCGAAGTACGAGTTGCTTAAATATGATATGCTATGGTATCATGTCGATAAAGTAAACGCAGGTAGGGAATAGCCCCAGATATAGCTATTTGATTTGTGTCATAAACGTGTATTTTGCTGCGCTTAAAACGACATGGACTGTATTCCCTAATGAGTGTGAAGGCAGTGTCGACGCTACATGAGAAGATATACTGTATAAGATTAATTTCGTCAACCATTTTATTTCAAATGCTAACGATTCAGCTTAATTGCCCTGAATGCGGAAGCTATCTTTTGGCTCTGATTTGTAGTTCCAGTTTGACGAGACATAGAACGAGACATAGATATAAAATATAATGTAATATTACCATTTGACACAGCTCTTCAAATATTACTGCCAGAAATGCAAAATGTTTTTGATTTATTGAGCAATCGAATGCCTGAAAGAATAATACAAACTATTTTTGGTGTCAAAATCACAACTGTTATTTTATCATTATCAAATAAAAGGAGTGATCAGGTAATCAAATAAATGTCTCCATGTCGAAATTTGAGTTTTTTTTCAAATATGACAACCGTTATCTGGTAGTATCGGCGACGACGGACAAAGGTAAATGTTGTGATAAAAATGTAACCTTACTTTCACTGAGCACATTTCTCACACTTATTTATCGATTATACTTGCAGATTGTTTCAAAGGCCTGCATGACGATTTGTTGCGTAGCAATCGTTCGGTTTCCGTTAAGAAAATACACCTGGTAGTTGTTACTGTATTATAACAAAGTGAGAAAATACCGAGTATAGTTTAAGCATAAAAATAAACTGGTAATAAATATAAACGATAGTATAATATTTTATGTAACTCGCAGCTTTAACGTCTGGAATTCAGCTGCAGATATATCACAACGTGACCTGTGATAAAAAAAATCTTAATGCATACCGACCACGGTCCTTATCCTTCTCACATTTGAATCACGCCTGCACAGTAATTTTTGTTCCAGTGCTTCCAGGAAATTTGAAAGATAACCAAAAATCCCTAATAGCGTTGGTTACTGTAACAGCCCCATTTCGTGCATAAATTATTAGTAATAGGCACCAGCTGGAAACCGTATTCTGATTAGTATTTATTCCATGGATTTAATGAAAAACTGTGGGGGAAAATGAGCAATGGAAAGAATGCAACGTGTGGAAGAAAGATAAGTTACAAGATACGTTTTAATACAATTCCCTTTATTCTTTGCAGTTAATATATTGACATTCTCCATCCTGTCCACCGGAAAGTGTGGCCTCCCCATATGCATCACCCGATATCTAGTATGGATGGCGGCAGCTCACCAATCGCATCTGATATTTGGTCCAATATATTTTGAGAATAATGAGTTTTTTCCACGTTCAGTTCTACATTACACTCCAATATGTCGTCTCAATATGACCTTGATTTATATTGCTATTGATTGTTCCGTTAGGCCTTTACCTTTGATCGGTTTGTTGCTATTTGTTGCCAGTCGTTAAAAACTAAGTACTGCACTGAAAAAATGCAACAATGGTTATAACGATCATTTGTTTATAATGCGTTACTGAAAATATGCCGGTCTTCTTCTTACATGATGCACTTGAAGTAATTAACAATGTGCCCTGGTACTGCACTATAAAATCATGCTTCTATACTTTACCTATCGGGGCTGCATGGTTATGGCTAGATATCAAACTGGTAAATTCTCATTTAATCTTACTATTTTACTTCGGAGGCATGTGAGTAACTACGTGAAGACTTTGAAGGTCTGTGATTTCATGCCGAGCAACGAGTACACGGGTCACAGCTGCATCAATTGACCAGGACAAGTGAGAAAATTAATACATTCAAAACATGACATGTTTAACAATACTAATGCTTTAATAAGAAGAAAGAAAAATAAACAGTGACCCCTCTCACCGAAGGGGAATCTGTGATACAGAACTTAAAACAGAATCAGCAAAAATCCAGGATCTGGCGATGCACTTATTATCAAACCTCTGGTACGTCCTCTCATTTGACCATCCCGCAGCCACCAGAATTTGGTCAAGAGGTACGCCCATATCGCTTGGTGCTGATGTTGATGCAGCCCTGGTGGAATGAGGTTTAAATATGTCAGTGTCCATTCCTGCATACGCCAGAACCTGCTTAATCCATCTAGAGAGTGGCTGCACTGTAACCTGTTTGAGAGGTTTGGTGTAGCTGACAATGAAGGAGAGTTCCGAGCCACTCTAGCTCTTGGTGACCTTTATGTATTGGGTTATGGATGATACTACACACACTCAAGGATCAGAGGGGTATGCCATAAAACTCAATTTGAGCCCTTGTACCCCTGGCCTGCTCTGTGTGACGAGATCCCGAACGAAAAAGGTGATGTTATTGCAGGAAGAACGCATACTGTCCAGTCTGAGTTTTTGTAGCGTCTGGAGCCGTTGTGTTGAGGCCAGAGCCATGAGCATTTTACTACTCGCGATATCTGACAGTTTCATTCTATTGTGGACGGAAAATTTTGCTTGCTTTGTTGCTTTACAATTTACCAATAATCAACTGATAAAATCTGATTACAGAGACCCATTCGCCGTTGCAGAAGAAACTGGATTCTAGTTAAGAGTTTTATGTACTTGTACAAACACGTTCCTTTATGCTGCATCACAAGGAAACTTCAGAGATGAAATAAAGAAAATGGTAAAACGGCCTCTTGTTTTACTTTCTAAATTATTAAAGTAAAATACACAGATTGATAAACTCGGGGGATATATGCATATGTAACTGGAATTTTAATTTACGATGCACAGATCTAAATTTGTAATGGGTAATATATGTGTGTTCTTTCTGTTTACACCTCTGCCATACATATTCTTATCCCGAAAAAGCATATCCAAATCACAGGCACTTTTTCGCGATTTGTTTCACTTGAAATAAATATTTCAGAAAATGTTTGCCTATTTTAAGCATTTATTACACCAACTTAAGATGCGTTAGCGCGTTTGTGTGTGAGTTGGAGAGCGGGGGTCGGGAAGGGGATGAGTTCGTCCAATTTTCAATGGGAACACTGGTCTTTGGTGAAAATGGAAACTACTGAGAATGCACACATGTTATGCAATATCCGAGGAGAGTGCATCAGAGAAAGCATTTCCGGTCAATGAAATCTCATTGGAACATCTGCATATAGAAACATAGAAAACAAAGAAAATAGGTGCAGGAGTAGGCCATTCGGCCCTTCGAGCCTGCACTGCCATTAAAAATGATCATGGCTGAATTGCACATCCTCCATGTGCAGTTCCATTGTGGACTGAGTGACCGAAACTATTAACCGTAGAGAGCTTATGGTAAAATGAGGAGCAGGGGAGACTCAAGGATGGACGCGGTATTGGTATCGGATGTTGAGGGTGCTTTAGATTTGCGAGTCACGCACGTATCATCTGATTGGAGATAGAAGCAGATGGAGATTAATATGGAAAAGGGTACATGGAAAGGTAATTAATGGTGCAAGGCGATATGTCCCAAAATATGCCCGCAGTACGTTCATAGAAACATAGAACATATAATAACTGCAGGAGGAGGCCATTTGGCCCTTCTAGCCAGCAGCTCCATTCAATGTGATCATGGCTGATCGTCCGCTATCAATAACCCGTGCCTGCCTTCTCCCCATATCCCTTGACTCCACTAGCCCCTAGAGCTCTATCCAACTCTCTCTTAAATCCATCCAGTAATTTGGCCTCCACTGCCCCCTGTGGCAGGGAAATCCATAAATTCACAACTCTCTGGGTAGAAAAGTTTTTTCGCAGCTCAGTCTTAAATGACCTCACCTTTATTCTAAGACTGTGGCCCCTGGTTCTGGACTCACCCAAAATTGGGAACATTTTTCCTGCATCTAGCTTGTCCAGTCCTTTTATAGTATTATATGTTTCTTTAAGAATGCCCCCATCCTACCAAACTCCAGTGAACACAAGCCTAGCCTTTTCAATCTTTCCTCATATGACAGTCCCGTCATCCCAGGGATCAATCTCGTGAACCTACGCTGCACTGCCTCAATCACAAGGATGCCCTTCTTCAAATTAGGAGACCAAAGCTGTACACAATACTCCAGATGTGGTCTCACCAGAGTCCTATACAACTGCAGAAGAACTTCTTTACTCATGTTCTTCTTGTTATGAAAGCCAACATTCCATAAGAATGCTTCACTGCCTGCTGTACCTGCATGCCATCTTTCAGTGACTGGTGTACAAGGACACCCAGGTCTCGCTGTACCTCCCCCTTACCCAACCTAACCCCATTGAGATAACAATCTGCTCCCCCCCCTTGTTTTTGCCGCCAAAGTGGATAACCTCACATTTATCTATATTATACTGCATCTGCCACGCATCTGCCCACTCACTCAACCTGTCCAGGTCCCCCCTGCAACCTCCTAACATCCTCTTCACAGTTCACTGCCACCCAGCTTAGAGTCATCCGCAAACTTGCTAGTGTTTCTGCTAATTCCCTCTTCCAAAACATTAACATATATTGCAAACAGCTGCGGCCCCAACAACGAGCCTTGCCGCACTCCGCTCACCACTGCCTGCCATTCTGAAAAGGACTCGTTCACTCCTACTCTTTGCTTCCGATCTGCCAACCAATTTTCTATCCATGTCAACACCCTACTCCCAATACCTTGTGCTCTAATTTTAGTCACCAGTCTCCCATGCGGACCTTATCAAAGGCTTTCTGAAAGTCTAGATACACTACATCCACTGGCACCCCTTCATCCATTTTACTTGTCACATCCTCAAACAATTCCAGAAGATTAGTCAAGCGTGATTTCCCTTTCATAAATCCATGTTGACTTGGACTAATCCTTTTACTGCTATCCAAATGCTCCATTATTACCTCTTTAATAATTGACTCCAGCATCTTTCCCACCACCGAAGTCAGGCTAACTGGTCTCTAATTCCCCGTTTTCTCTCTCGCTCTTTTCTTGGAAAGTGGGATAACATTAGCTATCCTCCAATACACAGGAACTAATCCTGAATCTATTCAACATTGGAAAATGATCACCAATGCGTCCAGTATTTCTAGATCCACCTCCCTGAGGACCCTGGAATGCAGACCATCAGGCCCAGAGGATTTATCATCCTTCAGTCCCATTAGCCTACCCAATACTATTTCTCGCCTAATGAACATTTCTTTCAGTTCCTCTACCCCCTTAGATCTTCTGTCCTCCAGTACATCCAGGAGATTGTTTGTGTTCTCCTTAGTGAAGACGGATCCGAAGTACCTATTCAACTCTTCTGCCATTTCCTTGTTGCCCATAATTATTTCACCCATGTCTGGCTTCAAGGGACCCACATTTGACTTTGCTACTCTTTTTCCCTTAACATATTCAAAGAACCTTTTACTGTTCTTCTTTATATTCCTGGCCAGCTTCCCCTCGTACTTCATCTTTTCAGCCCGTATTGCCCGTTTTGTTTCCTTCTGTTGTCATATGAACGTTTCCCAATCCTCCGGCTTCCGGCTACTCTTGGCTGTGTTATATATCTTTTCTTTTAGTTTTATTCTATCCGTAACCTCTCTTGTCAGCCACAGTTGCCTCCTACTCCCCTTAGAATCTTTCTTCCTTTTTGGGATGAAATGATCCTGCATCTTCCGGATTATGCCCAGAAATTCTTGCCATTGGTGTTCCACCGTCATTCCTGATAGGATCCCTTTCCAGTCCACTTTGGCCAGCTCCCCTCTCATGCCTTCATAGTCCCCTTTGTTCAACTGCTTCCCTGCGATCTCTGATTTAACGTTCTTCTTCTCAAATTGCAGATTAAAACTAATCATATTATGATCACAACCTCCAGCGGTTCCTTTACCTCGAGTTCTCTTATCATATCTGGTTTATTGGACAACACTAAATCCAGAATTGCCTTTTCTCTGGTCGGCTCCATTACAAGCTGCTCTGAAAATCCATCTCGGAGGCATTCTACAAACTCTCTTTCTTGGGGTCCTGAACCAAGCTGATTTTCCCAGTCTACCTGCATAATGAAATCCCCCATCGCCACAGTGGCATTACCTTTGTTACATGCCAGTTTAAATCCTGCTGCAACTTACACCCTACATCCGCACTACTATTTGGGGGTCTGTAAATAACACCAATTAGTGTCTTCTTGCCTTTGCAATTCCTCAACTCAATCCACAGTGACTCTACCTCGTCAGTACCTATGTCTTCCCTCACAAGTGACTGAATCCCACCCTCACCAGCAGAGCTACCCCCCTCCCCCTCCTCTGCCCACCTGCCTGTCCTTTCTATATGATGTATAACACTGAATATTAAGTTCCCAGGCCCGATCCTCCTGCAGCCACGTCTCAGCAATCCCTACAATGTAATAGCTGCCAACCTCTAAATTCCTACAATGTAATATCTGCCAACTGAGCCTCAAGCTCATCTACTTTACTTCTTATAATTTGCACATTCATATAGAATAATTTTAATTCCTTACGCATCTCATCTTTCACATTGATCCCTATGACACTTGGCCATATTCTCCTATCCCTTTGTGAGTTTCCTTTCCCGTTAATTCTGGGGTAATTAACCATCCCTCTACTCTCTTTCCCTTTAACTCCATCGTCGACTATCCCATTTGACACCCCTTATTCAGTTTAAAACCACCCGTGTAACAGTGGCAAACCTTCCTGCGAGAATGATGGTCCCCCACCTGTTAAGATGCAATCCGCCCCTTTTGTACAGTTCCCCCTTATTCCAAAACAGATCCCAGTGATCTGAGAATCTAAATCCCTGCTCCCTGCACCAGTTACTCAGCCACACTTTCAGGTCCCGTATCTCCCTGTTGCTGCTCTCGCCAGCACGAGGAATTGGAAGAAAACTGAAAGGGAACTCCTGACATATTTGGAAACCCAGGCAAAACCTGTCGATAGTGCAAACGTGTAGAGAATGAAATGGGAGATGGCTAATTACATAGCCTGCCTCGTTCCAATATGAGTATGCGACATTCAGCAGTTTCCGCAGAGTGGGTGAGCTGAGTAATGGGCGGAGGAGATTTGCTGCCTCACGGAGCTCTTGACCGCAGTTTGACATTCACCTCTGGAATTTGCACATCCTCCATGTGACTAGAGTTTCCCCTGGATTCTACCACTTCTTCCCACATCGTAACTACATTTAAGTTGGTAGGTTAATTGGCATGTGAAAGTTATACCTTGTTTGTAGCACCCGAGTGGACAAAGTGGGACAACACCGACCAAGTTTGCCTGGGTGATGGATGGTTGGTGTGGAAGCGGTGGGAATCGTCACACGGTTAAAAATATTATGGAAATGATCGTCATCGGATCAAACGTGACAGAGCGTAATTAATTGGGAGAATAGATAGAAAGCTGGGTGGTACGTTCAAGATTACTGTGGAAATCAGGATGCAACAATCCTCTTACCTGAGAGAGATGGGGGATGGAAAAAAACGGAAGATCAATTAGAAACATAGAAACATAAAAATTAGGTGCAGGAGTAGGCCATTCGGCCCTTCGAGCCTGCACCGCCATTCAATATGATCATGGCTGACCATCCAACTCAGTATTCTGTACCTGCCTTCTCTCCATACCCTCTGATCCCCTTAGCCACAAGGGCCACATCTAACTCCCTCTTTAATATAGCCAATGAACTGGCCTCAACTACCCTCTGTGGCAGAGAGTTCCAGAGACCCACCACTGTCTGTGTGAAAAAAATCCTTCTCATCTCGGTCCTAAAGGATTTCCCCCTTATCCTTAAGCTGTGACCCCCTTGTCCTGGACCTCCCCAACATCGGGAACAATCTTCCTGCATCTAGCCTGTCCAACCCCGTTGTGTATTGTCGTGTATTTTGGAAATTATCAGGGAAGGTGGTGCTGTATGTTGATTCCGTTGATCACGGGCTATCAACTAATCCAATACGTTCACAGACATGAAGACACAAGAAACTGCAGATATTGCAGACAGAAATTGATTGTGTAATTTACGGCGTCGTACAATCCCTTTGGAGAACATGGTTTGTTAACTCTTCTGGACAAGGAATTCTTCACACTGATTGTGCTTGTTCCTTTGTAGAAAGATGGAAGAGAGTTGAGGTTGGGACAAAGTCTGGCATGGTAGGTGGATAGGTGAACAGGGTTGACCGGCGGATGGTTTCATGTGGATATAGGGAAGGGAGACAGAGTGCGAATGCAGTTGGGGCGAATTGGAGAGGGGAGTAGGGGGTAGGGGTAGAAGGGGGGAGTAGTAGTTTCGGTTTGTTACCAAATATTGAAGGGTTCAGTGCTCATATCGTTAATTTGTAAAATACTCAAGCGGAATATGAGATAGTGTTCCAACACTTAAGTGTATCATTACTCTGACAATGAAGGATGCCAAATACACGAATGCATGTGGGAATGGGTAATCGAATTATGTTTAGTAACCGGAATATGGTGTACCCCCTCCACGACCGAGAGCAAGTATTCGGTGAGATGGTCGCCTCATCAATGCGTGGTCTCGCCGAAGTAAAGAGTCCACATCGGGAGCAGCAAAACCAGCAGATAACGTCAGACGAGGTGCATGCGAATCTCTCTTGCGTAGTTGGACTACTGGTGTCATTGGGCGGATGTAAGACATGAGGTATAATGACAGGTGTTACATCTCCTGTGCTGCAGGGAAAAGTACCGGGGAGAGGGTGGTTTGGCTGTAACCGGATAAGGGAGAGCGGTCTTTATGGAAGGCGAGCGGTAGTGCGGACGGGAAGATGCGTAGGGTAGATATGGAGAATAGTGTGTTGGATAAGGAGGCAGGTGGGTGAAATTGAAGGACATGGCGAACCATTTTGTAGTTCCGTGCGGAAGCAAGGAGAGCGAGAGCAGAACTGCAAGAAGCAAAGACGATGTGGGTGACAATACACCCAGCACACCAGCGGGAAACTACATTTACTCAAGAAAGAGAACGCCAATCATAAGCACAACTTTTTGTTTAAGAATGACATGCAGATGCTGGAAAATCGAAGGGGGACAAAATGCTGGAGAAACTGAGCATGTGAGGCAGCATCTATGGAGCGAAGGGAATAGGCAACCTTTCGGGTCTGCAGAAGGGTTTCGACCCACAACGTTGCCTATTTCATTTGCTTCATAGATGCTGCCTCACCCGCTGAGTTTCATGAGCAGAACTTTTCCTGTCTCCTTGCTGCAAACATTCTGTTACACATTTTAGAACGTAAGCTAATATTTGTACAATGATCCTCCCCTTGGAAATATATTTGAACAATCATTTCTATTTTAATACCTTTATACGAAATGACAATTATCATCTGCAAGAAACGCATGTGGCATTTCTATTAAATATGTTCTTGCATTACCCCAGAGTAATAATTATATTTTTCATAATAATACATGATGCGAATGGTATGTATTAAGAAGAGATTATTTTTTCTAATCTGTACAGTTTTAGTTTTAGTTTCAGAGATACAACGCGGAAACAGGCCCTTCGGCCCACCGGGTCCGTTCCGACCAACGATCCCCACACATTAACGCTATCCTGCACCGACTAGGGACATAAAAAAAAAGTACCAAGCCAATTAACCTACAAACCTGTACGTCTTTGGAGTGTGGGAAGAAACCCGAAGATCTCGGAGAAAACCCACGCAGGTGACGGGGAAAACGTATAAACTCCGTCCAAATAGCACCCTTAGTCGGGATCGAACGCGGGTCACCGGCGCTGCATTCATTGTAAGGCAGCAACTCTACAGCTGAGCCACCGTGACCGCCCAAACCTTTCGTCCAACCTGTCAATCAAGATTTATTCATGTCGATATTTGTAAACTTTTGTGAGATAAAATAACTTCCGCCATAACCACATGAAAGGGATCTTTGCAGTTATTGTAATGAAAAGCGATAGATCATTGTACATTAGAGGGAACGCAAACTACTGAATGAATAAGATGTTCACGGATAATAAAACAGAGGATAGCATATACGACAATGCGTCATTTGAATACACTTTACTTTCTATTGTCCTCTTCGTTCCCTGTCATATTCTGTCAATCAGACACCTTCCGGCAACAGTACAATCACAACGGGCAGTTACTTAAAACTCGCAGTGAAAGACAATATAGCCCACAACAATACGACACTGACGGCAATTTAATCGCGTTCGTTTGATCATTTTACTTTTACACAATCTATTTTTGCGTCATACTAGTTTAGGAATCGCAGGCTGTTAAACCATACAATTGCCACCTTGTATCAGATAGCAAAGTGAAGCTCAAGTAACAAATGTGTTGATCTGAACTAGAAACAGTAAATGCTGGAGGACCAATAACTGTGGGACGAGCAACAGTCAACGTTCGAGTGGAGAAATGGAAAGGGTTTCTGCTTCCACGTTTTTCTTTTATTCCATCACAGTAATTAGCACTTTGCTTTCCGGCAAATGTGCAAACATTTAATGATGTTGTAGCATGGAGAGCACTTAGAAGTCATTGAATGAATAAGGATTACAATGGACATTAAGAAGAGATTGTTCAGGCAGAACGCGGTGTATATTAGAAAGTCCTTGCCACAAATGTCTATAGAGGTCAGAACATATGGTATTTTATAAACAGATAACCGATACATATGTCATTGATCAGTAAGGAGTCAAAAACTATCGAGAGAATGAAGAAGAATGCGGTTGAGAGAAAAATAAACGCCATAATCGACTGGCAGAGTCGATGGGTCGAATGACCTAATTTTCTCCAATGTCTGAAAGTCTTATGGTCCAAGGGCCGTTAAGTCTGAAGCAATGTCCCATCCGGCGTAGCAAGCAAGTAAATGTACGTGGGAACTCTTCATAAATGTGATTGAATATTGAAGCATCTAATAATATGGCTGAAGGCAGTGAACAATGACTAAATGTATTTTATTCACGCATTTTTCAAGATATCACAACGTAGAGCAGGCCAGTAGTCTAATTCACATGGAGATCAATGCAATGTTGTCATTTTTGTGATAGGGGTCCCGGTGTGGTGGTTGAAAATTTATTATCTCATTAGAAAATATACGGCCACCGTTGGACTTTAGATCGGTGATGGATCTTTGCTTTTTGTCACATAAATTACTAATGCAGTGCGACTGTTGGATAAATGATTAGTGAGCTTGAGGATGGCAGGAAAACCGTGGATGTTGTGGACCGCGTGGCAAATTAGCTGAGGCTGCAGCTGAATATCGAACAAATGGAAACCTTGACGGAACATTGGCGCATTAATTTTGTCCCGAGATGTGCGAAGTGATGAATTTTGCGAAAGCAAACATTTATGGAGTAAAGAAGGCAAATGCGTTGCGGCAAGCGATGCCGAGAAATGGGAGAACCGGGACGAACTGCCACAATTATATGAAATAATGAGGCACTTGCAAAATTGAAAGTCAAAAACAAGAGGAACTGTGTTTAAGGTTGGATTATATCGTTTTTAAAAGCTTATATCAGTTCAATGGGAATGAATATTAGTTATATTTTCAGTTACCCTTGGCCTCCGTCAGGTCACAAAACCTTTTTTTTTAAATTCCGTCTAATTTTGCCCGGTTTATAACAAACCATGTTGTACTGATATGAACGATTTTCTGGTTCTGATGATACACAATGGACTTCAAACTAAGTTGTCGCCATAAATGGGATCAGTAGAATGAAATAATTATACTATATTCAATTACATTTCAAAATATCACTGTGGTTTATCATTAGTTCATGGTGACTAAATAGGGAATACACATCCTAAGAAATTATGGAAAAGGATACCACGACAAATGCTCTTACATGTTAAATATATACATGTATGTCTCTCAAATTATCACTTATTTGCTTTTTTGGACAAAGTTCCCTTTGTATTCCAACGCTTGAATATATTGGCAATGGAAAGAAAGGGACGTGAAATTACATTCTTCAGTTCCTCTCTGAAGTGTCTCTGAGAAACTGCGTAAATGAAAGTGTTTGTGCAAGTACTCAAACACCTCAGCATATAGCCACTTTTTTCCGCAATGGTGAAAGAGTCGTTGTAATCAGTTTCCAAAAATTGAGTATCTGTAAACTGCACACAGATGAAGCATACAAGGTTTACCATCCATAAGAAAATAAAGTTGCTAGATATTGCAACGAGTAAAATGATAGATTTCCTTCTGTTCTCAGTCTCTTGATCAGTGTGACACGCCTCTCTGTTACTTGCTCGGAGCTTGCTCCTGACTCTGTTCGCCAGGATAATATGCTTTATGGTCAAGGTATTGAGCAGAAGGATCAACGCAAAGGGCATAAATGGGGTTAAGAGAGTTCCAAACCATAAATACGCGACCCAGATGGGTGATGTGTAGAAACTTGATTTTACATAACAGGACCATGGGACATCATTAATTACTTCCCGAGGTTCAAATATAAAGTAGATTGGAATATTTTGTAAAATACTTAACATAAACACCATTGTAATTACCTTCAATGCAGTCTTCATTGTACAATATTTCGAACGCAACGACTGGCAACATATAACAATAAATCGATCGAATGTAAAAGTGACAGTCAGCCATACGGAACAATCGAGCGAAATATAAATCAGTGTAATAACAAAACTGCAAATGGGGGTGTAATTGAGGTATGAATCCGGAAAATATGCCTCTTTAATATCATAGAGTATTACACTGAAAACCAGTACCATTAGATCAGCTACCGCCATTGATTTCAGATACTGGATGACACATCTAGTGAGGCCGCACTTTCCAGACGACAGGATAAGGATTGCCACCAAATTTGCTGCAACCGAAAGAAGAAAATTGAATTACGAACATCGAAATAACTCGCGAAATATATATTAATGTGTTTCAATTTGTCATGCGTGTACGTGTTGTTCTTGCCTTTAAGACCTTGTAATGCCAAACTATATTGCACAGGTTTGTGGTTGGACCCCTTTCAATTCAGCAGGTCTGATGCTCAATTAAAATAAAAATATCTGGTCATCAAGCGATACATTCCCAGAGTGAAAATACTTCAAATTGAAATGCTCTCATGTTTACTGCTCTTTGCAAAATATGAAGTGTTTTATAAATATGCACGAAATACCTCAGGTTCATATTACGTTGTTGTCAAAGAAACCTGGATACAATGAAATCGTGCAGCGCATACAGATAATAGCACACGGTAATGGTAAAAGCCTTAACAAATGTACCTCCGACCTGCAAAATGACAGAATGATGCAAAAATAGTAATTCAGTTTGAGGAATTGCAAAAAAAAGTAGCTATATAACAATAACGAGCTAACAGAATGATAGACTGTTAAGAGTAAGGGTATCTGCCTCGCTGAAAGTGGTGTGAAATTCATGATTGGTTAAGATTGATAGCAGTGGAGAAGAATATTTATTTGAACATGGACGTTCCAGAAGGTAAAAGATGAAAACAGGATGGTGTGGGCGGCAGCCATCTTGCATTCGCATTGGACTGGATAGAAGAAAACGGCTACTCTGTGGTAGATTATTCATTCTTTCTCCGCCCTCTGTATGATCAGGCGGTTTTGGATTGTGAAATGCCGTACCTGCCCGAGAACGAATCCGTCGAATTTTTTGGACAGAGCATCTGCCTGGTTTGCAAACAATCATCGAATATTGACATGTGGAATATTCTCAGACTTCTAATGAAGTGAGGCGCTTTGTTGTTATCGCATGCCCGTGAAGGGACCAGCTATGGTTCTGGTGATATTGATGCAACATTACACGAATGGTTGATCACACCTAGAGATGAGGTGGGCGGTGTTCTGTCCTCCCCTCTTCCTTTGGTTCACACGCAACTGTGTCGCCCAGATGTTAACGTCTAGATAGCGTCCTGACTCAATGACACTATGTACCGGATTTCCCCCTCTATTTCGTCTCATCATTCATGTCGAAGTGCCCCGTCAGCAGTGGCATCATCGGCTTACTTCAAGACCGAGTTACCATTGTATGTGGTCATACACAAATGGATGTATTTGGAGTCGAGCATGGACTGAGCACACAGCTCCAAACAGTAGCAATTTTGTTGGCTAGCCTCGTTTCAGATTTTATTTGTCACGTGTTTGGCATTCATGTTACCCTTTATTGTAACGTGTGTGCCACTCATGTTATCTCATGGCAACCATTGCACTCGCGCCTCCCCACTGATAATCATACAGATGTAAGTTTGGTAGCTTATCTGCAAATGTGACGTTTAGAGTTCGCAGCAGCATGTGAATTGTTGTCCCCCTATGCATACACACTTCTCACATTTCTCATTCTGTTCCTTACTGTAATAAATTAGCAGAGATCAATCTTTAAAATGTTCATAGCAACCTGTTGTACAGTTATCTCCCCTTAGAGTCCACGTACACACATTAATTTCTGATATGGCGCAGCAAGCAGGCTGACGTCTGATATCCGCAACAGAAGCTGTGCATTCACATACGATTCACATATTAATTCGGCACATATATCATGGACCGAGGTCCAGACATTCGGAAAGCAAGGCAAACTTTGATACTTCAGATACTACAGCTGCTTCAAAGCCAACAAAAACCGGGCAACACAACTCAACGACAGAGGCACAACCTGTCGATGAGTTAGCAGCTTCAAACGTCATGATCGGCTTTCAACACAAGTACATCCCGACCCTCTGGGTAGAGTCCCCCTAGTCTTCACCTTCCACCCTACCAACCGTCACGTACAACAAATAATCCTCCGTCATTTTCGCCACCTCCAACGTGATCCCATCACTTGCCACATCTTTCCATCTCCTCCCCTGTCTGCTTTCCGCAGAGACCGCTCCCTCCGTATCTTCCTGGTCAATTCGTCCCTTCCCACCCGAACCACCTCCTCTTCGGGCACTTTCCCTTGCAACCGCAAGAAATGCTACACTTGTTGCTCTACCTCCCCCCTTGACTCCATTCAAGGACCCAAACAGTCGTTCCAGGTGGGAAAGAGGTTCAACTGCTCCTCCTCCAACCTCATCTATTGCATCCGCTGCTCTAGATGTCAGCTGATCTACATCGGTGAGACGAAGCGAGGCTTGGCGATCGCTTCGCCGAACACCTCCGCTCGATTCGCAATAACTAGGTATGTTACAAAACTTACCTTTACCGGCGCTGCACTTCTGCCGCTCCCCGTGTGCGCGACTTTCGCGCCGTGCAGAGGGGGGCGGGCTTAAAGTGCCGTTTTTCCACAGGCAGGACAAATCGATGAATGTCGGGCGATTTGGTTGCTGAAGAAAAATCGCTCCGACATTTCATCAATGAAGGTATTTTTAAGTTACTCTAGATTATTTATTAACTAGAGTAATTTAAAAATCACCTTCAAAAGCCGTGAGCGCAGACAACCGGAAGCATTTTACGTAGGGGAGAAAAAAAGGTAAATACTTTATTTTTATATTAAAAGTTGGTTTTTCGGGAGGCATTAATAATATTTTTATGTTGCGAAATGGGGTCCCAAAAAAATGTATGAACCCCCAGTATTTTTCCCCCCGACTTCACCGCTAACCGCAACTTCCAATCCACCGCATTCCGCTAAAACCCACTCGCTAGTTGATTTAAATGGCCATTAATTTACAGCATAAAACACTAAATTCCTTCCATTTGGCCCAGAAATTCATGAAAATGAGATGTAAAAATTATGTTATATTGTGGATTATTATGTGAATGTTATTTGGACACTTAGGCAATTTTAAAAAAGTTTATCTTTTCTTAAGAAATTGATAGATGTTTAGATCTACTCATTGAATTTTGTAATTAGCTACAATTAGATAACTAACTAATTATATGCTTTAATTTCAGGTCATCTAAGTAAGATTGTTTAATATTTGTTTCAGAATGCTTCAATCTATAATAACTGAAAATTTCATTGAGTTCTCTTAATTTTTAAGAATGTTATGGACATTTAACTTTTCCAGATCACAGCTTTTGAGTTAAGTCAATTGAAAGGCAATGGGAAGCAAGATGCTCATTTACGAGTATGAAAATGGCCATAACTTTCTTAATACTGAAGATATGAAAGTAAATTAGGTGTCAAATTAAACTTCTTTTTATGCTTTATCTGATGGGATAAATTGCAGACTTGATTTTTAAAATCTCAAAATTTTGTAACATTGCTACAATAACCAACCTGATCTCCCGGTGGCTCAGCACTTCAACTCCCCCTCCAATTCCGAATCCGACCTTTCTGTCCTGGGCCTCCTCCACGGCCGGAGTGAGGACCACCAGAAATCGGAGGAGCAGCACCTCATGTTTCGCTTGTGCAGTTTGTACCCCAGCGGTACGAACATTGATACTGTTCCTCTGGCTCCTCCTCTTCCTTTCTTCTTCCCGCACCCCCCACCCTCACATCAGTCTGAAGAAGGGTTTCGGCCCGAAACGTTGCCTTTTTCCTTCGTTCCATAGATGCTGCAGCACCCGCTGAGTTCCCCCAGCATTATTGTATACCTCTGTACTGAATGACCGGTTAGCATTCTCTTGCTAAAGATTTGAAGTTTGCAAAGCCCTAAATGCGTGTGATCGTTGTCTATTTTGCAAGACGAATTCATTGCGAAACGTAAATTTAAGGGCCAGGCGATTAAGGTCTACGTGCGCATCCCCGGAATAGCCCTGTTGGCCGTCTGACAATACGTGTTGAAGAGCTCTTGGAAGAGGTTGAATTCCAGTTTAATAATCTTGAAAACTTGCAAATATGTAAACATTTAAAGAAGCAGCACAATCAAATGTCTCGAGCTGTGGCTGCTGTAGGTCTGATGGGTTGAAGGAGAACCTATACGCCATCTCAGCTCAATAATGACGAGGTACCGCAGATAAACCACTTTTGTGTGATCAGCAACATCATGAGTAAAGAGAGAACGTGTCCTTGGAAGTACTCTCGACCCAAACTATGAAACTTGGAGCATGTCATAATCTCCGCTACACAATCCTTCGCAGTTTGCAGATGGATCCTCAATACTTCAAAACCCTCTCGGCGATAATAACAAAAATATTAACGATTAAATCTGGCAAAACAGTATAAAGGCAACAGGTAACTTGAAACGTCACCCATTCGTTGAGATGCTGCCTGTCCCGCTGAGTTACTCCAACATTTTGTGTCTAAAAGCAACAAGTCTTACCTTTCTTCTGAATATCTGCTGAATGTAAAAGTTAAATCTTCCTGTGATGCAACGGCGAATTCTCTTTGTGCTGTGCATTACAGTATTCCGATGTATTTTTTCCCGTGTTCTGTGTTATTTATAACAAATTATCCTCGTTTATTTCAATAATACGCACACATTAAAAATCCGTCAATAGATTAATTTACACATCACTCTGAAAGGCAAATCACTGCTATTCAAACTGTTGGGTCAAATCAGGATCATTAGACAGTTTCACTTGATGTAACTTGTATTTAAATGTTACAATGCTTTAAAATAAACCACGTTGCTCAGCCTCTGTAGACCATGACCTAATTTAGCTGAGCATTCACAATGGAAGTAAAAATATGTCAGTTTCATGGATACTCACCGACAGATTCCCTCGACTTGCATGTTTTAGTTCGCGATAAGTTATCAGACAGATGAGGCACTTACGATCATAGCATGCGCACGGACTTGCTTACATGACTGACATTATTTATAGAGAGTCACGGAAGACAGAGAAGAGCATCCATCAAAATGTTGTTTTCTTATTTCGACCGTGAAGTCTAAAGTTAAAATCTGTTATGATCTATAACGCTCAGTGGCAAGCTAGCGTACGTTTAATTGTTCTTCGTATAATGAAGCTATGCAAAATCAACTGCATGGAATGAAAATCGAAAGAGCTTGAAACACCGCATTTATATGCAGACCCCTCTTTGGAAGCGTTCAATCGGCCATTGTTCAGGTAGATGAGCGGAAGGAGGGCTTGTTGTGCCCAGTGGACTTGACTAATATTAAATGTATAGAATATTATATTACTTATATAATGTATAAATATAATTTTAGCGTCTGAGAAATTCAATAATTCTTCACATGATTTTTAGATCCAGTGCATAAGTGAGGTCAGCACGATACTTCGGATTAGGTAGCGAGAAGCATGATTTTTTTTACATTACTTTGTATGCATTAATACTTTCATAGAAAAGTGTAATCCTTTCAGATATGTTTGCTGTGATGTTTAATATCGTCTGTGAAGCATATCAACGTATATAGAAACATAGAAACAGAGAAACATAGAAAAATAGGTGCAGGAGTAGGCCATTCGGTCCTTCGAGCCTGCACCGCCATTCAATGTGATCATGGCTGATCATCCAACTCAGTATCCCGTACCTGCCTTCTCTCCATACCCCCTGATCCCTTTAGCCACAAGTGCCACATCTAACGCCCTCTTAAATATTGCCAAATGAACTGGCCTCAACTACCTTCCGTGGCAGAGAATTCCAGAGACTCACCACTCTCTGTGTAAAGAATGTTTTCCTCATCTCGGTCCTAAAGGAATTCCTCGTTATCCTTAGACTGTGACCCCTTGTTCTGGACTCACCCAACATCGGGAACAATCTTCCAGCATCTAGCTTGTCCAACCCCTTAAGAATTTTGTAAGTTTCTATAAGATCCCCCCTCAATCTTCTAAATTCCAGCGAGTACAAGCCGAGTCTATCCAGTATTTCCTCATATGAAAGTCCTGACATCCCAGGAATCAGTCTGGTGAATCTTCTCTGTACCCCCTCTATGGCAAGAATGTCTTTCCTCAGATTTGGAGACCAAAACTGTAAACACATTCTCTGGCTCACCTACCTGGGACTCCAATGGTTGCAAGAATAGGATAGTAAATACTCTCGGTCTTCAGGAGTGCAGGCCTTTTCATATTTAGTTGGAAGATGCCTTACTAGTCAGATGAATAGGCTCATGGATCTGCCGATTTCAAAATTAACTCATACTTATACTTTACAGAAACCTCAAGGGTGAAATCAACACGCTATGAGATTGGTAATATTCAATCACGATCACGTTAATTGGGTTGCTTGTTTCGTGCCCTTCATCACTGTTAAAATGATAACATGTTTACGCAGATGAAATCGTCATTACAACATCAGTTTTGTAGACGCCTTATTACAGTTTCTGTTGACTTGCCTTCATTAGCTGCACCCAATGTGCACCCTCCCTTATGTTTCACACGTATCATGTGTAATTAAAATCTGAGGAGATATCTACGGTTATACGAACAATTACATTTACCGAGACTCTGACAGAGACTGATGTGACAGAAATATTGCACAACCAAAATGTGGCAGTTTATAATTACTATGATCCAGTGCTCTCGCACTCAAGTGAATCGTTAATTGTGTACCATCGTTAATAGACCGGCATAGTTGAAATATTTCTGCAGCGGATTGAATTATGGGTTGTTTAAGTGATAACTTGTGAGATAGTGGAACGAACAACGAGTTTTCCAATTTAATGTAATTCTTATTCCCGTGCCCTCTTCCAAAACATCTGCCTGCACCATTGGTGCAGACTGGTTCATGCACTCCACCTCTCTTATTAAGTACAAATCCCAGCTCCAATGGTGCAGGCAGATGTCTTTCTGGCATGAGGGAAGAGGCTGTGTTCTTGACTTCATGCTACGAAGCTCTCAAACTCCTTGTGAGATACCACTGACCACGGTGTAGTTACCTTCTAACCCGTAAATGGATTTGGAGCAAGAGCTGGTTACACAGCAGTAAGTGTACAGGGAGAGAGTAAGAGGCGGACGATGCGGCTTTTCTGTGCGCGGATGTTGAAAATTATCGTGGATGATGATTTGCCGTCTCCCCTTTCTGATTGTGTGTATGGGTCAAGGAGTCAGTGGCTGAGGGTGTGATGATTGCAAGTTACAGGAATTTGAAGATGGGTTTGGTTGGGATTGTGATATCGATTGTGGATCTATAGACATACAATAGGAGGCCTTCTTCTCCAGATGTTCTGGAGATGACTGTACCGTAGCGCCACAGAGATGGCGTCCGATGAATTGGCCGAGAACGGTAGGGAAAATGTATTGTGTCAAGGGTAATCGTGAGGCTAGAGTTAATGTGTACCATGATCACCGGCTCGAGGCACGTTATGATTGTGGATGTTACCACACTGCACCCCAGCCACTTGATTCATACCTTGATTCATACAACGTATCTCGGTGACTGCCAATCACCCCCCCCCCCCCCCCCCCCCCGGACACTTATTGTTATTTATTCAAATCATTTGCTGTGTCGCTCTTCCAGGGAGATGCTAAATGCATTTCGTTGTCTCTGTACTGTACACTGACAATGACAATTAAAATTGAATCTGAATCTGAATCTGAATATCGGTGTTATTTCCTATTTGTCCAATATATTGAAGCCAGAAATAGAAACATGGGCTTAAATTTTCTCAAATAATGCTTCTTTTTCAGAAACGTGGAGATCAGTATGTTTGAAGAAGGGTCTCCAACCGAAACGTCAACCATTCCTTCTCGCCAGAGATGTTGCCTGTCTCGCTGACTTACTCCAGCATTTTGTGTTTGTATTCTGTATGTTTTAAGCAACCCGATTTTCAAACAGCTGTACGTTTATGTTTAAAGCTTGAACAAGCGAATATTGTGATTTTGCTTCACAACAAATGCTGCCGGCGTAACCCTCCAGTTTGTTCAGCGGGATTAGACGAAACAAACTTCTACCCAATTTTCATACTGGAAATAATTCGTAAATATTCAGTGTGTTATCAATAGACTGCGAAGAGGTATAACACCTGGGATTTCCAGGTGGCTGAAGTTATCAGTGAACAATACACGAATATGGTGGGGTCAAAGAAAGAGCGCTCACGTCGCGGCCCAGTTTCCACCAATCATTCCACCACCACGCACAAGAAGCAACAAGACAGACACCATTGTATGCAGATGCTGAGAAGTGTGTTCAGCTCCGGCTGAACAACTTCTAATCTTGTATGGACTCGTTAAGACGAAGACAGGATAATGGTAATGGCATAGAAACAAAGAAAATGTGTAAATATGTGCAGGACGAGGCTATTCGGCCTCTCTGTGATCATGGGTGATCATCCACAATTAGTAACCCATGCCTGCCTTCTCCACATGTCCCTTTAATTCCACCAGCCCCACGTGCTCTATCTTATTCTCTTTTAAATTCATGCAGTGAATAGGCCTCCACTGCCTTCCCTGGCAGTGAATTTCACAACTATCTGGGTGCAAATCTTTACTCACATCACAGTTTTAAATGGCCTCACCTTTATTATTAGAATGTGCCCCCTGGCTCTGGACTCCCACAACATTGGGAACATTTTCCCTGCATCCAGCTCGTCCAGTCCTCCGAGAGTTTTATATGTTTCTACAAGATCCCCCCTGGTCCTGCTAAATACCAGTGAATACATAGAAACATAGAAAATATGTGCAGGAGTAGACCATTCTGCTCTTCGAGCCTACACCACCATTGAATGTGATCCTGGCTGATCATGCAACTCATTATCCCGTACCTGCCTTCTCTCCATACCCCCTGATCCCTCTAGCCACAAGGGCCACATCTAACTCACTCATAAATATAGCCAATGGACTGGCCTCAACTACCTTCTGTGGCAGAGAATTTTAGAGACTCACCACTCTCCATGCGAAAAATGTTTTTCTCATCTCGGTCCTAAAAGATTTCCGCCTTATCCTTAAGCTGTGACCCCTTGTTATGGACATTCCCAACATCGGAAACAATCTTCCTTCATCTAGACTGTCCAGCCCCTTAAGAATGTTGTAAGTTTCTATAAGATCCCCCCCTCAATCTTCTAAATTCTAGCGAGTACAAGCCGAGTCTATCCAGTCTTTCTTGATATGAAAGTCCTGACATCCCAGGAATCAGTCTGGTGAAACTTCTCTGTACTCCCTCTATGGCAAGAATGCCTTTCCTCAGATTTGGTGACGAAAACTGTACGCAATACTCCAGGTGTGGTCTCACCAACACCCTGTACAACTGCAGTAGAACCTCCCTGCTCAAAAACTCAAATCCTTTTGCTCTGAATGCTAACATACCATTCGTTTATTTACTGCCTGCTGCACCTGCTTGCCTACTTTCAGTGACTGGTGTACCATGACACCCGGGTCCCGTTGCATCTCCCCTTTTCCTAAACGGCCACCATTCAGAAAATAATCTACTTTCCTGTTTTGCCACCTAAATGGATAACCTTACATTTATCCACATTATATTGCATCTGCCATGCATTTGCCCACTCAATCAGCCTATCCAAGTCATCTTGCAGCCTCCTAGCATCCTCCTCACAGCTAACACTGCCCCCCAGCTTCGTTTCATCCGCAAACTTGGACATGTTGCATTCAATTCCCTCGTCCAAATAACTAATATATATTGTAAATAGCTGGGGTCCCAGTACTGAGCCTTGCGATACCCCACTAGTCACTGCCTGCCATTCTGAAAAGGACCCGTTTACTCCAGTACTAAAACAGTACTGTGGATATTTAGTTCTTTGCTTCCTGTCTGCCAACCAGTTCTCTATCCACATCAATACTGAACCACCAATACCGTGTCCTTTAAGTTTGTATACTAATCTTGTTTGTGGGACTTTGTCAGTCCAGATTTTGTCAAGCCTTCTGAAAGTCCAGATACAACACATCCACTGGTTCTCCCTTATCCACTCTACAAATTACATCCTCGAAAAATTATATAAGTTTCGTCAGACATAATTTACCTTTCATACATCCATGCTGACTTTGTCCAATGATTTCACCACTTTCCAAATGTGCCGATATCCCATCTTTAATAACTGACTCTAGCAGTTTCCCGACTGCCGATGTTAAACTAACTGGCCTGTAATTCCCCGTTTTCTCTCTCCTTCCCTTTTTAAAAAGTGGGGTTACATTAGCTACCATCCAATCCTTAGGAACTACTCCAGAATCTAAAGAGTTTTGAAAAATTATCACTAATGCATCCACTATTACTGTGGCTACTTTCTTAAGTACTCTGGGATACGGCCCATCTGGCCCTGGGGATTCATCAGCCAATAATCCATTCAAATTACCTAAATCCATTTATTCAAAATCCACTTCCTGGCTCACGTGGATTTCACTCAGTTACTCCATCTCATTTGATCCCCCGTCCCCTGCTATATCCAGCAGATTATTATGTCTTTCTTAGTGAAGACAGAACCAAAGTAGTTATTCAATTTGTCTGCCATGTCCTTGTTCCCCATGAACAATTCACCTGTTTCTGACTGCAAGGGACCTACGTTTGTTTTAACTAAACTTTTTCTCTTCACATATCGATAAAATTCTTTGCAGCCAGTTGTTATGTTCCCTGCCAGTTTTTCCATAATCTATTTTCCCTTTCCTAATTAAGCCCTTGGTCCTCCTCTGCTGGACTCCAGAACATCTCCAGAACATCTCGACCACTGCTACACCACCATTGAGGATGCCTATGGTTCTATACCTCGCCCTCACTTTGGTAAATCCGACCATACTGCGGTGTTGTTTCTTCATGCCTACAGGCAGCAATTGAAGAGCATACCTCTAAGGTGAGGACTGTTCAGAGCTATTCAGTGTGGGAGGCGGTCTGGGGGGGGGGGGGGGGGTGGCGGCTGGGGGGGGGGGGGGGGGGAGGCTGAGGATCAACTCAAGGACTGGTTGGAGTGCATAGACTGGGGAATGTTCAGGGACTCGGCAACGGACCTGAACGAATACGCCATAGTTGTTACAGACTTCATAAAGAAATGTGTGGATGTCTGCATCGTAACAAAAACCTTTTGATTGTTTCCCAGTCAGAAGCCTTGGATGAACTAGGAGATCCGCACTCTTCTGAAGACCAGAGACCGGACATTCATGTCCAAAGATACAGAGATCTACAAGAAGTCCAGATAAGACTTTTTTGGGAAAGGCCATCAAAAAGGCCCAAATGGACTTTTGTTCCAAACTGGAGGATGAGACGGATGTTTGGCAACTGTCGCCATCACTTCGTACAAGGCGATATCAGGAGGCAGCTCAAATGTCAGCAAAGCATCACTCCTTGACGAGCTCAGTGCGTTCTACGCACGCTTTGATAGGGAGAATACTGATGTGCCTTCTCGAGTCCCCATTCGCCGTGATGGTATTGCGGTCACAGACAGAGGTCGACGTCAAAAAACCTTCAGAGGGGAGAACCCTCGTAAAGCGCCTGGACCTGATGGAATATCCGGTCATGTTCTGAAAACCTGTGCGGAAAACAGGCTGGAGTTTTCACGGACATTTTCAACCTCTCACTTCTGAGGTCTGAGGCTCCCACCTGCTTTAAAAGGGCATAAATAATATAGGTGCCCAAGAAGATCAAGGTGACGTGCCTGAATGACTATCGACCAGTGGCACTGACGTCTGTGGTGATTAATTGATGTGAGAGGCTGATCGTGGCGGAAATCAACCTACCTCGACAAAAACATGGACTCACTGCAGTTCGCTTACTGCCACAACAGATCAATGGTGGACGCAATCTCGCTGGCACTCCACTCTGCTCTGGACCACTTGGGCAACAAAAACTCATATGTCAAACTGTTATTCATTGATTACAGCTCTGCATTTAATACAATCATCACCCCCACGCTGGTTACCAAGCTCTCAGAACTGACTCTCTGCGCATCCCTCTGTAATTGGATCCTCGACTTCCTCATTCACAGACCATAGTCTGTTCGTACTGGTGGAAATGTGTCAGCCTCGATAACAATCAGCAGGGGAGCACCTCAAGGCTGCGTGCTCAGCCCACTGCTGCACTCACTCTATACTCATGACTGTGTAAGCCGGTCATAGTTAAAACTCTATCATCAAGGTCGCCGACGACACCACTGGTGTGGGAATTATCACTGATGGAGATGAGTCAGAGTGTAGAACTAAGATCGACCGATTGACCAAATGGTGCCAGCACAATAACCTGGCTCTCAACACCAGCAAAACCAAGGAACTGATTGTGGACATTGGAAGGGGTAAGGTGGGGACCCACAGTCCAGTTTATGTCAACGGTTCGATCGTGGAAGGGGTGAAGAGCTTCAAATTCCTGGGCATGCACATTTCTGAAGTTCTCTCCTGGTCCCAGAAAACTGATGCAATTATAAAGAAAGCACATTAGCGCCTCTACTTCCTGAGAAGATTACAGAGAGTCGGTAAGCCAAGGAGGACTCTCTCGCACTTCTGCCAGTGCACAGTAGAGTGCATGCTGACTGGTTGCACCGTGTGAGCTGAAAAGACGGCAACAAGTTGTAAACACTGCCCATCATCGGCTCTGACCTCCTTACCATCGAGGGGATCTACCACAGTCGCTGTCACTAAAAGGCTGGCAGTATCATCAAGGACCCACACCATCCTGGCCACACACTCATCTCTCCGCTGCCTTCAGGTAGAAGATATAGGGGCCTGAAATCTGCAACATCCAGGTTCAGGACCAGCTTCGTCCCCACAGCCATCAGACTATTGAACTCAACTCAAATAAAAATGTGAACTTTAATAGCCTATTGAACATTATATGCTTATTTATGTGTGTGTATATGTATATATATATATATATATTCAATGGTGTATGGACACACTGATGTTATGCATTTATTTATGCCTACAATGTGCTGTTGTGCTGAAGCAAAGCAAGAATGTCAGTGTCTTATCTGGGACACATGACAATAAACTCTCTTGAATCTTGAATCATTTACCTGCAAGGGAAATCCTGTTTCATTTCGGAGTCACGTGAGTGACTTCGTGAAGAGCCCGCCGGCGCGCATGCTCGACATATCGTCATACCGCGTTGCTGCGACAGCTGGCGGTGGAGCGCGCTCCTCGCCAGCCCTTCATAAGGGGCCACGGAGGTGAGTATTCTACCTTTAGTTGGTGGTCCTTGTTGTTGGTTGTGTCTTGCAGCAAGGACATGGATGGGAGTTCCAAGGGCCGGAGGACGTCAGCACGAGTTCGCCGGTCAACAGTTCCGGGGCCTTTACCATCGGCAGTACCTGCAACGCAGGCCGGGACTCAGGCGGAGATGTGGGTAAGCCCTGTGGTTACAGGTCCAGATCCGCCAGCACACCACAGCTCGGAGGAGTTCGACGAGGAGGAGTGTGGTGTGCCGCCAGAGCAGGGGGACCCTGCCATGGCAGTCAGGTCGTCAGCGGGCTCGCTGGCGACCTCGAGCAGGGTGCGTGCGGCTGCACGGCCTGTTCCACTCCGCCCTCCGAGTAGGGGAAGGGCAGGAGCCCAGAAGCCTAACCCTGCCAGGGCTAAGGCATTGCCTGACACGGAGGAGCGGTCAGGTTCCAGGGCGAGACCCGGGGTGGCTGTGAGGTCCAGCCAGCACACCCCGACTCTCGACGCTGGGACGGGTCGGTTGAGTCGGGTCTCGTCATGGTCGCCGAGCCCCCCATGGATGGGTGGGCGAGACCATGCGTCGGCAAGGTCCACGATGTGGGCAGCCGGCAAGCCTGCACGGGCTTCAGGCATCCATGCTTCGGCTGGTGCCGACACCACGCCGCAAGTGCCCTTAGTGGCAGCGGCTTCAGCTCCCGCTAAACGGAGGCGGTTGAACACGCCCGCGCGGGAATCACGCAGTTTCGCCTCGGCGGCTGTTAGCGACAACTACCAGCACCGGCAGGGCCTCGATGAGGTGCAGGCCGATGATAGGAGCCCGATTTTCTTTTCAGAGCCGGAGGACTCCGACCACCTGAGTGTTCAGGGTGAAGGGCGTATTGACCGTATGGAGCAGCTGCTGGAGCTCCTGCTTCAAAGTCAACAACAGCAGGGCAGCAACAGGCACAGGGCGTCGTCACCAGCCTCTACCATCAGCCTGGAGCAGCAGGAGGAGGAGGTTTTGGTGGATCCCATACCATCTCCGTTGGAGGTGCCAGCGGAGGATCTTCTGGATGTGGCGACCAAATTTGCGGCCCCACATTCATCTGGACTTCCGTTAAACGAAAAGCTGGCAGCCACTGTGGACTTTCTTAACAACCAGCAACTACAGGAAGAAGTCCTCATTCAGGCAATGAGCTGTCACAAGGCTCCATCCAATTGCAACTCCCTCAACGTGCCTGTGGTCAATACGCCGATATGGGGCAACATCAGTGCGGCTATCCGTCAACAAGGGGTAAAATTGCAGCGGATCCTGAAGCTCCTCACGGCCGGTATTACCGCCTTTGCGCGGTCGGTGGATGGGGACGAACTGAATTTGGACCAGGAAGATGCTCTGGCCCTCCTGTGCACGACCCAGCACGAAATCAACGGGTTTCGCAAAACCAGCATCCGCCCAGCGCTCAATCCGAAGTTTGCAGGATTGTGCAAACCACCGCCGCCGCCCCCGCCCCGTCAGCTCTTTGGGGAGGACCTCTCGAAGAGAGTCAAAGAGCTTGACGAACAAGCCAGAACGGTGGGGATCATGCACTCTCAGAGTGCCCCCGCACCGTCAGGCTCAAAGTCTCCATACATTCGTTCACGAGGGTCTGTAGTACCTCGACGAGGACCCACCCTCAATCTCCACAACGACAGCAACATCAGACCCAGCACCAGGGGTCTTTTTTAGGACAGGGTCGGCAGAGACCCTGGTGGAAAACGAAGACGCCGCACCCTCAAGCCAACCCAGCACCTCCACATCCACCCACGCGTGTCAAGGGCCGCCGGTAACCACGGAGGTGAGGGGGTCTGGTTCTCTCTTTTCTCTTTGTTTAACTTCACATGTTGGTGGTCGCCTTCGGTTGTTTTTGGGTGCATGGGGTAATTTTACTGGTGACGAGTATGTGTTGCAGAATATTCAGGGGCATAAAATTGAGTTTATTAATGGCGACATTCCTCCATCCCAGCACATGCCCGATCGAACGTTTAAATTATCTGCTGCAGATCAGGCAGCAGGCTACAAGGAACTTTTAAGTCTTGAGCAGAAGGGAGTGATTGAGAGAGCGGTGCATGAGCCAGTTGAATTTGTTTCGAATATATTCACCAGACCTAAGAAGGATGGAGGTTGTCGTGTCATTATTGATCTAACCCGTTTGAACACTTTTGTAACATATACTCATTTTAAAATGGATACATTTGAAACAGCCAAATCATTGATTTCTCATGGTTTCTTTATGGCATGCATCGATTTGAAAGACGCATATTATTCAGTATCCATCCAGACATACGACAGAAGGTTTTTGAAATTCATCTGGATGGGGCAACTCTGGCAGTACAAGGCTTTGCCTAATGGGCTCACCACAGCCCCTAGATTGTTCACTAAATTAGTGAAACCAATTATGGCTTATTTGAGACAACGACACCATATAGTTATGGCCTACTTAGATGATATCTTAATTGTGGGCCACACCCTGGAATTGGCTGAACAGGGTGTTGCAGCTGCTGTCAATATATTTCAACAATTAGGGTTTATTGTCCATCCAGAGAAATCAAAGTTCTGCCCTGCCCAGGTGATTAATTACCTAGGGTTCACGGTGAACTCTATGAGCATGAGGGTTACCATTCCAATTAACAAGATTGAAGAGGTTACCCAGATGTGTCTAGATTTAATCCGCACCAATATACCATCGATTCGGCATTCAGCTACAATAATTGGGAAGCTTGTAGCTTTGTTTCCGGCAGCGCGATATGGACCTTTGCATTATCAGAATTTGCAAAGAGCTAAAATTGCTGCGTTAAAACAGAACGCTGGTCATTATGATCGGTCCATGCAGCTGCCGCCCGAAGCGATAAATGAGTTGCAATGGTGGGTGTGTCACATTAGCAGCTCATTCAAGCCTATCAGGGAGGCTACTCCGGTGGTATATTTGCAGACTGATGCAAGCTCCAATGGCTGGGGAGCCACGGATAATTGCTCTAGTTGTGGGGGCAGATGGGACACCCTTGAGTCAACGATGTTGTTGACTCAAGGGATTAACTATTTGGAGTTGCTGGCAGCATTCCACGGACTTCGTGCGTATTGTTCCAAGCTTGTTGGAGCACATGTCCGTCTCCAAATAGACAACACCACAGCAGTGGCATACTTAAACCATATGGGTGGTACCAGGTCAGTTTCGTGTGACAAATTGGCTAACTCAATTTGGCTCTGGTGTGTTCAAAGAGACATTTGGATTTCAGCTACCTATTTGCCAGGTGAGCTTAATACTGTGGCGGACACCAGGTCACGCAAATTTAATGACAATATTGAATGGATGTTGCATCCTGAGACTTTTTCTAAAGTCACAGCCAAATTTGGTAAACCGGACATTGACCTTTTTGCGTCACGGTTGAACCATCAGGTACCAACCTACGTTTCATGGGAACCAGATCCTGGGGCAATAGCGCTAGATGCATTCTCGCTGGACTGGGGGAATTGGTTTTTCTATGCCTTCCCCCCGTTTTGCCTCATCAGTCGGGTATTGCGAACGATTCAGGCAGATGCTGCCAAGGGCATCCTTATTATACCCGACTGGCCCACACAACCTTGGTATCCAGTGGTCTTTGACATGCTCAACGAACCTTGGGTCCTTTTAAAGGGTTGCCCACAATTGGTCACTCACCCTGTCTCAGGGGAGCCACATCCCTGCCACGGCTATTTAAATCTGTTGGCTTGCAGGTTCTGAACAGGCCGTTAGTCCAATATGGCCTCTCGGCTCGGACCATGGATACCATCGGGGCGTCGTGTCGAGAGTCCACAAGGCGAAGATACCGCTCGCATATTAAGAAGTGGGAAGCCTACTGCAGCCGCTCTCGCATCACGTACGATGACGTGACAATAACCGACGTCCTGGAATTCCTCGCGGGGTTGCACCATGATGAACACTTAAGTTACAGTGCCATCAACAGCGCCAGAAGTGCGCTATCATTCTACCTCAATATTGGGGTAGGATCCAACAGGCTAGTGTCCAGACTCATGCGGGTTATATTCAATATGAATCCGCCTACACCACGCTATAATATCACCTGGGATGTCAGGGACGTATTAACCCTGCTCAGGACGTGGTCTCCCATGGAAGGGCTCCAACTGGACCAACTCACCATGAAGCTGGTGATGTTACTAGCGCTGACTTCAGCTCAGAGGGTACAGACACTACACAAACTTCGTGTCGACAGAATGACTTCTACCCCTACACAAGTAGTCTTTTTCATTGACGAGCTACTAAAGCAGCATAGACCTGGGTGCACAGGGCTGCAGCTGAAGTTCCCGGCATACCCCGCAGATGCTAGGCTATGTTTAGCCTCACATATCCGCCACTATGTTAAGGTGACGGCACGCATCAGAGGAATGGAGAGATACCTGCTTGTCACTCATAAGATACCTCATCATCGAGTGACAGTCCAGACGATATCCAGGTGGCTTCCAGTCGTCTTGGGTAAGTCAGGTATCAACACTAATGTGTTCAAATCTCATTCCACCAGGGCTGCATCGACGTCAGCTGCGAGGGTCATGGAGGTGGCCATGGACCAAATTCTCGCCACAGCAGGATGGGCTAATGAAGCTGTGTTCCAGCGTTTTTATAACAAGCCTGTTGCTGCTCCTCTACAGTTCGCAGAAGCCGTGCTGAATGCAGGTTCATAACGTGGAGATGTCCCCGCATGAGGGGTTTTGATTTGTTATTAATAAATATGCTCTTGTTTTGCAGTATGAACTATTGAGCAAGTTTGTTCCTCCCATCCATCCCTGGTAGTGGTGTGTCAGCATGGACGTGGTCCAGGGCGTGTAATCACAGAAGCTTTGAAGTCTTCACGAAGTCACTCACGTGACTCCGAAATGAAATAATAAGATTGAACAAGAACTTACCAGTTCGAAGGTTGATCTTTATTTTATGAGGAGTCGAAGTGAGGGATTTCGTGCCCTCCTCGCCCAACCCTCAATCACCTTCATCTGGTAATCTTAGTCACTTCAATCTTACTATGCGAAGTCATTTCTATTGTTGGTTTCTGTGATTCCACGCCGCTACTTTGAAGTATGTCGAGCATGCGCGCCGGCGGGCTCTTCACGAAATCCCTCACTTCGACTCCTCATAAAATAAAGATCAACCTTCGAACTGGTAAGTTCTCGTTCAATCTTATTATTCCAGCCAACAATTGTCTTCTGAACACCGTTTATATTCAGCGATCTTCTTCTGCCAATATCTACAGAAGTCATAAAAATAGAAAACCCTTCTAAATATACATGTCCTGAAACCGTCGTTGTGGTGGGGGAACATGTCTTGGGAAAAAAAGGGATACTTCGTTTCATTATCCTCACACAGCGATGCTTAAGGTGTAGCATTCTTAAAACTTCTACCATCAGCGGCGCTCCAGATCTGCCCACTGCCTGTGCGTGCAATTTCTTAGGCTTTTGGGGGGGGAGTAAATTGCAGGTTTTGCATTGGTTGTCAGAGTGGGATTACCTCGGTCTGCTAGCTGATGAAGAAAATTTGCTATGCGGTTTCGTTGCCGGTTTTTTTTAAGTTGCTGGTCGATTGTCTCGTTGGATTGAAGTTAAATAAGATTCCTGGCGCCTTTAACACCTTCAACATCGCGTATCACAAGTGCAGGACAAAACAAAACGTATGTTGTTTATTTAACATGTTATAGGTATGTTACAAAACTTACCTTGAGCAGCGCTGCAGTTCTGCCACTCCCCGTGTGCGCGACTTTGGCGCCTTTCAGAGGGGGGCGGGCTTAAAGTGCCGTTTTTCCACAGGCAGGGAAAATCGATCAATGTTGGGCGATTTCGTTGCAGAAGAAAAATCGCTCTGACATTTCATGAATGAAGGTATTTTTAAATTACTCTAAATTATTTATTAACTAGAGTAATTTAAAAATCAGTTATGGGCTTTTAACTGTTCCAGATCACAGCTTTTGAGTCAAGTCAATTGAAAGGCAATGGGGAACAAGATGCTAATTTCCGAGTATTCAAATAGCCATAACTTTCTTAATACTGAACATATGAAAGTGAATTAGGTGTCAAATTAAACTTCTTTTTATGCTTTATCTGATGGGATAAATTGCATACTTGATTTTTTAAATCTCAACATTTTGTAACATTGCTACATGTTATGTTGTTGTTTGGTGTGGTTTCATTTTAATCTGGTGATGAGAAAAAAAATGTTATTTCGGCCCCGATACGATATCGGCAGTGTATTGCCTGCCGATAGAGGCTTAAATCATTGCAGCGGCCACATTCCAATCGATCACAATCCAGAAACATGCACTCTCAAGATAATCAAATTCATTATTTTTTTGCACAATCATGTAAAAAGAACACCTAAATGACTTATATTCTGTGTTATTGTCTATCCATAATCAATATTTTCATACTAAATACCCACAGTACTGTTTTAGTCAGGTGTATAGTATGAAAATATTGAACATGGATAGAAAATTACACAAAATATATATAATTCAGATGTTCTTATGATATGATTGTGCGAACAATAATGATTTTCATTATCTTGATAGTGGATGTTTCAGGATTTTGAACAGATGTCTGTGTAAAATGACCCTTGTTAGCTGCAGTTTATAAACCAACATAGTAACTTCTATTGGAATTAAACATTCAATTCCTTCCATTCGGCATAGAAATTCATGGCAAAGTGAGATTTAAAACCATGTGAATTCTTGTGTGAATGGGATCAATTTGTTATTTGGATACTTTGGCAATTTCAAAAAATATTTTTAGCCTTTTCTTAAGATTGGGATAGATGCTTAGATCTAGTAGTAGAATTAGATCAAGAATGTACTGAAGAATATGATTTTTTTATTGGGTATTTACTAATTGTTTTAGCGTTTGACTTGTGTTAGGCATTTTGTTGAACAAAATCATTTCAACTTTTTTTTCTAATAAAACTGCAAATAATAACTTGTTCCTGTTAATGCTGTTAAGTGTTTTTTTTCCCTTCACATTTTAAACAGACATCTCTGTTTAATAAGAATAAATGCAAAATTGTCAATCCAAATACCCAGCCTGGAATAGCTGGAGTTCACCTTGAAGTGAATTTCTCTCTCATGCCCGTGTCTAAGAGGGATCTTAAAAATTGACACATCTTGTACTTGTATACCTCGTTTGTAAAACGTCTGTCTGAAACTGAGAGTTCACATTTCTCTTTGCAGAAGGCTATTCATTTGTTGCTGTTTTCCTCAAGGGTGAGGACTCTCGTTAACCGGACTTTGCTTCAGTTTAAAAAACTCAGCAATCCCAATGAACTTGGAACATTAATGCAAATTAGCGATGAAACTTTTAAACTTCCATAAGGCAGTGAACACATTTCTTTAGAAGACATTCCACCGCCTGGTGCTCAAGATCCTGAATCCTTGACATCAGCCGAAAGCCAAGTGCCCATATTTCAAGACACTGAGAAAATCCCCGCAAAGACCGCGTACTCCTCCTGTTTTCACCTTGTTTCATACACCTTGGCTGCCTCTTCACGAATTCGGTCAGCCAGATTGGTAATGTTTTATTTTGGATCTTGGACATATGTACACCTTTCAGACACTATCACGTATTATGTTCTCACATTTTCTGCTGGGAAGATATACTAAACAATTCTGTTTTACTGTACATTCGTCCGGATGGCCACCTCCTCCGCAGATATTTCTTCCAAGTCTAGGGTGGTGTCATTAGTGATCTTTACTTACGCACAGCATCTGCGGCAGAGGCTAGATTGGTTATTGCATGTGAACCAGTTAGACTAGAAATCAACTAGGACTAGATAATGTTTACCGTGCCACTCGAAAATGTCTGCTGCCAGTGACGTCCAGGGCAGTGCTAGTGGAGGATGTTGCAGTAGGGGCTGTCTCTGTTGGTGCGGTGCCAGGCTGTTGTAGATGGGGCAAGAGGCTATCTTGTTCCATATGTACTTGTCCATGCCGGGCCAGTAAAACATGTTCTGTGCGTGGGCCTGTGTGGCATTGGTGCCTGGGTGGCCGCTGTGTGCCTCTTTGTAGTATTAATCATGTAGTGATGAAGGGATCACAACTTTGTGGCCCTTACCTATGACACCGTCCTGTATTACCAGCTCGTCACAGACTAAGAAGAACGGCTGCACCTCCAGTGGTGTGCTGGATTGCCTGTCTGGCCAGCCTCTCTTGATTATGGATGAGAGTAGCTGGAGGGTGATGTCAGGTGGCGCAATTGTCTTTCTCTATTCCCACACACATGATCAAGCACTTCGACACAGGCTGCTGGGGCTGGGGCTGGGGCAAAGGAAGATTTAAATGAGATCCATTCCGATTGGATATTTGTGAGGGATGGCATTGTGACATTGCACAATGGAACATGCTGGAATATCAGGCAGGGGAGGGGGGGGCTGGGGCTGGTGCGAGGGAAGATGTAAATGAGATCCGTTCCTATTGGACATCTGTGAGCATTGGGCATTGTGACATCACACGATGGAATGTTTACCAACATTCAGTGGGTGAGAGCAGTCTGATTGTTTTAAGTTTTTGAAACGTTGGGGGGGGGGGTGAAAACGTGGCAGGCGGACGGCTGTCTGCAGACACACACAGAGTTTTAATATAATAGAGATATGATAATACACGTTCTTTCTGAACTCAAGTCACTTCTATACTTCAAAATATTTTGGATGTTGTCTGAAAGACCAGTTTGCTTTAGTTTCTTATCTGATGTTTTCAGAACTTTCACATCAATGTTGATCAATAGTGACTGAAGCAAACTGAAGAGCCCCTGTTTGTAGAATTAGCAGATTTGGCAATCTACCAAGACCTGTTTAAATCCATGGAGCAATGTGAGCAGGTGAGTCAGAAGGAGCCACAAGGTGGCGAAGTGAGGCCAAGGTATCTAGAAGAAGCCAACAAGGCCCAAGATGCCTACCTGAAAGAAACCCAGAAGGGGAGAAACAAGTTATGGTAACAGGTTACCAAATAATGGAATCAGATGAGAACGTGAAGTACGATCTAATCTGGTTCAACTATTCAACTTCTGGCATGAGGCTGGTCGTAAACAAAAGTCACTGCCGGATTCACAGTTGTCAAGTAGAATGCGATAGATACACCCAGTGGTGGGAAGAAAAGGTGAAGTTATTCGATGATTTCATGGAAGAGGTTGAGGATTGGTTATCTGAAAGTTTACCACAACTTACGCACTTTACAGTTGAATGAGCTATGCAACAAGGTGCTGAAATGGAAGAGGAGATTTCACCACAAGATAGTATTTCGAATGTGCAAGACGTAAATCGGTTTCTACAGCCAGTTCAGCGTCAAGGGCCTCTGGTCAAATGGAAGTTGAAGTTGATTTAGCCGCTGCCTCAATAGACGCGTATGCCTTGGAGGAGAAACATTAGATTGAACGGCAAGAAAAACAGCTGCAAGCGAACAAGAAGCGACAAGAAGAAGAGATGAGGCGACAAGAAGTTTTGGGGTAACATGAGGGGGAACTTCTTTACTCAGAGAGTGGTGGCTGTGTGGAATGATCTTCCAGCAGAAGTGGTGGAGGCAGGATCGATTTTAACATTTAAAAGTAAAGTGGATAGGTATATGAACGGGAAGGGAATGGAGGGGTATGGTCTGAGTGCAGGTAGATGGGACTAGGGGAAAATAAATGGTCGGCACGGACTGGAAGGGCCGAGAAGGCCTGTTTCCATGCTGTAATTGTTATATGGTTATATGGTTAAAGAAGAAAAGATGAGACAACGAAAAGAACAGCTGGAACTAACCACAAAATTGACGGTTATGAAATCGAAGAAGGAGTTAATGGAACGTGAGGGTTCAAGGTGCGGCTCTAAAGCATCTGATGGGATGAAGTCTTATTACAGAAAAGGAGCTGCTCAAAATGAAACAACAGCGAATTCAAATCTGCAGCCAGATGATATCCGGCCTCGTGGCACAGAACAAGCACGTAGCTAAAAGATGAACAACACTTTATCTCTGCAACTGGGTGCTAGACATATGCAAAGTACTTATGGGGCATCTGTCAAGGCTCAGGACAAACCATAACTCAGTAGGCATTTCCAAAGCCTGATACACAGGTTCGAGCAAGCCAGTATGATTTCAGAGGCCTGTCGATCATTCGTTTGCGCCAAGCCAGGGATCACAGGATGCACTCTTTGCATTCGCAAATAGTCAAGCTGAATGCAACAGGCTCAAAGCTCAAACAAATCCCTCTTTCACCCTTCCACCAATAGAAATTCTTGCATATAATGGTGCGCCTTTGCTGCAAGAAGCTTTCAATAACGACGTTTGACCAAGTAGTAGAAATGAAAACTACTGATGAAAAAGACCGCTTACGATTTCTGGCATTTTACACAAGCGGAAATGTAGAAAGTGGTCTAAATAGCCCTGCAAGCCAAGGCCTGTTTCAGTTGCCGAATTATCTGTACAGTGGCCAATTAGGAAAAGGGGAGATGCAACAAAACCTGGGTGTCATGATACACCAGTCATTGAAAGTAGGCATGCAGGTCCAGCAGGCAGTGAAGAAAGCGAATGGTATGTTAGCATTCATAGCAAAAGGATTTGAGTATAGGAGCAGGGAGGTTAAACTGCAGTTGTACAGGGTCTCGGTGAGACCACACCTGGAGTATTGCATACAGTTCTGGTCTCCAAATCTGAGGAAGGACATTATTGCCATAGAGGGAGTGCAGAGAAGGTTCACCAGACCGATTCCTGGGATGTCAGGACTGTCTTATGAACAAAGACTGGATAGACTCGGTTTATACTCTCTAGAATTTAGGAGATTGAGAGGGGATCTTATAGAAACTTACAAAATTCTTAAGGGGTTGGACAGGCTCTATGCAGGAAGATTGTTCCCGATGTCGGGGAGGTCCAGGACAAGGGGTCACAGCTTAAGGATAAGGGGGAAATCCTTTAGGACCGAGATGAGAAGGACTTTTTTTTCATACACAGAGTGGTGGGTCTCTGAAACTCTCTGCCACAGAGGGTAGTTGAGGCCAGTTCATTGGCTATATTTAAGAGGGAGTTAGATGTGGCCCATGTGGCTAAGGGGATCAGAGGGTATGGAGAGAAGGCAGGTACGGGATACTGAGTTGGATGATCAGCCATGATCATATTGAATGGCGGTGCAGGCTCGAAGGGCCGAATGGCCTACTGCTGCACCTAATTTCTATGTTTCTATGTGTCTATGAGACCCCGGTGGCTGTGTGAATAAAACCTAATGAAACCAGGCACACCCTTTTGGGAGCTGACAAGGGAAGTCAGGGAAAGTATAACAATAAAAGCGAAGAACTACAATATAGCAAAGATGAGCGGGATGCCAGAGGACTGGGTAACTTTTCAAGAGCAACAGAAGAAAAAATAAAAAATGCAATAAGGGGAGCAAAAATGAGGTACGAAGGTAAGCTAGCCAAGAATATAAAGGAGTACGTTTATATTCTTTGCACGTTTACTGCAAGAAACTGCAAACGTTTCTTGCAGTAAACGTTTATTTATGTGCAAGACTAAGTGGGACCCGTTGGGTCCGATGTTCACATGGGAGAGCTGGTCACCCAACGTAATAGTCCACCTCTCCACCAATTGCAATATTGGTTGCCAGTGGGGGGTGGGGGGGGGGGGGGTGCTAGTATGGGTGTGTGGGCCGAATGGACCGTTTTCCAGGGCTAGTATGGACATTGTGTGCCGATTGGATTGTTGGGCTGGCAGCTATGGGAATGTTATGGGGATGCATCCGCCTGAACTGTGCGGAGCGGAGATCCAGACTCCCGGCCGCAGGCAGCATATTCGACACGCCGATTGTGACATTGCGTTTCCAGCACGTTGTTTCGGAGGGGATCTCCGTGGAACCAAGATTAGTGGAGTGTCTTCAAGATGGATGCTTAGAGCATTGTTCTAAACCTATCTGGGACAAGACAATTCTGGATTTAGTGTTGTGTAATGAACCGAATTTGATAAAGGGACCCAGGGTAAAGGAACCATTAGGAGGTGGGGACCACAACATGATACATTTAATCTGAAATTTGAAAAGGAGAAGGTGATATCGGATGTGTCGGTATTGCATCTGGGCAAAGCGGACAACAGAAGCATGAGGGTGGAGCTGGCCAAAGTTGACTGGGAAGAGCCCTAGCAAGGATTGTGGTGGAATATCAATGGCAATCATTTCTGGGAATAATCCGCAAGATGCAGGATATTTTTGTTCCGACGAAGAAGAAAGATTCTAGGGGAAGAAAGAGGCTACAGTGGCTGACAATGGACGTCAAGCGCAGTAGAAAACTAAAAGAGATGGTGTATAACAGAGCAAAGATTAGCGTGAAGCCAGAGGATTTGTTAGCTTCTCAAGAAACAATAGAAAGCAACTGAAAAGGCAAAACAGGGAGAAAAGATAAAATACGAAGGTAAGCTAGCCAATAATATAAAATAAGATGGCAAGAATTTCTTCATTGATATAAAGTGTAAGAAAGAGGCAAGAGTGCACGGTGAACCGCTGGGAAATTATGCAGGAGAAGTGTTAATGGGCAATAAAGAAATGGCAGAGGAGTTGAATAACATTTTCGCTGTCTTCACAGTGGAAAACACCTGAAACGTACCTGAAATTCATGGGAGTCAGGGGTTGGAAGTTAGTGGACTGGCTATTACTGGGGAGGTGGTGCTTGGGAAGCTGTTAGGGCTGAAGGTGGGTGTAAACTGGACCAGATGGACTGCACCCTAAGGTTTAGAATGGGATGGCTTTAAAGATTGTGGAGGCATTGATAGATATATGTCAAGAATCACTGGAGCCAGGAGTTGTTCCAGATGATCGTAAAATTGCCAATATTACCCCACTGCACAAGAAGGGAGCAAAGCAGAATAGTGGAAACTATAGGCCTGTTAGTGTGACTTCAGTGGTTGGTAAGATTTTAGAATCCATATAAAGGATGAGGTTACAGAATACCTGGAGGTTCATGATAAAATAGCCAGAAGTCAGCATGGCTTTGTGACACATTTTCTGGAATTATTTGAAGAAGGAAATAGGAGGACAAAAGACAGTCAGTGGATGTTTTTTACCTAGATTTTCAGAAAGTGTTTGATAAGTTGCTACACCTGAGCCAGCTCTGGAAGATGAGAGCCCATGGTATCAAAGGGCAGATACTAGCATGTATAGCAGGTTGGCTGGATGACAGAAGGCAGAGAGTGGCAATAAAGCGGCCTTTATCTGGTTGGCTGCAGCGACTAGTGGGGTTCCGCTAGGGTCGGTACTGGGGCCGCTACTTCACGTTGTAAAACAATGATTTGGACGAGGTAAATGCAGGAGTTGTGGCCAAGTTTGCGGATAGTACGAAAATAGGTGGAGGGGCAGGTGGTATAGAAAAAGCAGGGACTCTGCAGAAGGACCCGCACAGGTTGGGAGAGTGGACAGAGAAGTGGCAGGGGATATAGTGTAGCAAAGTGTGGAGTAGTTCATTTTTGTGGTAGGAATAAAGGCAGAGACTATTTTACAAATGGGGAGATGTTACAAGCGAACACGTTCAAGGATCTGACAAGTAGAACAAAACAAAGGCACACTCGTCCGCTAAGTTACAAATCAGGTGTATTGGCACGAGAGAGAACAAAAACAATACTTACCCCGGTATGCGTGGGGTCCGTCTTACAGCAGCACACCTCGCCCTCTCTCTGCCTCCATCCGCGGCGCTGATCGCAACCCAGCCCGTCCATGAGCCCCTCTCGTGAATAATGACCTTATGGCTTACCGTTGCCTACAGGCAGAAACCAGTCGTCATGGCTAATAGCGGTGCTCCCAAATTCAAAATACAAGAAAATAGCAGGGAAGCAACCCTCCCCCCCCCCCCCCCCCCCCCCCCCCATCTGAGGAAAGACATTCTTGCCATAGAGGGTGTACAGAGAAGGTTCACCATACTGATTCCTGGGATGTCAGGACTTTCATACGAGGAAAGACTGGATAGACTCGGCTTGTACTCGCTAGAATTTAGAAGACTGAGGGGGGATCTTATAGAAACTTACAAAATTATTAAGGGGTTGGACAGGCTAGATACAGGAAGATTGTTCCGATGTTGGGGAAGTCCAGAACAAGTCCAGTTTCAAAAAGACCACGCGGACAATTGTTTGCTATGATTTAGGGTAGTGCCCACAATGCCCACTGTGGTACTGGATGCGTGTACACACCCAGCACGCTGAGACATTGAGCCGTTGGGTGATTTTATAGCTGAGATTGAGAAACGAGTTTGGAACAGGAGACACATGAATGTAGGCCGAGGTGTCCACATGCCCTCCGAACATCACAAACAGGCAAGCAACTGTAAACCAATAATAATTCACCCGTCCTTCCCGACAATCACACCGCCCAATACACTAGTGATGGACACGATGACCTTGGGTCGAATGTACTTGGGTCGTGGATGTTCCACGGGTATCTGGTGCCGGACCGTTCAGTCCTGGTGATACTCCTCCATGAGCACGTGTGCCTGCAGCGTATCGGTCAGTTGTTGCCCTGTAATGGGGGTAAAGCACACTCACTGTCTTTTATTTAGCCTCTGGGTGTTTAAGCTTCCACCCGCTGTTCCCCCGGCAACGGTCCCCATCGCCTATTACCCGGTCCGCGCCCCACAATCTCCCCCTTTTTCCGGCGGCTTTTGTGTATATTGTACCCAGACCTTTCCAGATTCTTCCTCTACCAATTCCACAATTCTTTGGAGGGTCCGACACTCCCAAGTTCCGTGATCCTCCTTGGTTAAACGGCCGTGAAATCAGGTTGCTCACGGTTGGTTGTAGGATTCCCAACCACCACTGGAGGGTGCGCATCAGTATCAGCGGCTTTATTTGTTGTTTCCGTAGTCATTCATGCGTTTGATAAGTCCAGTATAAGACACAACACATACAATGCCAGATTCCACAGCCCATTCCTGGACACGGGATCCTGCAAAGTGGGAGCCGTTGTCCGACTGTGTACGCAGAGGACAGTTGCTGCAATCAATTTCAAAAAAATAATTTCATCCCATGGACATCCTCGGGGCTTTATGTGTTGGCAAATCTTACAATTGGTAACCACCGTGTTCGCTTAATTATGCGTTAGTGGGACCTCTCGTGCTTCAGCCCATTTCCTAGCCCCATCCAGCCCTAGATGCCTGCTGTTCTGATGCGCCCAGACAGCGAGGTGCTCTTTTTCATCGACGGGCTGCTCCGTGATGCGCATAATTTGTGCCGGTGGCCCAGCACTTCAAATCCCCCTTCCATTTTACCACCATCTGCAGTTCTTTCGTGCACATTTGGACGGCCCTGCCGACAGCAGCCTTGTGTAGTGCCTCCTCAGTATCCCGTGCAGTGTGAGCATCTGCGTGTTAACCCGAAATCAGACGGCGGCGAGCCTGTTCCCGTATATGTTCCCAGTAGCGCCGACCCCACGGTGGGCGGCCGTGTATCTCCCAATTCTTTTTTTTTTAATATTTTTATTAAAAGTAACCAATTATAATGCTTTTAACAACTTTCCAAACGTCAACTTAATTCCATTATTTTACAAACAATGCATCAATAATTCTTCTTATACTCTATTTTTTGATATATAGATAGAAAAAGAATAGAACAGATATAAATCATTAAAGATGTGATTAAATAATAATTTGATTATATATAAGAAAAAGAAAAAAGAGAAAGAGAACAAAGTTATCAAGAAAAAAAAAAACTGATAGAATATTATATATATATATATGTAAACAAAACAGCAATATACATTATCGATAAAACTATTACAGATAGTAATATCCATGAGAACATGCATGTCAATCCCAATGTGAAAATGAGTCATTCCCGCCGAATCCCGCAGGGTGCCCGTCGAGCCGTGTTGCCAAGAACAGCTACTTCTCTAAATACTGTATGTATGGAGACCACATCTGTTCGAAGGAATTATATTCGTCCAATAGGACAAATCTAATTTCTTCCAGATGTAGCGTCTCCAACATTTCTGCTGCCCACATTTTAGTTGTGGGGATTGATATTCCCTTCCAAAATTTCAAAATAATTTTTTTCCCAATTATCAAACAGTAATCTAAGAAATTTCTTTGATTACCTGTAAGTGCCAAATTTAAGTCAGGGATTCCAATTATTATTAACTTTGGGTCAGGATCCAATTTAACTTTAAGGACTTCAGAAATAACTTTAAAAATTTCTGTCCAGTAATAATTCAATTTAGGACATGTAACAAAACTATGTATTAAGTTTGCTTCTGAATTTCTACATTTATCACAGATAGAAGAAATATTAGGAAAAATACTATTTAATTTAGTTTTGGAATAATGTAATCTATATAATACTTTATATTGAATCAATATGTGCCTGGCGTTTAATGAACACCGATGTATTCGTTGTAGACTTTCTTCCCAATTTTCTTTTGTTATAGCTAATCCAATTTCATTTTCCCATGCTTGACGATACATTTCAGTTGTTGGATTCTCTTTATCCAAAATGATATTGTATATGTAAGCTATTAATTTTTCTGTATTTGGGTGCAAATTAAACAAATCATCTAGTAATCCTGGTTCTTTATTTTTGTAATCTTGTGTATTAGTTTTAATGTAGTCTCTGATTTGTAAGTACCTAAACAAATGTTGCGGAGACAGTCCATAAATATCTTGTAACTCCTGGAATAAAAGAAATTTTCCTTTTCTATAAAGATGTTCTAACCTTTTGATTCCTAAGTCATTCCAGCGTCTAAACCCTCCATCTAATATTGAAGGTTTAAATAATGGATTATTCATAATTGGAAGTCTGAGTGAGAAATTATCTAAGTGTAGAGTCTTAACTATTTGTTTCCAAATACGTCTAATATTATAAATTATGGGATTGTCCCTATAATTTTTTTTGTGTACCTCCTTTGGTGCAAATATAATCGAGCCTACGCTGAAAGGTAAACAGTCTTCCTTTTCTATACTTGACCATATTGGTACATTATCCATATGTACCCACCAAAAATTCATATTCTTAATCTGAACAGCCCAAAAATAATATAAAAAATTTGGGAGTGCTAGTCCTCCATTTATCTTAGATTTACATAGATGTTTTTTACTTATTCTATGATTTTTATAATCCCAAATAAAACTATTAACAATATTATCAATTTTTTTAAAAAAGGTTTTCGGGAGAAAAAAAGGAATAGCCTGAAACAAATATAAAAGTTGTGGTAAAAAAACCATCTTTATGGCGTTTATTCTACCAATCATAGAAATAGGAAGCGTTTTCCAATATAAAATATTTTTTTTAAGTTTGTCTAATAATTGAGGATAATTAGATTTAATTAAAGAATTATATGATTTAGTTACATTAATCCCTAAGTATTTAAATTTATCTTTTACTACATTTAATGGGTATTGTTGTAATATATTTAAATTTATTTCAGTTACTGGCATAATTTCACTTTTGTTCCAATTAATCCTATATCCAGAAAATGTGCCAAACTTATTTATGACATTAAACAAATTTGGGATACTAATTTCCAGTTTTGTAATATAAATCAAAACATCATCTGCGTATAAAGATATTTTATTAGTTGTTGTATCGGTATTATATCCATGTATTTCTGGTTTGGATCTAATTTTTCCCGCCAGAGGTTCTATCCCCAAAGCAAACAATAAGGGCGATAACGGGCATCCTTGTCTACATCCCCTAGCGAGTTTGAATTTAGCTGATAACATTCGGTTAGTCATGATTCTTGCCGTAGGGTTTGAATATAATATTCTTACCCAACGACAGAATCTATCCCCCAATTTAAACTTTTCCATTATATTAAATAAATATGACCATTCCACCTGGTCAAAAGCTTTTTCCGCATCTAGCGATATAACCGCTAGATCCATGTCTCGTTTTCTTTTTGAATATAAAACATTAAACAAACGTCTAAGATTATGGGATGAGTAACGTTTTGGGATAAAACCTGTTTGATCATAATGTATTAATTTAGAAATCACCGAACTTAATCTCCGAGATAAGATTTTGGTTAATATTTTTTGGTCTGTATTTAGAAGCGCAATCGCTCTATATGATCCTGGATCTTCCAAATCTTTATCTATCTTTGGAATAAGTATAATTGTAGATTCATTTAATGAATCTGGCAATTTTCCTTGCTTATATGCATCTCTATACACTGTATGTAATCTAAATATGATCAATTCCAAACATTTTTTATAAAATTCTGCATTAAGGCCATCCGGGCCCGCAGCTTTTCCATTCTTTAACGAACTAATTGATTCTTCAATATCCTTTACTGTTATTTCCGCATTTAAAAACTGTCTATCTTTCTGATCTAAACAATTAATTTTGCAATCTTGTAAAAATGTTTCCATACCATCTATTTGTCCTGTTACTTTCGATGAGTAGAGATTTTGATAATATTGTAGAAACCTGTCATTAATATCTTTTCGTGTAATCAATGAATTTCCATGCTCAGATCTGACCTTATGTATCATCTTCTCGTCTTCAAATTTTCTCAATTGACGTGCTAGCAATTTTTGTGGTTTGTCTCCAAATTCAAAATGCACTTGTTTAGTTTGTTGAAAAAGTTTAATAACTTGATTAGAGTATAATTTATTCAGTCTGTATTTTACTAATGCAATTTTATTACTTAATTCTTTGGAAGGCTGTTTTATATTTTCATTATCTAATTGTCTTATCTCATTTTCTAACCTTTGTTCCATCTTTCGATTTTCTTTATTAAGATATGCTTGTGCTGATATTATTACACCGCGCATAAATGCTTTAAATGTATCCCAAAGCAAAGATGGAGAAATTTCAGGGGTGTCGTTAGTTTCAAAAAATAATTTAATCTGTTCCGTCATATATTTACAACAGTCCTTATCTTTTAATATCTGGGGATTCATTCTCCAGGTAGTAGTCTCGTTAATTGTATCTTTTAATTTTATCTTGAATGTTATTGGAGCGTGGTCCGAGATAATAATATTATGATATTTTGCATCATATGTAAAAGGAAGTAATTTAGAGTCTATTAAAAAATAATCTATCCTCGATTCTACCTTTGCCAGCGGGGCATCCAGCCAGCCATCCATTCACCACTGCCCATGAATCTGTGTAAATCCATACCGGTACCGCCGCGTGTTTAAGGGGCAGAGAGCCGGCCACCAACTCAGCCAGCTGACTAGACACCCCCTGTACACCAAACCCCATGAGAATCCCGCGCACCGACCTGAGTCGCCTTTTTTTAATTTTTTTTGTAACCAAAAATGATGTAATACATTATTAAAAATAATATTTACACTGCAATATAAAACGAAACAAAACCCACCACCATAATGCACGTCAAACAAATATCCGAAATAAACTCCTATAAAACTATATTACAAATCCCATCGAGGATGACTTCCACCCCACGGTCAGCGGTCCCGGAAATCCACCAGGGAGCCCAAGGTACATCTCAAGTACCACCCGGGCGCGGACGCAACCCCGGAAAAGGGGCAGGCAGCCTCTTCAGCCTGGCGCCGTGACTCGCCGATGGCCAACTTGGCCAGGGCTAGCAGCAACCAAACCAGGACATCTTCAGTCCTACCCTCTCCCCTACGCACAGTGTGTCCAAAGATGTGGATGCTGAGTGAGAAGTGCAGCCAGAAGGTAGGGAGCAGCCCCTTTAGATATTGGAACAAGGGCCGCAACCTCACACACTCCATATACACGTGGAACACAAACTACTTCAGGCCGCAAAAGTGGCAGGCGGCTGGCGAGTCAGGGAACCGCGAGAGAAACACGTTGCAGGGGACTCCTCGGTGCAGTATTCGACACCACAGGTCCACGATGTAGAGGGGGAGATTCCCTGCGTAGAGGGACTCCCACTGGACACAGTCTCCTGCAGCGAAACCGAGTCTTCAGTCTACCGAGATACGACACTGACCGCCAATTAGGACGGTGGACCAGAGCGAGGAAGTGCAGGGTGTGGAGGATGAGCTCGTACAGTGACGCCTCCCTGCGTCTCGGAGGGAGATGAAGGTTGTTGAGGAAAGGCGGTTCATGTTTTGCAGGACGGGTTCTCGAGAAGGTTTACGGCGCATGGGGCCGACCAGTACGTCCAGCTGTGCGGGGGTTTGCTCATCCACACTTTCTCCACACGTTCGCGTCTCCCCGACACCCGGTGGGGCGGGACAAGGGCTTAGTGACGACCTTCTCAGCCGATCGGACGATTTTCTGCAGCCTCCAGATGTCGTGCTTGATGGCTGAGGAAAACCAGACCATGATGGAGAAGGTGAGAACAGACTCTACAAGGGCCGTGTAGAATTGGACCATCATTGCCTGTGGCAGATTTTGCTTCCTCAGCTGCCTCAGGAAGTACATCCCATGTTGTGCCTTTTTGATGGTGACACCCCCCCCCCCCCCCATTTAAGGTCCTTGGAGATGATGGTTCAAGGACCTTGGAGATGATGGTTCTCAGGAATTTAAAAGACTCCACAGATCTGAATGTGGTGTTGTTGATGGTGAGTGGGGGAGGGAAGGAGAAGCTCTCTAAAGTTTACTAGCAATTAAAATGTCTTAAGAGCATTGTGCTTCCGATTATTGCCATGGCACCAAGACGCCAGCTGTGTCGCTTCCTGTCTGAAGGCAGATTCCTCCACATCCTGGGTCAGTCCAATCAGGGTTGTGTCATACGCAAACTTGGCAAACCGGGCATCCGCTGCTGGACAGCACGGCTGATACCCACCATCGGGATCTCCTTGAAGGCTGGGGTCTTATTGGAAAAATTGCGTCGCCAGCTTGTGGTATCTGGGAGGATACCATGAGTACACGTATCTCTGGAGGGTCCTGAGGCGGAGAGCCGCCAGCTGGGTGCGGGTGCAGATCAGCGAATGACCGCCCTCCTCGAGCGGGAGACTGAGGACCGCTGCAGAGACCCAGTGCTCTCTGTTGCCCAGAACAAGTCCACCAACTTCTCCTGGATGATCACAGCAAATGTGGCCGATGGGACCAAGGTGGCCAACCGCTACTAGAGCTCGGAGGCCACCAGTTGGTTACTGACCAACACTCTGCCCAGGTAGGATAGGAGACCCGACCAGCGCCGCAGTGTGGCATCTGGTGTTGGGCCGGGCCGGGCCGGCGTGGGTTTCGCGCAGCAGAGGATCCGGGCGGGCTGGGGTTTTAGACTGTCCATCGGGACGCGGGCGCAGCACAGACTGGCCATCGGTAGGGGACACATATGCAGACGGTTCCGGTCGGTGTAGGTCCGGGCAGGTTGGGGTGCCAGCGACGTATGGTCCCTGCGGTCCGTCTGGGCTGCGACACATTCCCGCCAGCCAGACCGGCGCCAGCCACCGCACCGGAGATCATGCTGTGCTCCCAGTCGTCCCCACGGCCAGTCTCTGCTCGGCCTGGGACGCGCCGCCGAGGCTGACAGCTCCGGGTGTTTGGCGAGTTTCAACCGGGTAATGCCCACTACGCTATACGACGACGATCCTTGCAGTGAACAGCGGGAACGTGGATCCCATGAAATGGCGGTGAAACAGGCCCTTCGGCCGAACTTGCTCACACCGACCAACATGCCGGGATGATCCCGCCACAAACCGGCAACGGAACCTGTACTCGTGCAGTGGGGGGGGGGGGGGAGGGGTGCAATCACCAGGTTTGCGGTCCTGGTGAGAGGGGGAGAGAGAGGGGGAGAGAGAGGGGGAGAGAGAAGGGGAGAGCGAGGGGGGAGAGCGAGGGGGAGAGGGAGGGGGAGAGGGAGGGGGAGAGAGAGGGGGAGAGAGAGGGGGAGAGAGAGGGGGAGAGAGAGGGGGAGAGAGAGGGGGAGAGAGAGGGGGAGAGAGAGGGGGAGAGAGAGGGGGAGAGAGAGGGGGAGAGAGAGAGAGAGAGAGAGAGAGAGGTCGTGTTTTCTTCTCAGCTCTGCAGTTGAGAAGGATTGGAGCAGCCTTTCCAGGATTTTGCCGTTGGAGAGGGCACAGACCCAGGGGGGCTTCATAGTTCAACTTATTGTTGGGCTGTTGAAGCTTTTCTCTGGTCTGGGGAGCCTCCATCTGTGTGAAGATTCCTGAGTTTCTCCACATTGTCGAGGGTGCGGTTGGCGTTGGCGGATTGCCAAGAGTGCCTGTGATCTCAGTGGGCTGAAGTTGTGCGGTGTCTTTGTCGTTTTTGGCTCCGCTTCTCTGCCCTAAAGTCATTTTGCTCAGTGCGGCTGCCTGGCTTAATGTGAAGAAGGTACTTTTGCTTCCAGCGCGACTGGGATCGAGTTTCCCGTAAGCTGCTCTTGGCTGTGGACGAACCTGGGGACTTTCCTGCTTCAGCTGGAGGTTTCTGTTTTCTGCTGCCTGTCTTTGACTGTGACTGTCTCTGGGACTTAACTTGGAGCTGTGCTGCTGAGGGGCTTGGAGCTGGTTTGTGCCTCTGTGAGGATGGCGATGGAAGGGGCGCGGCCGAAGGTCCGGACCTACGCAGCGACGGCATCAGTGGCGGGTGCGAGGCCATCTGAGCTTGAGCCTCATGTTGACTTGGATGGGGACAGTTTTGGTATTTCTGTTCAAACTGGGCCTATGATGTCGAGGGGGGTAATTACGAAGGCCATGAATGAACTTCTTGGGAGGGGGGCTATTGTCTCTTCTGAGCTCGAAAGGGGAAAGGTGGAGATGATACTTAAGACCCGGGAGTGTGTGGCCCGAGCGTTGGAGGAGGGGATCTCAGTGGGGGGGGGTCCACGTACAGGTGGATCCGTGGGTATCCAGGGTGAGACCGGTTCTCCTGCGGAGCTGCCCCACTTATTTTTCGGATGCAGTGCTTATTCCACACCTGTCCAAGTTCGGGGAGGTGCGGTCTAAATGTTTTCGTCTCTTGCATCCCGGGGGGGACCCGGAGGAAAAAGGGGTCTTCAGTTTCAAGAGGAGGGTGTTCATGAAGGTGGGTGAGGGGGATGGTGCCGAGGGGAGTTTTGAGGTGGTGCATAAGGGTGTACCCAGAACCGTGCGTTGGAGTTGGGGCAAGGCACGGTGTCATGCGTGCGGCGAATTTGGACATCTCCGTAGGGAGTGTCTTTTTCGCGGGGGCACTGCTAGAGGTTCTAGTGCAGTGGCCCAGGAAAGCGCTGCTGGCCCATCTGGGGTGGCTGGTCAAACCTCAGCGGCGCGGGGTGGTACTGCTGACCCGGCTGAGGTTGCCAGTTCTGCCTTGGTGACCCGGGGCGGCAGTGCTAAGCCTTCTGGGTCCAGAGGTTCCGCTTTGGGGACCCTGGGCAGTGAGAGCCCAAGCCCCCCACGTCCCCTACGTCTTGCGCCTGTGGCGGTGGATGGAGGTGGGGCGCAGGAGGAGGGGAGTGTTGAGGGGGGGTTTTGGGAGAAGCAGGGGAAGCATAATAAGAAGAAGGAGAGGGATAGGGCTGCCCGAGCGAAGAAAGTGCAATCGGGTGAGTTTAGCTCCAGTGTGGTGCAGACTGCACCTGCTGGGGCCCAGGGGGGAGTTGTGGTGGCTCGGAAGGGGGGAAAGAAGTCTAAACGTGTGGGTGGCAAAGTGGTTGGGGGTAATGTGGAGGCGGATGACCCTTCCCTTATGGAGGTTACCGCACCTCCGCATGCGAGTGGGACTAAAAGGAGGCATTTGCCTGGTGAAGAGGAGGAAGGGCGTGGGTCCAGAGCGAAGGGGATGTCTTTCTCCGGGCTTTCCACCACTGAGGTGGCTGAAAGTGGTCTTGACCCGGTGTCTTCTGGGTCGGTGGTTGGGCCTTCTCTTCATGGATCTACAGCGGGTGTCACCGGACTGGGTGCTGAAGTTGATTCCGGTGGAGTTGTGTCCACTGGGCGGGAGTCTGTCCCTTCATCTCAGGGGCCCTCTGAGGGAGTTATCTCGGCGGATGCTGTGGTTAGCTCCCTTGGGTGTGTACCCTCTGGGTCGGATGAGGTCCCCTCGTTTCAGAGGCCTACTGAGGGTGCTAGCACGGTAGGTGACGTGGTTGGCTCCTCTGGTAGTGTGCCCTCTGTGACGGGGGATGTGCAGAGTCAGGCTGAGGGGGGAGTTTCGGGGGTGTTGTCGTTCAAGTCTGTGCTCCATATCAGTGCCAGTGGAGGTGCTGGGGGGCGGGATGCCTCACCGGATGAGTTGTCTGGGGTGAGGTTAATGGCAGGTGGTGATTCTCTGGGTGATGCCTGTGGAGAGGGCACTCTGGATGATGTGGAGGTCAGGGCTGTTATGGGACGTGATCCTCTTTCAGACTCCGAGGGTGCCAGTGTTCCACAGGCCCTGGGGATGCCTCTTGTTGTTGCTTCCCCAGGCCCAGAGGAGGAGGGTGATGGTAGCGTGCAGGAGCCCAGCCATTCAGAGGGCTGCGAGTCTCAGGTAGGGGTGTTGGGACCCACCCCCAGCATTGATCCGGGTGGTCGTGTCATGGCTGTGGAGGAGGATAGCGATGCGGCCAGTGGGGGGGGCTCAGAGTGTGATGTGTCAGACAGTTCTGGTCTTTCTGAGGTTGTTGATTCAGGTGCGAGCGGGTTGGCTGAGAGCCCAGACTCTAAGGCCGTGTCTGAGGCGAAGCTTATTGTTGAGGTGCGAGAGTTCTTAAAAATAAGTCGTGCTCCCAAAACATTATGGTGGGCCGCTACAAGGAGATGGGAGGATTGGCTAGATGTGCGGGAGAGTCTCGAGGCTATCCTTAGTAACAAGGATAGTGGTCTTTCTGACTCGGATTTGGGGCAGTTTTGGGGTTTGTTGAAGGTCCTCAGAAAAGGACCTCCTGTGACTACAGGGAGTGTGAGGGTCACAATCTAATGTGTCTACACATTCACAGTAGCTACATTAAATTTAAATGGGAGTAGAGCGAGTTTTCGAAGATTTCAGCTCTTATCAGCCCTAAGGGAGGGGAGATTTGCAGTTTGTTATCTGCAAGAGACACATACCGTTGCTAGTGATGAACCTACCTGGCAACTGGAGTGGGAAGGGAGGGTTTATATGAGCCATCTCAGCTCAAATTCGAGTGGGGTGGCTTTTCTGTTGGCCCCAAATTTTCTGCCAAGCATTTTAAAAGTGCAGGAAGTGGTGCCAGGACGTTTGCTCCATCTGGCCGTGAGCCTGGATGGCATGCCGTTGCATTTCATTAACGTGTATGCCCCTAGCTCCGGCACGATGCAGGCCGGCCTGCTTCGGGAGGTGAATGCTCTGTTGGGCACTATTGATAGGGGAGAGTGTGTCTTCCTTGGTGGGGACTTTAATTGCACACTTGAGGTGCGGGACCGTTCTGGTACTCAGTGTGCGCCTGCTGTAGCGAAGAAGCTGAGAGGCTTGATTGACTCCTTTGAGTTGGTTGATGTTTGGAGGGACCTTCACCCTGATTCCACTGCTTTTTCGCGGAGGTCTGAGGGCGGTGGTTCCCGCATTGATCGGTTTTATATTTCCCGAGCGTTTGTTTCCCGTGTCTCAGCGGCCTCAATGCGGCTGGTGCCGTGCTCGGACCATTGTCTGGTGCGTGTGGATTTCAATCCAGCGTGCGCTCGGGCTGGGTCCGCGTACTGGCACTTTAACAACAGGCTGCTGGAGGACCGGTGTTTCCGGGAGTCATTCACTCGGTTTTGGGTGAAGTGGAGAGAGAGGCAGAGGTGCTTCTCTTCCCTTAGGCAGTGGTGGGATGTGGGTAAAGCTCACATCCGTCTCTTTTGTAAGGAATATACATGGGGGTCGACTGGGAGGCGGGACTCAGCGGTCGAGAAGCTGGAGAGGGAGATACAGGACGCTGAGTCTCGCCTGGGTCAGTTTGGTGAAGACTCCAGCGAATGGGGAGAGTTTCAGAGGAAGAAGGAGGTTTTGAGGAGTCTGCTGCTTGAGCGATCTCGAGGCGCTTATGTGAGGTCTCGGGTCCAGATGCTGCACGAGCTGGACCGAGCGTCGCCTTTCTTTTTCTCTTTGGAGAAGGGGCGGGGAGCTCGAAAACAGCTCGTGGAGTTGCTTGCAGATGACGGCTCCTCTGTCACTGATCCAGAGAGGATTAATGCCTTGGTTAGGTCCTTTTATGGGACCCTGTTCTCTGCGGAAGGATTCAGTGTGGAGGCTCAGCAAGATCTGTGGGAGGGTCTACCGACCGTAGATAGGGGGGAGGCTGATCTTCTTGATGGCCCCTTATCTTTGGAGGAGTTGACTCGCGCCTTGCATCAGCTCAGGAGGGGTAAGTCCCCCGGGCTGGATGGGTTGACGGTGGAGTTTGTTAGAGCATTCTGGGACGTCCTAGGGGGTGACTATATGTTGGTTTTGGGGGAGAGCCTGGCGACTGGAGTGATGCCTCTCTCGTGGCGTAGGACGGTTGTTGTCTTGCTGCCTAAGAAGGGCGAACTCCGTTTGTTGAAGAACTGGCGTCCAGTCTCTCTCCTTTGCACAGAATATAAAATTTTTGCACGGGCAATGGCAAATCGCCTGGGCTCCGTGCTGCATCAAGTGATTCATCCTGATCAATCTTATACAGTCCCTGGCCGGTCCATCCAGGATAACATCCACCTGGTTAGGGACCTGATTCATTTAGTCCAGGGTACTGGTGAGTCAGCTGCTTTTCTGTCTCTTGATCAGGAGAAGGCTTTTGATAGGGTAGAGCATGAATACCTATTTGGGACGTTGCAAGCGTTTGGGTTTGGACCACACTTCGTGGCCCGGGTCCGGCTTTTGTACGCTGCTGCGGAGTGTCTTGTAAAGGTTAATGGCGCGGTGCTATCTCCTTTTCATTTTGGGAGGGGGGTCCGCCAGGGGTGCCCTATGTCGGGCCAGTTGTATTCGGTCTGTGTGGAGCCGTTCCTGTGTCTTCTTCGGAGGAGGTTGACAGGCCTGGCCCTACCTGGCCCGCGGGTTGAGGTGATTCTATCGGCGTATGCCGATGACGTACTTCTTATGTTCACTGATCCTGGTGACCTGCGGAGGATGCGTGACTGCCAGGAGATTTTCTCGGCTGCATCTTCTGCTAGGATTAACTGGAGTAAGTGCTCTGGACTTTTGGTGGGTCAGTGGCGGGTAGACTCCCTGCCGGAGGAGATGGCATTGTATGCGTGGAGTACCACGCACCTCCTCTATCTGGGGGTGTACCTGAGTCCCACTGAGGATGTTTGGCCGGCAAACTGGCAAGAGTTGGAGACGAAGGTGGTTGCTCGGCTGGGGCGCTGGTCAGGCCTGCTTGGAGTTCTCTCCTTTCGGGGGAGGGTGCTGGTCATAAACCAGCTGGTGGCCTCTATGTTATGGTACCGGCTGGCTACTCTTGTCCCGCCCTCTATATTTGTAACTGCTATACAGAAGAAGCTGGTGGATTTCTTTTGGGGAAATAGGAAGCATTGGATTTCCGCGGCGGTCCTGAGTCTTCCGTTAGAGGAGGGCGGCCAGTCCTTGGTGTGCGTGCGCACCCAGGTGGCGGCTCTCCGTCTCAGGACTCTGCGGAGATACATGTATGTAGAGAACCCTCCCAGATGGCACGCTCTGGCCACGTATTTTTTTCGTCAGGGTCGTTGCCTAAGGGGGGTCTCGCGGCTCCCGGTGGCGGGTGTCAGTCGACCCGCTCTAAGGGGCTTGCCTGTTTTCTATAGGGATGTGTTAAGAGTGGGGAATTTGGTGGTGTTCAGCCAGAGTGTTGTTCCACGAGGAGAGGGGGATGTTGTGGCTGCGGGTGTGGCTGGTCCTCATCCTGTCATGGTGGTTGTCGAGGAGAGGCGCGAGCCTAGAGTGGTTCAGATAGAGCTTACCCCTGCTCCGTCAGATCTGCTCATCGGGCCTAGGCTTCGGGATATTTCTCGGCCTCCGGCTCCGCATAATCTGAGCTGCCTTTCTGAGATGACCAGCATGCCATTTTGTGATGCAAGGAGACGCGCACTGTACAGGATGCTCCTGCACATTCTGAACCACCGTGCCTTCGTCTCCCGTCCTGACTCACCATGGAGGACGGTGTTACCATCCGAAGGCGGCGGGGGGCCCCAGTGGGGGTCCTTCTATAAGGGAGTTGTACCCCTTTATATTGGGGACCTGGGGTGGAGAGTGCTGCATGGAGCGGTGGTTTGTAATAAACTTTTGAGTCGGTTCACGGGCTCGTCTGCCGCATGTATTTTCTGCGGAGAGGAGGAGACCGTATTCCATGTGTATGTGGAGTGTGTGAGGTTACTGCCCCTGTACCAATATCTGAAGGGGTTGTTCCTCAAGTTCTGGCTGCATTTTAGCCCCACAATCCTGGTGTTTGGACACAAGGCGGGGAGTGGGGAGAGCCGAGTGTGGGGGGGGGACTTACCTGTCGGTTTGCTCCTTGGCCTGGCCAAGATGGCCATTCGTGGGTCCAGGCAGCGGGCGGTCGACGGTCTGGCGAGAGTCGGCTGCCTGCCCCTCTTTCGGGCCTACGTCCGTGCACGTGTGTCCCTGGAGAGGGAACACGCGGTGTTCACGGGGACTCTGGAGGCCTTCCGTCAGCGCTGGTCGCCGCGTGGGGTTGAGGCGATTATAAATGAATGTACTGCTGTACTACAATGATCTGTTCATTATAGTGTGATTTTTGATTGTGTTTTGATGTGTTGTATTTTATGATTTGTGTTGAATAAAGTTTTTGAAATGAAAAAAAAAAAAAAAAAAAAAAAGAGAGGGGGAGAGAGAGGGGGAGAGAGAGGGGGAGAGAGAGGGGGAGAGAGAGGGGGGGAGAGAGGGGGAGAGAGAGGGGGAGAGAGAGAGAGAGAGAGAGAGAGAGAGAGGTCGTGTTTTCTTCTCAGCTCTGCAGTTGAGAAGGATTGGAGCAGCCTTTCCAGGATTTTGCCGTTGGAGAGGGCACAGACCCAGGGGGGCTTCATAGTTCAACTTATTGTTGGGCTGTTGAAGCTTTTCTCTGGTCTGGGGAGCCTCCATCTGTGTGAAGATTCCTGAGTTTCTCCACATTGTCGAGGGTGCGGTTGGCGTTGGCGGATTGCCAAGAGTGCCTGTGATCTCAGTGGGCTGAAGTTGTGTGGTGTCTTTGTCGTTTTTGGCTCCGCTTCTCTGCCCTAAAGTCATTTTGTCAGTGCGGCTGCCTGGCTTAATGTGAAGAAGGTACTTTTGCGTCCAGCGCGACTGGGATCGAGTTTCCCGTAAGCTGCTCTTGGCTGTGGACGAACCTGGGGACTTTCCTGCTTCAGCTGGAGGTTTCTGTTTTCTGCTGCCTGTCTTTGACTGTGACTGTCTCTGGGACTTAACTTGGAGCTGTGCTGCTGAGGGGCTTGGAGCTGGTTTGTGCCTCTGTGAGGATGGCGATGGAAGGGGCGCGGCCGAAGGTCCGGACCTACGCAGCGACGGCATCAGTGGCGGGTGCGAGGCCATCTGAGCTTGAGCCTCATGTTGACTTGGATGGGGACAGTTTTGGTATTTCTGTTCAAACTGGGCCTATGATGTCTAGGGGGGTAATTACGAAGGCCATGAATGAACTTCTTGGGAGGGGGGCTATTGTCTCTTCTGAGCTCGAAAGGGGAAAGGTGGAGATGATACTTAAGACCCGGGAGTGTGTGGCCCGAGCGTTGGAGGAGGGGATCTCAGTGGGGGGGGTCCACGTACAGGTGGATCCGTGGGTATCCAGGGTGAGACCGGTTCTCCTGCGGAGCTGCCCCACTTATTTTTCGGATGCAGTGCTTATTCCACACCTGTCCAAGTTCGGGGAGGTGCGGTCTAAGTGCTTTAGGCTCTTGCATCCTGGGGGGGACCCGGAGGAAAAAGGGGTCTTCAGTTTCAAGAGGAGGGTGTTCATGAAGGTGGGTGAGGGGGATGGTGCCGAGGGGAGTTTTGAGGTGGTGCATAAGGGAGTACCCAGAACCGTGCGTTGGAGTTGGGGAAAGGCACGGTGTCATGCGTGCGGCGAATTTGGACATCTCCGTAGGGAGTGTCTTTTTCGCGGGGGCACTGCTAGAGGTTCTAGTGCAGTGGCCCAGGAAAGCGCTGCTGGCCCATCTGGGGTGGCTGGTAAAACCTCAGCGGCGCGGGGTGGTACTGCTGACCCGGCTGAGGTTGCCAGTTCTGCCTTGGTGACCCGGGGCGGCAGTGCTAAGCCTTCTGGGTCCAGAGGTTCTGCTTTGGGGACCCTGGGCAGTGAGAGCCCAAGCCCCCCACGTCCCCTACGTCTTGCGCCTGTGGCGGTGGATGGAGGTGGGGCGCAGGAGGAGGGGAGTGTTGAGGGGGGGTTTTGGGAGAAGCAGGGGAAGCATAATAAGAAGAAGGAGAGGGATAGGGCTGCCCAAGCGAAGAAAGTGCAATCGGGTGAGTTTGGCTCCAGTGTGGTGCAGACTGCACCTGCTGGGGCCCAGGGGGGAGTTGTGGTGGCTCGGAAGGGGGGAAAGAAGTCTAAACGTGTGGGTGGCAAAGTGGTTGGGGGTAATGTGGAGGCGGATGACCCTTCCCTTATGGAGGTTACCGCACCTCCGCATGCGAGTGGGACTAAAAGGAGGCATTTGCCTGGTGAAGAGGAGGAAGGGCGTGGGTCCAGAGCGAAGGGGATGTCTTTCTCCGAGCTTTCCACCACTGAGGTGGCTGAAAGTGGTCTTGACCCGGTGTCTTCTGGGTCGGTGGTTGGGCCTTCTCTTCATGGATCTACAGCGGGTGTCACCGGACTGGGTGCTGAAGTTGATTCCGGTGGAGTTGTGTCCACTGGGCGGGAGTCTGTCCCTTCATCTCAGGGGCCCTCTGAGGGAGTTATCTCGGCGGATGCTGTGGTTAGCTCCCTTGGGTGTGTACCCTCTGGGTCGGATGAGGTCCCCTCGTTTCAGAGGCCTACTGAGGGTGCTAGCACGGTAGATGACGTGGTTGGCTCCTCTGGTAGTGTGCCCTCTGTGACGGGGGATGGGCAGAGTCAGGCTGAGGGGGGAGTTTCGGGGGTGTTGTCGTTCAAGTCTGTGCTCCATATCAGTGCCAGTGGAGGTGCTGGGGGGCGGGATGCCTCACCGGATGAGTTGTCTGGGGTGAGGTTAATGGCAGGTGGTGATTCTCTGGGTGATGCCTGTGGAGAGGGCACTCTGGATGATGTGGAGGTCAGGGCTGTTATGGGACGTGATCCTCTTTCAGACTCCGAGGGTGCCAGTGTTCCACAGGCCCTGGGGATGCCTCTTGTTGTTGCTTCCCCAGGCCCAGAGGAGGAGGGTGATGGTAGCGGGCAGGAGCCCAGCCATTCAGAGGGCTGCGAGTCTCAGGTAGGGGTGCTGGGACCCACCCCCAGCATTGATCCGGGTGGTCGTGTCATGGCTGTGGAGGAGGATAGCGATGCGGCCAGTGGGGGGGGCTCAGAGTGTGATGTGTCAGACAGTTCTGGTCTTTCTGAGGTTGTTGATTCAGGTGCGAGCGGGTTGGCTGAGAGCCCAGACTCCAAGGCCGTGTCTGAGGCGAAGCTTATTGTTGAGGTGCGAGAGTTCTTAAAAATAAGTCGTGCTCCCAAAACATTATGGTGGGCCATTACAAGGAGATGGGAGGATTGGCCAGATGTGCGGGAGAGTCTCGAGGCTATCCTTAGTAACAAGGATAGTGGTCTTTCTGACTCGGATTTGGGGCAGTTTTGGGGTTTGTTGAAGGTCCTCAGAAAAGGACCTCCTGTGACTACAGGGAGTGTGAGGGTCACAATCTAATGTGTCTACACATTCACAGTAGCTACATTAAATTTAAATGGGAGTAGAGCGAGTTTTCGAAGATTTCAGCTCTTATCAGCCCTAAGGGAGGGGAGATTTGCAGTTTGTTATCTGCAAGAGACACATACCGTTGCTAGTGATGAACCTACCTGGCAACTGGAGTGGGAAGGGAGGGTTTATATGAGCCATCTCAGCTCAAATTCGAGTGGGGTGGCTTTTTTGTTGGCCCCAAATTTTCTGCCAAGCATTTTAAAAGTGCAGGAAGTGGTGCCAGGACGTTTGCTCCATCTGGCCGTGAGCCTGGATGGCATGCCGTTGCATTTCATTAACGTGTATGCCCCTAGCTCCGGCACGATGCAGGCCGGCCTGCTTCGGGAGGTGAATGCTCTGTTGGGCACTATTGATAGGGGAGAGTGTGTCTTCCTTGGTGGGGACTTTAATTGCACACTTGAGGTGCGGGACCGTTCTGGTACTCAGTGTGCGCCTGCTGTAGCGAAGAAGCTGAGAGGCTTGATTGACTCCTTTGAGTTGGTTGATGTTTGGAGGGACCTTCACCCTGATTCCACTGCTTTTTCGCGGAGGTCTGAGGGCGGTGGTTCCCGCATTGATCGGTTTTATATTTCCCGAGCGTTTGTTTCCCGTGTCTCAGCGGCCTCAATGCGGCTGGTGCCGTGCTCGGACCATTGTCTGGTGCGTGTGGATTTCAATCCAGCGTGCGCTCGGGCTGGGTCCGCGTACTGGCACTTTAACAACAGGCTGCTGGAGGATCGGTGTTTCCGGGAGTCATTCACTCGGTTTTGGGTGAAGTGGAGAGAGAGGCAGAGGTGCTTCTCTTCCCTTAGGCAGTGGTGGGATGTGGGTAAAGCTCACATCCGTCTCTTTTGTAAGGAATATACATGGGGGTCGACTGGGAGGCGGGACTCAGCGGTCGCGAAGCTGGAGAGGGAGATACAGGACGCTGAGTCTCGCCTGGGTCAGTTTGGTGAAGACTCCAGTGAATGGGGAGAGTTTCAGAGGAAGAAGGAGGTTTTGAGGAGTCTGCTGCTTGAGCGATCTCGAGGCGCTTATGTGAGGTCTCGGGTCCAGATGCTGCACGAGCTGGACCGAGCGTCGCCTTTCTTTTTCTCTTTGGAGAAGGGGCGGGGAGCTCGAAAACAGCTCGTGGAGTTGCTTGCAGATGACGGCTCCTCTGTCACTGATCCAGAGAGGATTAATGCCTTGGTTAGGTCCTTTTATGGGACCCTGTTCTCTGCGGAAGGATTCAGTGTGGAGGCTCAGCAAGATCTGTGGGAGGGTCTACCGACCGTAGATAGGGGGGAGGCTGATCTTCTTGATGGCCCCTTATCTTTGGAGGAGTTGACTCGCGCCTTGCATCAGCTCAGGAGGGGTAAGTCCCCCGGGCTGGATGGGTTGACGGTGGAGTTTGTTAGAGCATTCTGGGACGTCCTAGGGGGTGACTATATGTTGGTTTTGGGGGAGAGCCTGGCGACTGGAGTGATGCCTCTCTCGTGGCGTAGGACGGTTGTTGTCTTGCTGCCTAAGAAGGGCGAACTCCGTTTGTTGAAGAACTGGCGTCCAGTCTCTCTCCTTTGCACAGAATATAAAATTTTTGCACGGGCAATGGCAAATCGCCTGGGCTCCGTGCTGCATCAAGTGATTCATCCTGATCAATCTTATACAGTCCCTGGCCGGTCCATCCAGGATAACATCCACCTGGTTAGGGACCTGATTCATTTAGTCCAGGGTACTGGTGAGTCAGCTGCTTTTCTGTCTCTTGATCAGGAGAAGGCTTTTGATAGGGTAGAGCATGAATACCTATTTGGGACGTTACAAGCGTTTGGGTTCGGACCACACTTCGTGGCCCGGGTCCGGCTTTTGTACGCTGCTGCGGAGTGTCTTGTAAAGGTTAATGGCGCGGTGCTATCTCCTTTTCATTTTGGGAGGGGGGTCCGCCAGGGGTGCCCTATGTCGGGCCAGTTGTATTCGGTCTGTGTGGAGCCGTTCCTGTGTCTTCTTCGGAGGAGGTTGACAGGCCTGGCCCTACCTGGCCCGCGGGTTGAGGTGATTCTATCGGCGTATGCCGATGACGTACTTCTTATGTTCACTGATCCTGGTGACCTGCGGAGGATGCGTGACTGCCAGGAGATATTCTCGGCTGCATCTTCTGCTAGGATTAACTGGAGTAAGTGCTCTGGACTTTTGGTGGGTCAGTGGCGGGTAGACTCCCTGCCGGAGGAGATGGCATTGTATGCGTGGAGTACCACGCACCTCCTCTATCTGGGGGTGTACCTGAGTCCCACTGAGGATGTTTGGCCGGCAAACTGGCAAGAGTTGGAGACGAAGGTGGTTGCTCGGCTGGGGCGCTGGTCAGGCCTGCTTGGAGTTCTCTCCTTTCGGGGGAGGGTGCTGGTCATAAACCAGCTGGTGGCCTCTATGTTATGGTACCGGCTGGCTACTCTTGTCCCGCCCTCTATATTTGTAACTGCTATACAGAAGAAGCTGGTGGATTTCTTTTGGGGAAATAGGAAGCATTGGATTTCCGCGGCGGTCCTGAGTCTTCCGTTAGAGGAGGGCGGCCAGTCCTTGGTGTGCGTGCGCACCCAGGTGGCGGCTCTCCGTCTCAGGACTCTGCGGAGATACATGTATGTAGAGAACCCTCCCAGATGGCACGCTCTGGCCACGTATTTTTTTCGTCAGGGTCGTTGCCTAAGGGGGGTCTCGCGGCTCCCGGTGGCGGGTGTCAGTCGACCCGCTCTAAGGGGCTTGCCTGGTTTCTATAGGGATATGTTAAGAGTGAGGAATTTGGTGGTGTTCAGCCAGAGTGTTGTTCCACGAGGAGAGGGGGATGTTGTGGCTGCGGGTGTGGCTGGTCCTCATCCTGTCATGGTGGTTGTCGAGGAGAGGCGCGAGCCTAGAGTGGTTCAGATAGAGCTTACCCCTGCTCCGTCAGATCTGCTCATCGGGCCTAGGCTTCGGGATATTTCTCGGCCTCCGGCTCCGCATAATCTGAGCTGCCTTTCTGAGATGACCAGCATGCCATTTTGTGATGCAAGGAGACGCGCACTGTACAGGATGCTCCTGCACATTCTGAACCACCGTGCCTTCGTCTCCCGTCCTGACTCACCATGGAGGACGGTGTTACCATCCGAAGGCGGCGGGGGGCCCCAGTGGGGGTCCTTCTATAAGGGAGTTGTACCCCTTTATATTGGGGACCTGGGGTGGAGAGTGCTGCATGGAGCGGTGGTTTGTAATAAACTTTTGAGTCGGTTCACGGGCTCGTCTGCCGCATGTATTTTCTGCGGAGAGGAGGAGACCGTATTCCATGTGTATATGGAGTGTGTGAGGTTACTGCCCCTGTACCAATATCTGAAGGGGCTGTTCCTCAAGTTCTGGCTGCATTTTAGCCCCACAATCCTGGTGTTTGGACACAAGGCGGGGAGTGGGGAGAGCCGAGTGTGGGGGGGGGACTTACCTGTCGGTTTGCTCCTTGGCCTGGCCAAGATGGCCATTCGTGGGTCCAGGCAGCGGGCGGTCGACGGTCTGGCGAGAGTCGGCTGCCTGCCCCTCTTTCGGGCCTACGTCCGTGCACGTGTGTCCCTGGAGAGGGAGCACGCGGTGTTCACGGGGACTTTGGAGGCCTTCCGTCAGCGCTGGTCGCCGCGTGGGGTTGAGGCGATTATAAATGAATGTACTGCTGTACTACAATGATCTGTTCATTATAGTGTGATTTTTGATTGTGTTTTGATGTGTTGTATTTTATGATTTGTGTTGAATAAAGTTTTTGAAATGAAAAAAAAAAAAAAAAAAAAAAAAAAAAAAAGAGAGAGGGAGAGAGAGGGAGAGAGAGAGAGAGAGGTCGTGTTTTCTTCTCAGCTCTGCAGTTGAGAAGGATTGGAGCAGCCTTTCCAGGATTTTGCCGTTGGAGAGGGCACAGACCCAGGGGGGCTTCATAGTTCAACTTATTGTTGGGCTGTTGAAGCTTTTCTCTGGTCTGGGGAGCCTCCATCTGTGTGAAGATTCCTGAGTTTCTCCACATTGTCGAGGGTGCGGTTGGCGTTGGCGGATTGCCAAGAGTGCCTGTGATCTCCGTGGGCTGAAGTTGTGCGGTGTCTTTGTCGTTTTTGGCTCCGCTTCTCTGCCCTAAAGTCATTTTGCTCAGTGCGGCTGCCTGGCTTAATGTGAAGAAGGTACTTTTGCGTCCAGCGCGACTGGGATCGAGTTTCCCGTAAGCTGCTCTTGGCTGTGGATGAACCTGGGGACTTTCCTGCTTCAGCTGGAGGTTTCTGTTTTCTGCTGCCTGTCTTTGACTGTGACTGTCTCTGGGACTTAACTTGGAGCTGTGCTGCTGAGGTGCTTGGAGCTGGTTTGTGCCTCTGTGAGGATGGCGATGGAAGGGGCGCGGCCGAAGGTCCGGACCTACGCAGCGACGGCATCAGTGGCGGGTGCGAGGCCATCTGAGCTTGAGCCTCATGTTGACTTGGATGGGGACAGTTTTGGTATTTCTGTTCAAACTGGGCCTATGATGTCGAGGGGGGTAATTACGAAGGCCATGAATGAACTTCTTGGGAGGGGGGCTATTGTCTCTTCTGAGCTCGAAAGGGGAAAGGTGGAGATGATACTTAAGACCCGGGAGTGTGTGGCCCGAGCGTTGGAGGAGGGGATCTCAGTGGGGGGGGTCCACGTACAGGTGGATCCGTGGGTATCCAGGGTGAGACCGGTTCTCCTGCGGAGCTGCCCCACTTATTTTTCGGATGCAGTGCTTATTCCACACCTGTCCAAGTTTGGGGAGGTGCGGTCTAAATGTTTTCGTCTCTTGCATCCCGGGGGGGACCCGGAGGAAAAAGGGGTCTTCAGTTTCAAGAGGAGGGTGTTCATGAAGGTGGGTGAGGGGGATGGTGCCGAGGGGAGTTTTGAGGTGGTGCATAAGGGTGTACCCAGAACCGTGCGTTGGAGTTGGGGAAAGGCACGGTGTCATGCGTGCGGCGAATTTGGACATCTCCGTAGGGAGTGTCTTTTTCGCGGGGGCACTGCTAGAGGTTCTAGTGTAGTGGCCCAGGAAAGCGCTGCTGGCCCATCTGGGGTGGCTGGTCAAACCTCAGCGGCGCGGGGTGGTACTGCTGACCCGGCTGAGGTTGCCAGTTCTGCCTTGGTGACCCGGGGCGGCAGTGCTAAGCCTTCTGGGTCCAGGGGTTCCGCTTTGGGGACCCTGGGCAGTGAGAGCCCAAGCCCCCCACGTCCCCTACGTCTTGCGCCTGTGGCGGTGGATGGAGGTGGGGCGCAGGAGGAGGGGAGTGTTGAGGGGGGGTTTTGGGAGAAGCAGGGGAAGCATAATAAGAAGAAGGAGAGGGATAGGGCTGCACGAGCGAAGAAAGTGCAATCGGGTGAGTTTGGCTCCAGTGTGGTGCAGACTGCACCTGCTGGGGCCCAGGGGGGAGTTGTGGTGGCTCGGAAGGGGGGAAAGAAGTCTAAACGTGTGGGTGGCAAAGTGGTTGGGGGTAATGTGGAGGCGGATGACCCTTCCCTTATGGAGGTTACCGCACCTCCGCATGCGAGTGGGACTAAAAGGAGGCATTTGCCTGGTGAAGAGGAGGAAGGGCGTGGGTCCAGAGCGAAGGGGATGTCTTTCTCCGGGCTTTCCACCACTGAGGTGGCTGAAAGTGGTCTTGACCCGGTGTCTTCTGGGTCGGTGGTTGGGCCTTCTCTTCATGGATCTACAGCGGGTGTCACCGGACTGGGTGCTGAAGTTGATTCCGGTGGAGTTGTGTCCACTGGGCGGGAGTCTGTCCCTTCATCTCAGGGGCCCTCTGAGGGAGTTATCTCGGCGGATGCTGTGGTTAGCTCCCTTGGGTGTGTACCCTCTGGGTCGGATGAGGTCCCCTCGTTTCAGAGGCCTACTGAGGGTGCTAGCACGGTAGGTGACGTGGTTGGCTCCTCTGGTAGTGTGCCCTCTGTGACGGGGGATGTGCAGAGTCAGGATGAGGGGGGAGTTTCGGGGGTGTTGTCGTTCAAGTCTGTGCTCCATATCAGTGCCAGTGGAGGTGCTGGGGGGCGGGATGCCTCACCGGATGAGTTGTCTGGGGTGAGGTTAATGGCAGGTGGTGATTCTCTGGGTGATGCCTGTGGAGAGGGCACTCTGGATGATGTGGAGGTCAGGGCTGTTATGGGACGTGATCCTCTTTCAGACTCCGAGGGTGCCAGTGTTCCACAGGCCCCGGGGATGCCTCTTGTTGTTGCTTCCCCAGGCCCGGAGGAGGAGGGTGATGGTAGCGGGCAGGAGCCCAGCCATTCAGAGGGCTGCGAGTCTCAGGTAGGGGTGTTGGGACCCACCCCCAGCATTGATCCGGGTGGTCGTGTCATGGCTGTGGAGGAGGATAGCGATGCGGCCAGTGGGGGGGGCTCAGAGAGTGTTGTGTCAGACAGTTCTGGTCTTTCTGAGGTTGTTGATTCAGGTGCGAGCGGGTTGGCTGAGAGCCCAGACTCCAAGGCCGTGTCTGAGGCGAAGCTTATTGTTGAGGTGCGAGAGTTCTTAAAAATAAGTCGTGCTCCCAAAACATTATGGTGGGCCATTACAAGGAGATGGGAGGATTGGCTAGATGTGCGGGAGAGTCTCGAGGCTATCCTTAGTAACAAGGATAGTGGTCTTTCTGACTCGGATTTGGGGCAGTTTTGGGGTTTGTTGAAGGTCCTCAGAAAAGGACCTCCTGTGACTACAGGGAGTGTGAGGGTCACAATCTAATGTGTCTACACATTCACAGTAGCTACATTAAATTTAAATGGGAGTAGAGCGAGTTTTCGAAGATTTCAGCTCTTATCAGCCCTAAGGGAGGGGAGATTTGCAGTTTGTTATCTGCAAGAGACACATACCGTTGCTAGTGATGAACCTACCTGGCAACTGGAGTGGGAAGGGAGGGTTTATATGAGCCATCTCAGCTCAAATTCGAGTGGGGTGGCTTTTCTGTTGGCCCCAAATTTTCTGCCAAGCATTTTAAAAGTGCAGGAAGTGGTGCCAGGACGTTTGCTCCATCTGGCCGTGAGCCTGGATGGCATGCCGTTGCATTTCATTAACGTGTATGCCCCTAGCTCCGGCACGATGCAGGCCGGCCTGCTTCGGGAGGTGAATGCTCTGTTGGGCACTATTGATAGGGGAGAGTGTGTCTTCCTTGGTGGGGACTTTAATTGCACACTTGAGGTGCGGGACCGTTCTGGTACTCAGTGTGCGCCTGCTGTAGCGAAGAAGCTGAGAGGCTTGATTGACTCCTTTGAGTTGGTTGATGTTTGGAGGGACCTTCACCCTGATTCCACTGCTTTTTCGCGGAGGTCTGAGGGCGGTGGTTCCCGCATTGATCGGTTTTATATTTCCCGAGCGTTTGTTTCCCGTGTCTCAGCGGCCTCAATGCGGCTGGTGCCGTGCTCGGACCATTGTCTGGTGCGTGTGGATTTCAATCCAGCGTGCGCTCGGGCGGGGTCCGCGTACTGGCACTTTAACAACAGGCTGCTGGAGGATCGGTGTTTCCGGGAGTCATTCACTCGGTTTTGGGTGAAGTGGAGAGAGAGGCAGAGGTGCTTCTCTTCCCTTAGGCAGTGGTGGGATGTGGGTAAAGCTCACATCCGTCTCTTTTGTAAGGAATATACATGGGGGTCGACTGGGAGGCGGGACTCAGCGGTCGAGAAGCTGGAGAGGGAGATACAGGACGCTGAGTCTCGCCTGGGTCAGTTTGGTGAAGACTCCAGCGAATGGGGAGAGTTTCAGAGGAAGAAGGAGGTTTTGAGGAGTCTGCTGCTTGAGCGATCTCGAGGCGCTTATGTGAGGTCTCGGGTCCAGATGCTGCACGAGCTGGACCGAGCGTCGCCTTTCTTTTTCTCTTTGGAGAAGGGGCGGGGAGCTCGAAAACAGCTCGTGGAGTTGCTTGCAGATGACGGCTCCTCTGTCACTGATCCAGAGAGGATTAATGCCTTGGTTAGGTCCTTTTATGGGACCCTGTTCTCTGCGGAAGGATTCAGTGTGGAGGCTCAGCAAGATCTGTGGGAGGGTCTACCGGCCGTAGATAGGGGGGAGGCTGATCTTCTTGATGGCCCCTTATCTTTGGAGGAGTTGACTTGTGCCTTGCATCAGCTCAGGAGGGGTAAGTCCCCCGGGCTGGATGGGTTGACGGTGGAGTGTGTTAGAGCATTCTGGGACGTCCTAGGGGGTGACTATATGTTGGTTTTGGGGGAGAGCCTGGCGACTGGAGTGATGCCTCTCTCGTGGCGTAGGACGGTTGTTGTCTTGCTGCCTAAGAAGGGCGAACTCCGTTTGTTGAAGAACTGGCGTCCAGTCTCTCTCCTTTGCACAGAATATAAAATTTTTGCACGGGCAATGGCAAATCGCCTGGGCTCCGTGCTGCATCAAGTGATTCATCCTGATCAATCTTATACAGTCCCTGGCCGGTCCATCCAGGATAACATCCACCTGGTTAGGGACCTGATTCATTTAGTCCAGGGTACTGGTGAGTCAGCTGCTTTTCTGTCTCTTGATCAGGAGAAGGCTTTTGATAGGGTAGAGCATGAATACCTATTTGGGACGTTGCAAGCGTTTGGGTTTGGACCACACTTCGTGGCCCGGGTCCGGCTTTTGTACGCTGCGGCGGAGTGTCTTGTAAAGGTTAATGGCGCGGTGCTATCTCCTTTTCATTTTGGGAGGGGGGTCCGCCAGGGGTGCCCTATGTCGGGCCAGTTGTATTCGGTCTGTGTGGAGCCGTTCCTGTGTCTTCTTCGGAGGAGGTTGACAGGCCTGGCCCTACCTGGCCCGCGGGTTGAGGTGATTCTATCGGCGTATGCCGATGACGTACTTCTTATGTTCACTGATCCTGGTGACCTGCGGAGGATGCGTGACTGCCAGGAGATATTCTCGGCTGCATCTTCTGCTAGGATTAACTGGAGTAAGTGCTCTGGACTTTTGGTGGGTCAGTGGCGGGTAGACTCCCTGCCGGAGGAGATGGCATTGTATGCGTGGAGTACCACGCACCTCCTCTATCTGGGGGTGTACCTGAGTCCCACTGAGGATGTTTGGCCGGCAAACTGGCAAGAGTTGGAGACGAAGGTGGTTGCTCGGCTGGGGCGCTGGTCAGGCCTGCTTGGAGTTCTCTCCTTTCGGGGGAGGGTGCTGGTCATAAACCAGCTGGTGGCCTCTATGTTATGGTACCGGCTGGCTACTCTTGTCCCGCCCTCTATATTTGTAACTGCTATACAGAAGAAGCTGGTGGATTTCTTTTGGGGAAATAGGAAGCATTGGATTTCCGCGGCGGTCCTGAGTCTTCCGTTAGAGGAGGGCGGCCAGTCCTTGGTGTGCGTGCGCACCCAGGTGGCGGCTCTCCGTCTCAGGACTCTGCGGAGATACATGTATGTAGAGAACCCTCCCAGATGGCACGCTCTGGCCACGTATTTTTTTCGTCAGGGTCGTTGCCTAAGGGGGGTCTCGCGGCTCCCGGTGGCGGGTGTCAGTCGACCCGCTCTAAGGGGCTTGCCTGTTTTCTATAGGGATGTGTTAAGAGTGAGGAATTTGGTGGTGTTCAGCCAGAGTGTTGTTCCACGAGGAGAGGGGGATGTTGTGGCTGCGGGTGTGGCTGGTCCTCATCCTGTCATGGTGGTTGTCGAGGAGAGGCGCGAGCCTAGAGTGGTTCAGATAGAGCTTACCCCTGCTCCGTCAGATCTGCTCATCGGGCCTAGGCTTCGGGATATTTCTCGGCCTCCGGCTCCGCATAATCTGAGCGGCCTTTCTGAGATGACCAGCATGCCATTTTGTGATGCAAGGAGACGCGCACTGTACAGGATGCTCCTGCACATTCTGAACCACCGTGCCTTCGTCTCCCGTCCTGACTCACCATGGAGGACGGTGTTACCATCCGAAGGCGGCGGGGGGCCCCAGTGGGGGTCCTTCTATAAGGGAGTTGTACCCCTTTATATTGGGGACCTGGGGTGGAGAGTGCTGCATGGAGCGGTGGTTTGTAATAAACTTTTGAGTCGGTTCACGGGCTCGTCTGCCGCATGTATTTTCTGCGGAGAGGAGGAGACCGTATTCCATGTGTATATGGAGTGTGTGAGGTTACTGCCCCTGTACCAATATCTGAAGGGGCTGTTCCTCAAGTTCTGGCTGCATTTTAGCCCCACAATCCTGGTGTTTGGACACAAGGCGGGGAGTGGGGAGAGCCGAGTGTGGGGGGGGGACTTACCTGTCGGTTTGCTCCTTGGCCTGGCCAAGATGGCCATTCGTGGGTCCAGGCAGCGGGCGGTCGACGGTCTGGCGAGAGTCGGCTGCCTGCCCCTCTTTCGGGCCTACGTCCGTGCACGTGTGTCCCTGGAGAGGGAACACGCGGTGTTCACGGGGACTCTGGAGGCCTTCCGTCAGCGCTGGTCGCCGCGTGGGGTTGAGGCGATTATAAATGAATGTACTGCTGTACTACAATGATCTGTTCATTATAGTGTGATTTTTGATTGTGTTTTGATGTGTTGTATTTTATGATTTGTGTTGAATAAAGTTTTTGAAATGAAAAAAAAAAAAAAAAAAAAAAAAAAAGAGAGAGAGAGAGAGAGAGAGAGAGATTAGCGCGGAGCAGGTGGGACGGTATTGGTCTGGAGATTACTTTGCGCAGTTGGATGTGGGGTAGCACCAACTTGTCTGGTTCTCTCCACCCTCAATGCCCCCCCCCCCCCGCACTGGAGCCCCTACCCTCCCCGTTGCAGTTTCCTCCCCTCAACTATCATTTGCCCACTGACGCCCACCCTCTCTCGGTCCACATCTTCCGCCCCGTCCCGTCAACTTTACACTCCCGCTCTCCCCTCAAGCCCTCGCTCCCCACCACCCATTACCCTCTGACCCCAATCAGTGCTTTCTGACCCCGAAATGTCCAAGTGTAGCCGCTCCCCCCCATTTAAAGGGTTAGCCTGAATAACCTCTCACTACCCCCTGACCGTCAGTATCCCTTGATCCTCAGTGCTCCCTAACCCCCAGTGCCCCTTGACACTCAGTGCCCGCTGACCCTCAGTGCCGCCTGACCCTTTGTGCCTCCTGATCCTCATTGCCCCCTGACCCTCAGTGCCCCCAATCCTCAGTGCCCGCTGACCTTGCTGTGATTGTACTGGTGCTCTCATTCCTCGATGGGCCGCCCGTCAACAGGATGAGGCCGGACTGTGGCCGGTGGAAGCGCTGCTGGAGGCTGACGGAGGTGGTCCTCCCCCCTCCCGAGTTTCCCATCAGGGTCGTGACCTCTCCGGCCCGCTGCTCGATAGACACGTCCTGCAAACACACAACGCTCCGTCTCATTGCCGGCGAAACTTCACATCACCCAGGCGCGGGGTCGGGAGGGGGAAGGCGGGCACTCGGGAGGGGGGGGGGGGGGAGGTGGAGAGAGAAGAAGGTAGGGGCAGCGGAGGGAAGGAAGGTGGGGAGTGTGGGGAGGGGGAAGGGTTGGGTGAGGAGCGAGGGAAGGGAAGGTAGGGAGAAGGAGAAAGGAGGGAGGAGGCGGGAGGTAGGGGAAGGGAAGAGGAGGAGAGACTGAGGTGGGAGGTAGGGGAAGAAGAAAGGGTGGAATGGAGGAGGGATGGTTGAAGGAGGTGAGGTGGAGAGACGGGAAGGTAGGAGGGGATGTTGGGGAAAGGAGGAGCGTAGATGGAAAGGGATAGTAGGAGGAAGAGGGCATTGGGATGGAAGATATGGGAGGAGGAGGGGTTGAGAGAAGAGGGGTAGAAAGAGGGGAAAGAGACGAAGGAGTGCGCAGGTGGAGGGGAGGGGGGGTAGTGTCGAGTGAGAGTAGAGGTGGAAAGGAAGTCGGAGGAGGAGACGGAGGGGGTGAAGGAGCAAGGAGAGAAGGTGTGGAAAGCAGGGAGCAGGAGGGGAGCGGTAGAGGAGGAGGGGGTAGAGGAAGGGAAGAGGGCAAGAGAGGGAGGAGGATTCACGTATAGTCACACGGCCTTGCCGTGACCCGCCGGCAAACCGTATAACAGTGACTATCGAGACGGGGCCAAATCCCACACTGACCATCGGGATGGTCTCTGAGCCCCGACTGACCGACCGTACCGTGCATCGATCGCAACAAGACCGGCCGCACGCCGCGCCGGATGAACTGAGGGGCCCAACCCTTCCAACATCCTGCTGTCGCCTAGACCCCACTCAGCTAACCCCTTGCCCCCGCTTCCTCCCAACTCTCCACCCATCCCATGCGCTCCATCTGCTCTTCACACACTCTCAGATATGCAGCCAATGTCATCAAAGATATTTCCTACCCAGGTCATTGCCTTTTGTCCCCGCTCACTTCGGGGAGAAGGTACAGAAGCTTGTACGCGCTCACAACCATACTCGGGAACAGCTTCTTCCCCTCTGAACGGCCCTTCCACAAGCTCGGGTACTGTCCCATTCACCTCTACCCCTTTGCAGACATTGGACTTGTCTCTGGAACGGGTGCGCTACAATGCTGAAAACTATAATCTGCACTCTTTGCTCTAGACATTGCACTTCAACTTGACTTGATTATATGTAGTACCAGACTAAGTGGGACCCGTTGGGTCCCTGCATCACACGGAGGACTGGTCCCCCAACACAATATTCCACCTGTCCACTCGTTCCAATGTTGGTGGCTAGTGGGGGGGGGGGGGGGGGAAGGGGGGGCTTTCTGGAGCGCTAGTATGGGTGTTGTGGGCTGAATGGACTGGTTTCCAGAGGGCCAGTATGGACATTGTGGGCCGAATGTATTCTTGGGCTGGCGGCTCTGTCACTCAAGCCTGTTGTACTGGCAGTTCACTCACTCACAGCTGGTGGGCCGGCAGTTCACTTACGGCTATTCCTTGAAATTCCATTTCAAGCAGGGTGCAAGGCCACCAAATTCAAGTGCAGTTTCATACAATTTCATGCAGGGTGCAAGGCCACTAAAGGCAGCGAGTCGTGACCTCTCCCTCCTCCATCTTGCAGAGACTGTGCCACGCCCACACTCAGAAGTTTTATAGTCCCTGTCCCTCCCACCGCAAGGGGTGTGGCCTTCATGGCGTGATTGGCAGGAGAGAGAACCTCAACATTTAAAAAACACTAATGACACTAATAACTCTTTCATTTTTATAACTTATTTATTGGAATAACTAAAAAACACTAATAACTCTTTTATTTTTCATCGATGAGAAAAATCCACGGCACCTGATGAGCGGTGGGGGACTCTAAGTAAGATGGCCAAAAATCATGGCTGTACATGGTAGCGTTTTTTCTAAAATCAATATAAACCACAAAGCGGAAGCGCAATATTAGACTTTTTATTATATAGAAGTCAAGGCAACTCTAATTAGGCAAGGCAACTTTAATTAGCCAAGGCAACTCTAATTAGGCAAGGGAACTTTCATTGGGGAAGGCAACTTTAATTAGGCAAGGCGACTTTAATTAGGTAAGGCGACTTTAATTAGGTAAGGCGACTTTAATTATGCAAGGCAACTTTAAATAGGCATGGCAACTTTAATTAGGCAAGGCAACTTTAATTAGGCAAGGCAACTTTAATTAGGCAAGGCAACTTTAGTTAGAAACATAGACATAGAAACATAGAAAATATTTGCAGGAGGAGGCCATTCGGCCCTTCAAGCCAGCACCGCCATTCATTGTGATCATGGCTGATCGTCCCCTATCAAAAACCCGTGCCTGCCTTCTCCCCATATCCCTTGATTCCTAGAGCTCTATCTAACTCTCGCTTAAATCCACCCAGTGACTTGGCCTCCATTGCCTTCCATAACCATATAACCATATAACAATTACAGCACGGAAACAGGCCCTCTAGGCCCTTCCAGTCCGTGCCAACCATTTATTTTCCCCTAGTCCCATCGACCTGCACTCAGACCATACCCCTCCATTCCCTTCCCGTCCGTATACCTATCCACTTTACTTTTTAATGTTAAAATCGATCCTGCCTCCACCACTTCTGCAGGAAGATCATTCCACACAGCCACCACTCCCTGAGTAAAGAAGTTCCCCCTCAGGTTACCCCTAAACTTCTGTCCCTTAATTCTCATGTCATGCCCCCTTGTTTGAATCTTCCCTACCCTCAACTTTGTCTATCCCTTTCATCATTTTAAAGACCTCAATCAAGTGCCCTTAACCTATTGCGCTCCAAAAAAAAGACCTAACTTGTTCAACCTTTCTCTGTAACTTAGTTGCTGGAAACCAGGCAACATTCTAATAAATCTCCTCTGTACTCTCTCTATTTTGTTGACATCGTTCCTATAATTAGGCGACCAAAATTGTACACCATACTCCAGAATTGGTCTTACCAATGCCTTGTACAATTTTAACATTACTTCCCTACTCCTATATTCAATGCTCTGATTTATAAAGACCAGCACACCAAAAGGTTCCTTTACCACCCTATCTACATGCGATTCCACCTTCATGGAACTATGCACAGTTATTCCCAGATCCCTCTGTTCCACAGCATTCCTCAATTCCCTACCATTTACCATGTAGGTCCTATTTTGATTTGTCCTGCCAAGATGTAGGACTTCACACTTATCAGCATTAAACTCCATCTGCCATCTTTCAGCCCACTTTTCCAAATGGCCCAAATTTCTCTGTAGACTTTGAAAATCTACTTCATTATCCACAACACCACCTATCTTAGTATAATCTGCATACTTACTTATCCAATTTTCCAATGATCTAGTTCATTGATGTACATGACAAACAACAGTGGACCCAACACAGATCTCTGTGGCACCCGTGGGTTACACAAAAAGCTGGAGAAACTCAGCGGGTGCAGCAGCATCTAAGGAGTGAAGGGGTTGATCTCCTTCACTCCTTAGATGCTGCTGCACCCGCTGAGTTTCTCCAGCTTTTTGTGTAACCCTCGATTCTCCAGCATCTGCAGTTCCTTCTTTAACTCTCTGTGGCACCCCACTGGTCACCGGCTTGCAACCTGACATCTCCCATTCCATAACTGTTGAATCCATCGTGCTACTCCGCCATTAACACCCAAAGATTGAACCTTCTTAACCAACCTTCCATGGGGAAACTTGTCAAAGGCCTTACTGAAATCCATATATACAACATCCACTGCTTTACCCTCATCAATTTCCCTAGTAACCTCTTTAAAAAATTCAAGAAGGTTTGTCAAACATGACCTTCCAGGCACAAATCCATGTTGACTGTTCCTGATCAGACCCTGTTTATCCAGATGCTTATATATATTATCTCTAAGTATCCTTTCCATTAATTTGCCCACCACTGACGTCAAACTAACAGGTCTATAATTGCTAGGTTTATTCTTTCAACCCTTTTTAAACAATGGAACAACATGCGCAGTACGCCAATCCTCCGGCACTATTCCCGTTTCTAATGACATTTGAAATATTTCTGTCATAGCTGCTGCTATTTCTACACTAACTTCCCTCAATGTCCTAGGGAATACCCTGTCAGGACCTGGAGACTTATCCACTTTTATGTGTCAGTACTTCCTCCTCTTTGAATCTCATAGTTTCCATAGCTACTCTACTTTTTTCCCTTACCTCACAGAGTTCAATATCCTTCTCCTTGGTGGATACCGAAGAAAATAAATTGTTCAATATCTCCCCCATCTCTTTTGGCTCTGCAGATAGCTGTCCATTCTGGCTCTCTAATGGTCCAGTTTTATCCCTCGTTATCTTTTTGCTATTAATATAGCTGTAGAAACCCTTTGGATTTACTTTCACCTTTCTTTTCAAAGCAACCTCACATCTTCTTTTAGCGTTTCTTATTTCTTTCTTAAGATTCTTTTTACATTCTTTATACTCATCTAGCACCTCATTTACTCCATGCCTCCTATAATTATTGTAGATATCTCTTTTTCGAACCAAGTGTCCAATTTCCCTTGAACCATGGCTCTTTCCGATTTTTACTATTTCCTTTCAACCGAACAGGGACATAAAGATTCTGTACTCTTACAATTTCCCCTTTAAATGTCCTCCATTTCTCTTCTACATCCTTCCCATAAAACAAAATGTCCCAATTCACTCCTTTTAAATAATTACGCATTCCCTCAAAGCTAGCCTTTCTCCAATCAAAAATCTCAACCCTAGGTCCAGTTCTGACTCTCTCAATTATTATATTGAACTAATGGTATTGTGATCACTGGTCCTGAAGTGCTCACCAACGCATACCTCCGTCACCTGACCCGCCTCATTTCCTAACAGGAGGTCCAGCACTGCCCCTTCTCTGGTCGATACCTCTATGTATTGCTGCAAAAAACTATCCTGCACACATTTAACAAACTCCAAACCATCCAGCCCATTTACAGAATGTGTTTCCCAGTCTATTTTTGGAAAATTGAAATCTCCCACAATCACTACCTTGTGCTTACTACTAATATCTGCAATCTCCTTACATATTAGCTCTTCCAATTCTCGCTCCCCATTTGGCGGTCTATAATACACCCCTAAAAGTGTTGCTACACCGTTCCCTCTTCTCAGTTCCACCCAAATGGCCTCCCTAGACAAGCCCTCTAATCTATCCTGCCAACGCACTGCTGTAACATCTTCTCTGACAAGCAATGCAACCCCTCCACCTCTGGTCCCTCCAATTCTATCACACCTGAAGCAACGAAATCCTGGAGTATTTAGTTTCCAATCACAACCCTTCCGCAACCATGTTTCACTGATTGCCACAACATCATATTTCCAGGTGTCAATCCAGGCTCTAAGTTCATCCACCTTTCTTAAAATGCTCCTAGCATTAAAATATACACATTTTGGAAACTCACCATCCCTTATTCTCTGTTTATTATCTTTTTCCTCTTTCTCGCCTACATTTTGGGTCCGAGTGCTTCCCTTCTCTGCCTCTTGCCCCACACCCTGTCCCCTTGCCCCCTCTACCCGAGTCCCTCCCCCCAGCCATTCTAGTTTAAAGTCTCCCAAGTAGCCTTTGAAAATATCTCTGCAAGGAGATTTGCAAAGGCTCTGTGGCAGGGAATTCCATAAGTTCACGACTCTCTGGCTGAAAATTGTTTTTTTCAGCTCAGTCTTAAACAACCTCCCCTTTATTCTAAGACTGTGGCCCCTGGTTATGAACTCGCCCAACATTGGGAACATTTTTCCTGCATCTAGCTTGTCCAGTCCTTTTATAATTTTATATGTTTCTATGAGATCCCCCATCATCCATCTAAACTCCAGTGAATACAAGCCTAGTATTTTCAATGTTACCTCATATGACAGTCCCGCCATCCCAGGGATCAATCTCGTGAACCTACGCTGCACTGCCTCAATCACAAGGATGTCCTTCCTCAAATTAAGAGACCACAATTGTACTCCAGATGTGGTCTCACCAGAGCCCTATACAACTGCAGAAGAACCTATTTACTCCTATACTGAAATCCTCTTGTTATGAAGGCCAACATTCCATTAGCTTTCTTCACTGCCTGCTGTACCCGCACGCCAACTTTCAGTGAACGGTGTATGAGGATGCTCAGGTTTCGCTGTACCTCCCCCTAACCAAATTGATGTGATAATCTGCCCCCTTGTTTTCGCCAAAGTGGATAACCTCACATTTATCTATATTATACTACATCTGCCACGCATCTGCCCCCTCACTCAACCTGTCCAGGCCACCCTGCAACCTCCTAACATCCTCTTCACAGTTCACACTGCCACCTAGCTTTGTGTATTCCGCAAACTTGCTTGTGTTGCTCCTAATTCCCTCTTCCAAATCATTAATATATATGGTAAACCGTTACAGCCCAACACCGAGCCTTGCGGCACTCCACTCGCCGCTGCCTGCCATTCTGAAAAGGACCCGTTCACTCCTACTCTTTTCTTCCGGTCTGCCAACCAATTTTCTACCCATGTCAACACCCTTCCTCCAATACCACGTGCTCTAATTGTTGTCACCACACTCCCTTGCGGGACCTTATCAAAGGCTTTCTGCAAGTCTAGATACACTACAGCCACTGGCACCCCTTCATCCATTTTACTTGTCACATCCTTAAACAATTCCAGAAGATTAGTCAAGCATGATTTCCCTTTCATAAATTAATGTTGACTTGGACTAATCCTTTTACTGCCCGATTATTACCCCTTTAATAATTGTCTCCAGCATCTTTCCCACCACCGAAGTCAGGCTAACTGGTCTGTAATTCCCCGTTTTCTGTCCCGCTCCTTTCTTGAATTATGTAATACAGCTTTTGCATTTCCAAACCAAAGGCAACACAGCTTCAGCATTTCCAAAACCAAAGACAAATAGCTTTAGCACTTCCAAACTGTATGTTCAAACCACATTAAGGGCGCTGACGGGTCAGTAAAACTACGCACAGTTTAGTATACATGTGTTCTGTGTTATTCACAGTTCAGACTGAGAGACGTGACCCTCTCGCTCCCACATCTTGCAGAGACTGACTGAGGCACTCAACACCTCCAGGTTTTATAGTTCCTCCGGAAGGGGCTTGGCCTTCAGGAGAGAGAATCTCAACATTTTTTAAACACTAAAAGCTCTTTGATTTTTCATCTAAGGGAAACATCCTCTTGTCCTGCGCAGCGGAGAGAGACTCCGGAGGGAGTCAGATGGCCAAAAATCACAGACGTCAGTGGCAGCGTTTTTTTCTAAAAGCAATATACAGAACAACAGGAAGTGGTCAAGATCAGACTTTTAGTAATATAGATTATCTGATCTGACACAAAGCTATTCACTGTACCTCGATACACATGACAATACACCTAAACCTTCCACCACTAATGCACCTGGTCTGCCGTCTACCCTCCCCGCACCAGTATCTACCTATCACTTGCCAGACTTTGTCCAGCCCCATCCTCTCTTCCAGCTTTCTACCCCCATTATAATCAGAATGAAGAATGGTCCCGACCCAAAATGTCACCTGTCCATGTTCGCCAGAGAGGCTGCCTGAGCCGCTAAGCCTTTGTTCGTAAAGCCGTCTATGCTGTTCCTCATTTCTGATGTGCAGGAAGGACCAACAGATGATGGTTTAAATCGAAGATCGACACAACATCCTGGAGTAATTCAGCGGCTAAGGCAGCACCCCTGGAGAGAAGGTTGACGTTTAGGGTCGAGTCTCTTTTTCGGACTGAGTGTCAGCGGAGAGGGAAACTGGAAGAATGGAGAGGACTGAAACAAACCAGGGACTGCACAGATGGAAACGGTGGAGCCCACAATTGTCCATTGTTTGCTGTGAAATAGATAAAAATGAAGAGATACAAACAGTTAAACCAGCAGAATGACTAGGATGGGGGGGGGGGGGGGGGGTGGGGGGGGAGGGGGGGGGGGGGATTTTCGTAGCGAAACTACATGCAAATTAGAGGAACGGTGCCTCATATTGTGCATGGGCAGCTCACAACGCAGGAGAATGAGTGTTCATTTCTCTCATTTCAAGTAGCCCTTGCGTTCCCTCTGTCTCTGTCCCTCCCCCACCCCAGTTATCCTGCTGGTTTCACTGTTTGTATCTCACGGTTATCCTCTTCCACAGCTGACAATGGACCATTGCGGTCATCTAGTTTGGCTCTCCGCTGACTCTCGGTCTGAAGAAGGGTCTCGAACCGAAACGGCACCCATTCCTTCTTTCCAGAGATGCTGCCTGGTTTATGATGTACAGCCGAGCCCTGTTCTACCTCATCTAAGGTGCAGCGCTGCTCAGGCCCCCCCCCCCCCCCCCACCCCCCAGGGAACGAGCCGGCTACCTTCAGGACGGCGGCGTCATGTTTGTAAGGTAGGCGAAGGTGACGTTGTGGAACGGGATGTGAGCGCCCAGTGTAGCTGGGGCCAGGGTTCTCTGAAGGACCAGGGCAGGCTGGAGGTCCATGTATTCAAACACCTTCTCCGAGGCACCGACCGCCTTCTTCACTTGAGGGTAGAAACGGAGCAGGGTCTTGATCCGTCTTCACCGTTGTATGTTTACCTTAGACGTGAATGAACAATTGTAATTCATCCATTCGATCTTTAAATCTTTGCCATTGCACCTCTACCGCCAACTCTATAAATACCAATTGTCAGTCTATCCTTGCCAATGCCTGTCTCCGACCGTCAGTTTCCTTTCTTCAAGTTCAGGTCCCCAGTCCCTCAATTAACCGTGTCGCTCTCCATCTATTGCCGAATTGCACCATATTATAGTCACTATCCCAAAAGACCTTGCACAACAAGATCGCTACCCAGTCTACTTCGATTTTTAAACGGAGATTTTAAATAGATTTTTCACCGAATTTCAAAACATGGGGGGGTGGGGGCAATTGTCCCCCCCCCCCCTCTCAGAACATGGGGGTGCCGTGTCCACCCCCCCCCCCCCCCCTCGGGATTTCTGCCCATGGTCGCCCAACTAGCATTTGCCAGCTTTGCCTCGGCAAGGCCACCAGCATAATTAAGGACGAGTCTCATTTCGGACACATCCCCGTCTCCCCTCGTCCATCAGGTAAGAGGTACAGAAGAGTGAAAACGTACACCTCCAGATTCTGAGATAGTTTCTTCCCGGCTGCCAACAGGCAACTGGACCATCTATCACCAACTAGAGAACTACTATCTACCTCATTGGAGACCCTCGGACTATCTTTAATCGGACTTTACTGGACTTTATCTCGAACTAAACGGTATTCCCCTTTTAGGTACATTATGGATGGCTTGATTGTAATCTTGTATAGTTTAGTTTATCGCCCAGTATACCAAGGTACAATGAAAAACGTATTTGTTGCGTGCTGTCCAGTCAATGGAAAGAGTTGCACCTTCACATGCTGTATGACCGGGCTCCTGTTCATATTCATAGAAACATGAACATGAACAGAAACATTGAAACATAGAAAATAGGTGCAGGAGTAGGCCATTCGGCCCTTCGAGCCTGCACGGCCATTCAATATGATCATGGCTGATCATCCAACTCAGTATCCTGTACATGCCTTCTCTCCATACCCCCTGATCCCTTTAGCCACAAGGGCCACATCTAACTCCCTCTTAAATATAGCTAATTAACTAGCCTCAACTATCTTCTGTGGCAGAGAAATCCACAGATTCACTACTCCGTGTGTGAAAAATGATTTTCTCATCTCGGTCCTAAAATACTTTCCCCTTATCCTTAAACTGTGACCCCGTGTTCTGGACTTCCCCAACATCGGGAACAATCTTCCTGCATCTAGCCTGCCAACCCCTTAAGAATTTTGTAAGTCTCTATAAGATCCCCCCTCAATCTTCTAAATTCTAGCTAGTACAAGCCGAGTCTATCCAGTCTTTCTTCATATGAATGTCCTGCTATCCCAGGAATCAGTCTGATGAACCTTCTCTGTACTCCCTCTATGGCAAGAATGTCTTTCCTCAGATTAGGAGACCAAAACTGTACGCAATACTCCAGGTGCGGCCTCACCAAGACCCTGTACAACTGCAGTAGACCATCCCTGCTCTTGTACTCAAATTATTTTGCTATTAATGCTAACATATCATTCGCTTTCTTCACAGCCTGCTGCACCTGCATGCCTACTTTCAATGACTGGTGTACCATGAAACCCAGGTCTCGTTGCATCTCCCCTTTTCCTAATCGGCCACCATTCAGATAATAGTCTACTTTCCTGTTTTTGGCACCAAATTGCATAAACTCACATTTATCCACATTATACTGCATCTGCCATGCATTTGCCCACTCACCCAACCTATCCAAGTCACCTTGCAGATTCCTAGCATCTCCTCACAGCTAACACTGCCCCCCAGCTTCGTGTCATCCACAAACATGGAGATGTTGCATTCAATTCCCTCATCCAGATCATTAATCTATATTGTAAATAGGTGGAGTCCCAGCACTGAGCCATGCGGTACCCCACTAGTCACTGCCTGCCATTCTGAAAAGGACCAGTTTACTACTACTCTTTGCTTCCTGTCTGCCAGCCAGTTCTCTATCCACATCAAGACTGAACCCCCAATACCGTGTGCTTTAAGTTTGTATACTAATCTCTCATGTGGGACCTTGTCGAAAGCCTTCTGAAAGTCCAGATATAACACATCCACTGGTTCTCCCTTATTCACTCTACTAGTTACATCCTCGAAAAATTCTATAAGATTCGTCAGACATAATTTACCTTTCATAAATCCATACTGAGTTTGTCCAATGATTTCACCACTTTCCAATTGTGCTGCTATCCCATCTTTAAATACTGACTCTAGCAGTTTCCCCACTACCGATGTTAGACTAACTGGTCTGTAATTCCCTGTTTTCTCTCTCACTCCCTTTTTAAAAAAGTGGGGTTACATTAGCTACCCTCCAATCCTCAGGAACTACTCCAGAATCTAAAGAGTTTTGAAAAATTATCACGAATGCATCCACGATTTCTGGGGCTACTTCCTTAAGTACTCTGGGATGCAGCCTATCTGGCCCTGGGCATTTATCGGCCTTTAATCTATTCAATTTACCTCACACCACTTCCCAGCTAACCTGGATTTCACTCAGTTCCTCCATCTCATTTGACCCCCGGTCCCCTGCTATTTCCGGCAGATTATTTATATCTTCCTTAGTGAAGACAGAACCAAAGTAGTTATTCAATTGGTCTGCCATGTCCTTGTTCCCCATGATCAATTCACCAGTTTCTGACTGCAAGGGACTTTGCCCTACTCTGCTGGATTCTGAATTTTTCCCAGTCCTCCGGTAGGCTGCTTTCTCTGGCTAATTTGTATGCTTCATCTTTTGTTTTGATACTATCCCTGATTTTGCTTGTTATCCACGGATGCTCTACCTTCCCTGATTTATCCTTTTGCCAAACTGGGATGAACAATTGTTATAGTTCATCCATGCAGTCTATAAATACCTTCCATTGCATATCCACCATCAACCCTTTAAGAATCACTTGCCAGTCAATCTTGGCCAATTCACGTCTCATACCCTCAAAGTTGCCTTTCTTTAAGTTCAGAACCCTTGTTTCTGAATTAACAATGTCGCTCTCCATCCTAATGAAGAACTCATGGAAACTTTCGAAAGGAAAATACTTCTTTATTTAAATCAAACTTCCCACCTTTACTGAATAAACGAAATAAGAATATTTAGTATTGGAAAAAACTCCCCATTTCAATGTTTGGTAGAATTAATAGTATAAAAATGATCTTTTTGCCGCAATTACTGTATTTCAGTCAATTCCGATATGTTGTTTTTTTTAAACTCCATTGTTACAAGCTTCATTTGGGATTATAAGAATCATAGGATAAGCAAAAACATTTATGTAAATCAAAGACTAATGGAGGTTTAGCTTCACCAAATCGTTTGTTTTATTTTTGGGCAGTCCATATTAAAAACATGAATTTCTGGCTGGAAGAAATGGATCAGCAACCAGACTGGTTAAGGATGGAAAAGGAAGATTGTTTGCCTTTTGAAATTGGTTCGATTATGTTTGCACCCACAAAATTGCACAAAAAAATCTATAGGGAAAACCCTATATAGTGGTATACAAATCTGGAAACAAGTAAAAAAAGGCTTTAAAATTGGATAATATATCACTCTGTTTTCCCATTGTACACAATCCCTTATTAAACCTTCCATATTGGATAAAGGTTTCACAATGGAAAAATTACGGAATTAAAAAGATGGGACATCTTTATAAGAAAGGAATTTTTCTTTCATTTCAGGAGTCACAACAGATTTATGGACTACACTCAAATAACTTTTTTAGATATCTACAACTTAGAAATTGTTAAATCTAATACGCAGGATTTTAGGAGTAGGGAACCAGAAATCCTTGATGAATGTTTGAATAAACATCCTAATACAGAAAAATTAACAACTTATATTTATAATACCCTCATAGATAGCGAGGTCCCATCGATGGAATCATATAGACATACATGGGAAAATGAATTAGGCCAACCTATAACGATAGATATTGTAGACAAAAGTCTACAATATTCACATCAATGTACGTTAAATGGCAGACATGCTTCAATACAATGTAAAGAATTATACAGATTACACTACTCTAAAGTAAAACTAAATAGAATTTTCCCACATATCTCGCCTATCTGCGATAAATGTCAGCATCTAGAGGCTAACTTAACACATGCTTTTGCAAATTGTACAAAAATCAAAAAATTCTGGATTGATATTTTTAGAATAATTTCTGAAGTTGTTAATACTAAATTGGATCCCGACTCAAAACTAATAATACTTGGAATATCAGAACAAAGTACAAGTCACAACAAGTCAAATAAACTTTCTAGACTACAGTATAATAACTAAGAAGAAATTCATACTAAAATTTTGGAAAGGCCCTATAACCAGTTCCTCGTGCTGGCGAGAGCAGGAACAGGGAGATACGGGACCTGAATGTGTGGCTGAGGAACTGGTGCAGGGGGCAGGGATTTAGATTCTTAGATCACTGGGATCTGTTTGGAGTAAGGGGGAACTGTACAAAAGGGACGGATTGGATCTTAACAGGTGGGGGACCAGCATTCTGGCCGGCAGGTTTGCCACTGCTACACGGATGGTTTTAAACTGAATAAGGGGGGTGGGGTGTCAAATGGGATAGTTGTGGATGAGTTAAAGGGAAAGAGAGTAAAGGGATGGTTAATGACCCCAGAATTAACGGGAAAGAAAGCTCACAAAGGGATAGGAGAGTATGGCCAAGTGTATTAGGGATCGATGTGAAAGGGGCCACTTGTCAACATAATTGTATAAGGAGTAAGAGTGTTGTAAAAACAAGCCTGAAGGCTTTGTGTCTCAATGCGAGGAGCATTCGTAATAAGGTGGATGAGTTGAAGGTGCAGATAGCGATTAATGACTATGCTATAGTTGGGATCACAGAGACATGGCTCCAGGGTGACCAAGGCTGGGAGCTGACCATCCAGGGATATTCAATATTCAGGAGGGATAGACAAAAAGGAAAAGGAGGTGGGGTAGCATTGCTGGTGAGAGAGGAGATTAATGCAATAGAAAGGTAGGACATTAGCGTGGAGGATGTGGAATCGATATGGGTAGAGCTGCGAAACTCTAAGAGGCAGAAAATGCTAGTGGGAGCTGTGTACAGGCCACCTAACAGTAGTATTGGAGTTGGGGATGGCATCAAACAGGAAATTAGAAATGCGTGCAACAAGGGTAACACGGTTATAATGGGTGACTTCAATCTGCATGTAGATTGGGTGAATCAAATTGGCAGGGGTGCTGAGGAAGAGGATTTCTTGGAATGTATGCGGGATAGTTTTCTCAACCAACATGTGGAGGAACCAAGGAGAGAGCAGGCTATTCTAGACTGGGTATTGAGTAATGAGGAAGGGTTAGTTAGCAGTCTTGTTGTGCATGGCCCCTTGGGCAAGAGTGACCATAATATGGTTGAGTTCTTCATTAGGATGGAGAGTGACAAAATTAAGTCAGAAACAAGGGTTCTGAACTTGAACAATGGTAACTTTTATGGTATATTTATACGCAATTCATGATACCCAATCAATTGGAAATGTTTAGTTGTTTGTAAAACCTTCCAAGGAAAGGTTATTGCCAACCATATGAAAATTATTTCTACTTACTGCAAGCAGTATATTTAGGCGTTTCCATGGAAAGTAGCTGTGTTACATTCAATTACATTTAATTTACATTCAATTGCCAACCAAATAAAAATGTGCGCACCCTACTGCACGCAGTCTATTTTGACATTTCAATTGCATTTATTTCACCTGATCTTCACAATAACCTGTTGTAGAATAGTTTAGAGATAGAGGTACAGTGTGGAAACAAACCCTTCAGTCCACCAAGTCCACGCCGACCAGCGATCCCCGCACAATAACCTGTTGTAAGCTAGTCTAGTTGATATACAGCTTGGTGCCAAATTAATTTGTTGCACAACCTTCCTAGGAACAGTTATTGCCAATTGTATGAAAATGCATTTGACTCACTACAAGCAGTCTAGTTAGGCATTGTCACTATGTTACATTCAATTGCCTTGTAAGATAAAACGCTACCACTTACGGCTGTGATTTTTGGCCATCTTACTGAGTCCCCCTCTGCTCATCAGGTGCAGAGGATTCTTCCCATCAATGAATAATAAAAGTGTTATTAGTGTTTAAAAAAATGTTGAGAATCTCTCTCCTGTAAATCACGCCATGAAGGCCACACCTTTTCCAGTGGGAGGGGGAGTGATTATAAAACCCAGAAGTGAGGGATTGGCTCAGTCTCTGCATGATGGGGGGGGGGGGGGGGGGGGGGGAGAGGTCACGACTCTGAGCTGTGAATCAACTGAACACACTGAATGTCTACTGAACTGTGAGTGTGGTGTTTTGTGTGGTTTTATATTGGTTTTATGGTGGCTTTACCCTGCATGAAATGGTATGAAACTGCATTTGAATGTGGTGTCATTGCACCCTGCATGAAATGGTATGAAAATGCATTTGAATTTGGTGGCCTTGCACCCTCCTTGAAATGGTATGAATCTGCACTTGAATTTGGTGGCCTTGCACCCTGCTTGAAGTTGTTGGAAACTGCACTTGAATTTGGTGGCCTTGCACCCTGCTTGAAGTGGTTGGAAACTGCACGAATTTGGTGGCCTTGCACCTGCTTGAAGTGGTGGGGAAATGGATTTGAACTTGGTGGCCTTGCACTCTGCTTGAAATGGAATTTCAAGGAATAGCCATAAGTCAACTGCCAGCCCACCAGCCGTGAGTGAGCTGCCAGCACATCATGCTTGAGGGACTGAGCTGCCACCCCAAGAGTCCATTTGGCCCACAATGTCCATAATAGCCCTCTGGAGACCAGTAATCCCTGCAGCCAACAGCATCCATACCAGTGCTCCAGAAAGCGCCCCCCCCCCCCCACTGCCCCACCAATATTGGAATTGGTGGAGAGGTGGAATATTGCGTCGGGGGACCAGCCCTCCCATGTGAACATGGAACCCAACGGGTCCCACTTAGTCTAGTCTATCTATATATCTATCTATCTATCCATCCATCTATTCTGTCTATCTGTCTGTCTATCTGTCTGTCTGTCTGTCTGTCTATCACTCTCTCTGTCTGTCTATCTATAACTCTCTCTCTCTGTCTGCCTATCTATCACTCTCTATGTCTGTCTATCTATCACTCTCTCTGTCTGTCTATCTATCTATCACTCTCTCTGTCTGTCTATCTATCACTCTCTATGTCTGTCTATCTATCACTCTCTCCGTCTGTCTATCTATCACTCTCTCTGTCTGTCTATCTATCACTCCCTCTGTCTGCCTGTCTCTATCTATCTATCTATCTGAGAACAGGTCGGACAAAGCAGCAGTGAGAACGACCTTTGGCTGGACTTGGTGAGTCTTGAGTGCAGGTTCAAAAAGAGGGCAAACAGCACTTCAGCAGGTCGGACAAAGCACATACTTCCAAGCTCATCAGAGGAAGGAAGGTTAGGAGGGAGTGTGGGGATTGGCTGAACAATTATATTGGAAGATTGGTAAATTGGACAATTAGGCAATTAGCATCTGATATAAGCAAAACTTGCTCAAGGGGTGCGGCCCTGTCGAGGGAAGTGCCAGTCTTTTGGTGCAAGAAAAGTGCGAGTCTTTGGCTGAGAGTCTTCGGCAAGGAGGCTGAGGGAGGACGCCACACCAAATGCTGGAGAGGGAGAGACGAAAGAAGGAAATGTCAAGCAAGCTGATTCAGTGTGATGCTTGCAGGTTGTGGGAGGTCAAGGACACTGCTGGTGCCTCTGGCTGTTACAAATGTGAGAAGTGCATCCAGGTACAGCTCCTGAAGGACCGTGTTGATGAACTGGAGAAGCAAGTTGATGACCTCAGGTTCATCCGAGAAACTGAGTTGTTCCTCGACAAGTCCTACAGTGCTATATTTAAGAGGGAGTTTGATGTGGCCCATGTGGCTAAAGGGATCAGAGGGTATGGAGAGAAGGCAGGTACGGGATACTGAGTTGGATGATCAACCATGATCATATTGAATGGCGGTGCAGGCTCGAAGGGCCGAATGGCCTACTCCTGCACCTAATTTCTATGTTTCTATGTTTCTATGTAAGATTGTTACACCTAAGGTTCTGGAAGAGAGAAGGTGGATGATGGTGAGAAAGGGAGGGAAACATAGAATGCAAAGGTCCCCGGGTGTTGTACCTCTTGTGAACAGGTTCACCCATTTAGAAGCTGTCGGGCAGAAGATGTTAAAACACTGAGTGGCGGACTGGCTTGCGAAGCAAAAACTGCTGTTGAACCAAAATCAAAGAGGCCAACGTCAGGCAACACCATTGTAGTTGGAGACTGTATTATGAGAGGTACGGACAGGGGTTTCTGCGGCAACAGACGGGATTTGAGGATGGTGTGCTGCCTTCCTGGCGCCAGGATCCAGGAGGTCATGGACATAGTGCAGAAAATCCTCAAGGGCAAAGGTGAACAGCCGGAAGTGGTAGTGCATGTCGGCACAAACAATGTCGGAAAGAAGGGGATGAATATTCTGCAGCGTGGCTTTAGAGAGCTCGGAAAACTGCTGAAAAGCAGGACCTCCAGGGTTGTTATCTCCGGTTTGCTTCCAGTTCCTCGTGCTGGTGAGAGCAGGAACAGGGAGATACGAGACCTGAATGTGTGGCTGAGGAACTGGTGCAGGGGGCAGGGATTTTGATTCTTAGACCACTGGGATATGTTTAGGAGTAAGGGGGAACTGTACAAAAGGGACGGATTGCACTTTGACAGGTGGGGGACCAGCATTCTGGCAGGCAGGTTTGCCACTGCTACATGGGTGGTTTTAAACTGAATAAGGGGGAGGGGGAGGGGGGGGGGTGTCAATTGGGATAGTCAAGGACGGAGTTAAAGGGAACGAGAGTAAAGGGATAGTTAATGAACCCAGAATTAACGGGAAATAAAGCTCACAAAGGGATAAGAGAGTATGGCCAAGTGTATAGGTATCAATGTGAAAGGAATTATAGGTATTGTATATGAATGCGCGAAGTATAAGAAATAAAGTGGATGAGCTTGAGGCTCAGTTAGTTGGTAGATATGACATTGTGGGGATTATTGAGACGTGGCTGCAGGAGGATCAGGCCTGGAAACTTAATATTCAGGGTTATACATCCTGCTCTGCTGGTGAAGGATGGAATTGAGTCCCTTGTGAGGGAAGGCATACGGACTGACGAGGTAGAGACACTGTGGATTGAGTTGAGGAATTATAAAGGCAATTGTGAGGAATTAGTGTTATCTACAGACCCCCAAATAATAGCCCGGATGTAGGGTGCAAGTTGCAGCTGGAGTTAAAACTGGCATGTAACAAAGGTAATGCCACTGTGGTGATGGGGGATTTCAATATGAGGGTAGACCAAGAAAGAGAGTTTGTAGAGTGCCTCCGAGATGGATTCTTTGAGCAGCTTGTAATGGAGCCAACCAGAGAAAAGGCAATTCTGGATTTAGTGTTGTCTAATGAACCAGATTTGACAAGGGAACTCGAGGTAAAGGAACCGCTTGGAGGTAGTGATCATAATATGATTAGTTTTAATCTGCAATTTGAGGAGAAGGTTAAATCGGAAGTGTCAGTGATGCAGTTGAATAAAGGGGACTATGAAGGCATGAGAGATGAGCAGGCCAAGGTAGACTGGAAAGGGATCCTAGCAGGAATGATGGTGGAACAGCAATGGCAGGAATTTCTGGGCATAATCCGGAAGACGCAGGATCATTTCATTCCAAAAAGGAAGAAAGATTCTAAGAGGAGTAGGAGGCAACCGTGGCTGACAAGAGAAGCTAGGGATAGAATAAAACTAAAAGAGAAGATGTATAACACAGCAAAGAGTAGCCGGAAGCAAAGGGATTGGGAAACTTCCATAGGACAACAGAAGGAAACAAAACGGGCAATACGGGCTGAAAAGATGAAGTACGAGGGGAAGCTGGCCAGGAATATAAAGAAGGACAGTAAAAGCTTCTTTAGATATGTTAAGGGGAAAAAGAGTAGCAAAGTCAAATGTGGGTCCCTTGAAGGCAGACACGGGTGAAATTATTATGGGGACCAAGGAAATGGCAGAAGAGTTGAACAGGTACTTTGGATCTGTCTTCACTAAGGAAGACACAAACAATCTCCCAGATGTACTGGAGGACAGAGGATCTAAGGGGTAGAGGAACTGAAAGAAATTTTCATTAGGCGAGAAATAATATTGGGTCGGCTAATGGGACTGAAGGATGATAAATTCCCTGGGCCGGACTTATGAAAGGAGAATAGTAAGATTGAACGAGAACTTACCAGTTCGAAGGTTGATCTTTATTTCATGAGGAGTCGAAGTGAGGGATTTCGTGAAGAGCCCGCCGGCGCGCATGCTCGACATACTTCAAAGTAGCGGCGTGGAATCACAGAAACCAATGAAAAGAAATGACTTCACATAGTAAGAATGAAAACGACTAAGATTACCAGATGAAGGTGATTGAGGGTTGGGCTAGGAGGGCACGAAATCCCTCACTTCGACTCCTCATGAAATAAAGATCAACCTTCGAACTGGTAAGTTCTCGTTCAATCTTACTATTTCATTTCGGAGTCACGTGAGTGACTTCGTGAAGACTTCAAAGCTTCTGTGATGACACGCCCTGGACCACGTCCATGCTGTCACACCACTACCAGGGATGGATGGGAGGAATAACGTGCTGACTAGTCCATACTGCAAAACAAATCATATTTATTAACAACAAATCAAAAATCCCTTATTCGGGGACATCTCCACGTTCTTGCCCCGCATCTAATACGGCTTCTGCGAACTGTAGAGGCGCAGCGACGGGCCGGTTGTAGAAACGCTTAAACACCGCTTCATTAGCCCATCCTGCTGTGGCGAGAATATGGTCCATGGGCACCTCCATGACCCTCGCCGCCGACGTCGATGCAGCCCTGGTGGAATGAGATTTGAACACATTAGTGTCGATACCTGACTTACCCAAGACGACTCGAAGCCACCTGGATATCGTCTGTGTTGTCACTCGATGGTGAGGTCTCTTATGAGTGACAAGCAGGTATCTCTCCTTTCCTCTGATGCTTGCCGTCACCTTGACGTAGTAACGGATGTGGGAGGCTAAACATAGCCTAGCATCTGCGGGGTATGCCGGGAACTTCAGCTGCAGCCCTGTGCACCCAGGTCTATGCTGCTTTAGTAGCTCGTCAACAAAGAAAACTACTTCTGTGGTGGTAGACATCATTCTGTCGACACGTAGTTTATGGAGTGTCTGTACCCTCTGTGCTGAAGTCAGCGCTAGTAACATCACCAGCTTCATGGTGAGTTTGTCCAGCTGGAGCCCTTCCATGGGGGACCACGTCCTGAGCAGAGCTAAAACTACCCTGACATCCCAGGTGATATTGTAGCATGGTGTAGGCGGATTCGTATTGAAAATACCCCGCATGAGCCTGGACACTAGCTTGTTGGATCCCACCTCAATATTGAGGTAGAATGATAGAGCGCTCCTGGCGCTGTTGATGGCACTGTAGCTTAAGTGTTCATCATGGTGCAACCCCGCGAGGAATTCCAGGACGTCGGTTATAGTCACGGCATCGTACGTGATGCGAGAGCGGCTGCAGAAGGCTTCCCACTTCCTGATGTGAGAGCGGTATCTTCGCCTTGTAGACTCTCGGCACGACGCTGCAATGGTATCCATGGTCCGGGTAGAAAGGCCGTATCCAACTAAAGACCGATTCAGAATCTGCAAGCCAACAAATTTAAATAGCCATGGCAGGGATGTGGCTCCCCTGATACAGGGTGATTAACTAATTCTGGGCTACCCTGCAAACGGACCCAAGGTTCACTGAGCGTGTCAAAGACCATCGGATACCACGGCTGTGTAGGCCAGTCGGGTATGATAAGGATGCCCTTGGCACCATCCATCTGAATTTTTCGTAATACCCGACTGATGAGGCAAAACGGAGGGAATGCATAGAAAAAGCAATTCCCCCAGTCTAGCGAGAATGCATCTAACGCTATAGCCCCAGGATCTGGTTCCCACGAGACGTAGGTTGGTACCTGATGGTTCAACCGGGACGCAAAAAGGTCAATATCCGGTTTCCCAAATTTGGCTGTGATTTTTGCAAAAACTTCAGGATGTAACATCCATTCAATATTATCATTGAACTTGCGTGACCTGGCGTCCGCCACAAAATTAAGCTCACCTGGCAAATAGGTGGCTGAAATCCAAATGTCTCTCTTGACACACCAGAGCCAAATTGAATTAGCCAATTTATCACATGAAACTGACCTGGTACCGCCCATGTGATTTAAATACGCCACCGCTGTGGTGTTGTCTATTTGGAGCCGGACATGTGCTCCAAAGATCTTGGAACAATATGCACGAAGTCCGTGAAACGCTGCAAGCAGCTCCAAATAGTTGATCCCTTGTGATACCAACATTGTATTCTCAAGGGTATCCCATCGGCCCCCACAACTAGAATATTGATTCGTAGCTCCCCAGCCATCAGAGCTCGCATCGGTTTGTAAGTATATCATCGGTTTCGCCTCAATAATAGTTTTAAACGAGTTACTAATGTGGCAAACCCACCATCGTAACTCATCCAATGCTGCAGGCGGCAGCTGCATTGATCGATCATAATGACCAGCATGCCGCCGCAGCGCAGCAATCTTGGCTCTCTGCAAGTTTTGATAATGCAGAGGTCCATACCGGGCTGCCGGAAACAAAGCCACAATCTTGCCAATGACAGTAGCTGTGTGACGAATCGATGGTATACGAGTATTGAGTAAATCTGTACACACCTGTGTTACCTCCTCAACTTTGTTAATTGGTATGGTGACTCTCATGCTAATGGAATTCACCTGGAACCCCAGATAATTAATTACCTGGGTGGGGCAGAACTTAGATTTTTCTGGATGAACAATGAACCCAAGCTGTTGGAACAAATTGACCGCAGCTGCAACCCCTTGTTGAGCTGATTCCAAGGTGTGTCCGATAATTAAAATATCATCTAAATAGGCCATCACGACATGATGCCGTTGTCTTAAATAAGCCATAATTGGCTTCACCAATTTAGTAAATAATCGAGGGGCTGTGGTGAGCCCATTAGGCAACGCCCTATATTGCCACAGCTGGTCCATCCAGATAAATTTTAAGAACCTTCTGTAATATTTTTGCATGGGTACGGTATAGTACGCATCCTGTAAATCAATACATGCCATAAAGCACCCTTGTGAGATCAATGATTTGGCCGTTTCAAACGTGTCCATTTTAAAATGAGTATATGTTACAAAGTTATTCAGAGTGGTCAGATCAATAATGACTCTACAGCCTCCATCTTTCTTAGGTCGGGTAAAAATATTGGAAACAAATTCAACGGGCTCATGAACCGTTTTCTCTATGACCCCTTTCTGTTCCAACCTTAAAATTTCCTTATAGCCTACGGACTGTTCCGCAGCCGTTAGTTTAAACATACGACCCGGTCTATGCTGAGACGGAGGGATGTCCCCATTAATAAACTCAATGCTATGGCCCTGAATATTCCGTAACACATACTCATCACTGGTAATATCACCCCATGCACCCGCAAACAACCGCAAACGCCCACCAACATGTGAAGTTAAACAAAGAGAAAAAAGAGAACCAGACCGCCTCACCTCTGTGGTTACCGGCGGTCCCTGACACGAGTGGGTGGACGTAGAGGTGCTGGGTTGGTTTGAGGTCGTGGCGTCCTCATTTTCCATCTCGGCTTCTGCCGAGCCTGTCCTAAAAAAGACCCCTGTGGTTGGGGTGGCTGATATCGGTTTGGACCTGGAGGGTAATTCCTGGTAGACATGCTGGCAGACCCTCGTGAGCGGCCAAGCGAAGCTTTGGAGCTCGATGGCGTGGGGGCACTCTGAGAGCGCATGAGCCCCAAGGTCTTGGCTTGTTCATCAAGCTCTCTGACCCTTTTGGAAAGGTCTTCGCCAAAGAGCTGACGGGGCGGCGGCGGCGGCGGTGGTTTGCACAACCCTGCAAATTTGGGGTTGAGCGCTGGGCGGATGCTATTTTTCCGAAAGCCGTTAATTTCGTTTTGAGTAGCGCATAGAAGCGCCAGAGCATCCTCCTGGTCCAAATTAAGCTCCTCTCCATCGACCAACCGCACAAAGGCAGTAATCCCGGCCGTGAGGAGTTTCAGGATCCGCTGAATCTTCAGCTCCTGCTGACGGATAGCCGCACTGATGTTGCCCCATATCGGCGTATTGACCACAGGCACGTTGAGGGAGTTGCAGTTTGATGGAGCCTTGTGACGGCTCATGGCTTGTAATAGAACTTCCTCCTGAAGCTGGTGATTATTTAGGAAGTCCACAGTGGCTGCCAGCTTTGTATTGATAGGAAGCCCCAAGGAATGAGGGGCTGCAAACTTGGTGGCCACATCGAGGAGGTCCTCCGCCGGTAATTCAGGCGGGGGTGGGATGGGGTCGCCCACGGCCTCCTCGTCCTGCTGCTCCAGGCTGGTGTATGAAGCTGGTGATGAAGCCCTGTGCCTGTCGCTGCTGGATGCCTGTTGATGTTGGATGAGACGTTCCAGCAGCCGCTCTATACGGTCAATACGCCCTTCACCCTGAACACTCAGGTGGTCGGAGTCCTCCAGCTCTGAAAATTGGCCGGGGCTCCTGTCATCGGCCCGCACCTCGTCGAGGCCCTGCCGGTGCCGGTAGTTGTCGTCGACAGCCGCCGAGGCGAAACTGCGCGATTCCTGCACGGGCGTGTTCAACCGCCTCCGTGTAGCGGGAGCGGAAGCCGTTGCCTCTAAGGACAGATGCGGCATAGTGTCGGCACCAGCCGAAGCCTGGATACCTTGGGCCCATGCAGGCTTGCCAGCTGCCCACATCGTGGACCTTGCCGACGCATGGTCTCGCCCACCCATCCATGGGGGGCTCGGCGACCGTGACGGGACCCCCAACTGACTCGTCCCGGCGTCGGAAGTTGGGGGGCGACGGCTGGACCTCACAGCTGCCCCGGGTCCCGTCCTGGAACCTGACCGCTCCTTAGCGGCAGGCAGAGCCTTAGCCCCGACAGGGTTAGGCGTCTGGGCTCCTGCCCTTCCCCTGCGCAGGGGGCTTCGTGAAGCGGGCCGTGCAGCCGCACGGACCCGTCTGCTCGAGGCCGTCAGCAAGCCTGCTGACGACCGGACTGCCATGGCAGGGTCGTCCTGCTCTGGCGGCACACCACACTCCTCCTCGTCAAACTCCTCCGAGCTGTGGTGTGCGGGCGGGTCCGGACCTGAAAAGACAGAGCTCACCGACATCTCCGCCCTCGTTCCGGTCTGCGTTGCAGGTACCCCCGACAACTCTCGCTCCGGAACTGCTGGCCGGCGACTTCTTCCCGATCTCCGGCCTCTCAAACTCCCATCCATGTTCTTGCTGTGAAGCAAACACAACAAGAACCACCAACTTAAGGTAGCATACTTACCTGCGTGGTTCCCTTATGAAGGGCTGGCGAGGAGCATGCTCCTCCGTCAGCCGTCGCAGCAACGCGTTACGACGATATGTCGAGCATGCGCGCCGGCGGGCTCTTCACGAAGTCACTCACGTGACTCCGAAATGAAATCATGCTTGACTAATCTTCTAGAATTTTGTGAGGATGTGACAAGTAAAATGGATGAAGGGGAGCCAGTGGATGGAGTGCATCTAGACTTTCAGAAAACCTTTGATAAGGTTCCTCATGGGAGACTGGTGACTAAAATGAGAGCACATGGTATTAGGGGTTGGGTGTTGACATGGATAGAAAATTGTTTGGCAGATAGGAAGCAACGAGTAGGAGTGAACGGGTCCTTTTCAGAATGGCAGGCAGTGGCGAGTGGAGTGCCGCAAGGCTCGATGTTGGGGCCGCAACTGTTTACCATATATATTAATGATTTGGTAGAGGGAATTAGGTGCAACATTAGCAAGTTTGCGGATGTCACAAAGCTGGGTGGCAGTGTGATCTGTGAAGAGGATGTTAGGAGGTTGCAGGGTGACCTGGACAGGTTGAGTGAGTGGGCAGATGCGTGGCAGATGCAGTCTAACATAGATAAATGTGAGGTTATCCACTTTGATGGCAAAAACAAGGGGGCAGATTATTATCTCAATGGGGTTAAGTTGGGTAAGGGGGAGGTACAGAGAGACCTGGGTGTCCAGGTAGCTAATAGAATGTTGGCCTTCATAACAATAGGATTTCAGTATAGGAGTAAAGAGGTTTTTCTGCAGTTGTATAGGGCTCTGGTAAGATCACATCTGGAGTATTGTGTACAGTTTTGGTCTCCTAATTTGAGGAAGGACATCCTTGTGATTGAGGCAGTGCAGCGTAGGTTCACGAGATTGATCCCTGCGATGGCGGGACTGTCATATGAGGAAAGATTGAAAAGACTAGGCTTGTATTCACTGGAGTTTAGAAGGATGAGGGTGGATCTTATAGAAACATATAAAATTATAAAAGGACTGGACAAGCTAGATGCAGGAAAAATGTTCCCAATGTTGGGCGAGTCCAGAACCAGGGGCCACAGTCTGAATGCCCTGTCCCACTTTCCCGAGTTACTCACGAACTCTCCCGAGTTTTCCACTTGATTCTAGAATTACGGTAATAGCCATTCGTATGTACTCGGGGCTATTTTTTTTAACCCATGGACATTTTTCAACATGTTGCCCCGAGTTCCTATGGCTGGCATTACGAGCCGCTATGAAACATCTACGGACTCCATCGGGCTGCTACGGGACATTACCTGACATTCCCCGAGTTCTAACCAAGGGGAAAACTCGGGAGAATTCATGAGTAACTCGGGAAAGTGGGACAAGGGGCTTTTGACTAAAGGGGAGGCCATTTAGACTCAGGTGAAAAAAAACGTTTTCACCCAGAGTTGTGAATTCCCTGCCACAGAGGGCAGTGGAGGCCAAATCACTGAATAGATTTAAGAGAGAGTTAGATAGAGCTCTAGGGGGCTAGTGGAATCAAGGGATATGGGGAGAAGGCAGGCACGGGTTATTGATTGGGAACAATCAGCCATGATCACAATGAATGGTGGTAATGGGTCGAATGGCCTCCTCCTCTGCCTGCCTGCCTGCCTGCCTGCCTGCCTGCCTGCCTGCCTGCCTGCCTGCCTGCCTGCCTGCCTGCCTGCCTGCCTGCCTGTCTGTCTGTCTGTCTATCCATCTATCCTTAACTAAAACTTTAATCTTGTCGGTTTATCGGCGGCCCATAAAAAATACACACTCATGGTGAAATCCCTTTATTCCATAAGGTACACGGGAACATTCCAACAGCCAGCTGCATGTGTCTGGCTTTATTGACTGGTGTGCCCGAGCGAGCGAGAGTCTTTGTGTAGTACTGTAATACCAAGTAAAGGGTGGCATACACATATGTGTGGTGAAGGTTATAAATGGCATGAATTAATAAGGCTTAATCAACATTGTCCTCTTCGGATTTATGTTTTTTTAAATTTTGCGCAAAAATGGTGCGCGACAGCGCTACGATTTTTCACCACCTTTTACTTCATTATTCTCCTCTGTTACAAGTGCACCAAGTTAAGTCCTGAGCGGTGGAATATTACAAAGGTTATGAAGGTTTAAATTAGTGAGTGCGGCCGGCAGGCAGCCGCTGAGTGAGTGAGCCAATGTGTAGGTATGTTACAATACCTACCTTTAACAGTGCTGCAGTTCTGCCGCTCCCCGTGTGCGCGACTTTGGCGCCTTTCAGAGGGGGGCGGGTTTAAAACGCCGATTTTTTTCTAGGCAGTCCAAGTCGATCAATGTCGGGCGATTTCATCGCTAAAGAGAAATCGCTCCGACATTTCATTCATAAAGGTATTTTTAAAATACGCTAGATTATTTATTAACTAGAGTAGTTTAAAAATCATCTTCTGAAGCTCTGGACAGTGAAAGCGGAACGGACCTAAGGTAGGCGATAAAAGAAGCTACACAGTTTATTTTTACATAAAAACTTGGTTTCTAGGAAGGCTTTAATCATATTTTTATGTTGCGAAAAGGGGACAAAAAAAATGTATGAACCGGCTGTATTTTTCATACGGACTTTACTGCAAACCGCAACGTTCCAATCCACCGCATTCCACTAAAACCCACTCGCTAGTTGATTTAAATGGCCATTAATTTACAGGCATTAAACACTATATTCCTTCCATTTGGCCCAGAAATTCATGAAAATGAGATTTAAAAATTATGTTATATTGTGGATTATTGTGTGAATGTTATTTGGACACTTAGGCAATTAAATTTTTTTTATCTTTTCTTAAGAAATGGATAGATGTTTAGATCTACTCATTGAATTTTGTAATTAGCTACAGTTAGATTACTAACTAATTATATGCTTTAATTTCAGGTCATCCAAGTAAGATTGTTTCATATTTGTTTCAGAATGCTTCAATCTATAATAACTGAAAATTTCATTGAGTTCTCTTAATTTTTGAGAAAGTTATTGGCTTTTAACTGTTCAAGATCACAGCTTTTGAGTTTAGTCAATTGAAAGGCAATGGGGAACAAGATGCTAATTTCCGAGTGGTCATAAGTTTCTTAATACTGAAGATATGAAAGTGAATTAGGTGTCAAATTAAACTTTTTATGCTTTATCTGATGGGATAAATTGCAGACTTGATTTTTAAAATCTAAAAAATTTGTAACATTGCTACAATGTGTGAGCGCCGCCGGGAGCCATTGAGTTAGGCTGTACCCCCCGCCCCCCCCCCCCCACCGCCCACACACCCTCTCCCTGTTTACCTCCCTGCCCACACACCCCCTTCTCCCTCACTGCCCACCCACACTCCCCCTCCCACACACACCCCTCCCCCCACACACCCCTCCCCCCACACACCCCTCCCCCCCCACACACCCCTCCCCCCCCACACACCCCTCCCCCCCCACACACCCCTCCCCGTCCACACACACCCCTCCCCGTCCACACACACCCCTCCCCGTCCACACACACCCCTCCCCGTCCACACACACCCCTCCCCGTCCACACACACCCCTCCCCGTCCACACACACCCCTCCCCGTCCACACACACCCCTCCCCGTCCACACACACCCCTCCCCGTCCACACACACCCCTCCCCGTCCACACACACCCCTCCCCGTCCACACACACCCCTCCCCGTCCACACACACCCCCCTCCCCGTCCACACACACCCCCCTCCCCGTCCACACACACCCCCCTCCCCGTCCACACACACCCCCCTCCCCGTCCACACACACCCCCCTCCCCGTCCACACACACCCCCCTCCCCGTCCACGCACACCCCTCCCCGTCCACGCACACCCCTCCCCGTCCACACACACCCCTCCCCGTCCACACACACCCCTCCCCGTCCACACACACCCCTCCCCGTCCACACACACCCCTCCCCGTCCACACACACCCCTCCCCGTCCACACACACCCCTCCCCGTCCACACACACCCCTCCCCGTCCACACACACCCCTCCCCGTCCACACACACCCCTCCCCGTCCACACACACCCCTCCCCCCACACACCCCTCCCCCCCCACACACCCCTCCCCCCCCACACACCCCTCCCCCCCCACACACCCCTCCCCGTCCACACACACCCCTCCCCGTCCACACACACCCCCCTCCCCGTCCACACACACCCCCCTCCCCGTCCACACACACCCCTCCCCGTCCACGCACACCCCTCCCCGTCCACGCACACCCCTCCCCGTCCACACACACCCCTCCCCGTCCACACACACCCCTCCCCGTCCACACACACCCCTCCCCGTCCACACACACCCCTCCCCGTCCCCACACACCCCTCCCCCCCCACACCCCCCTCCTCCCCACACCAGCCCCTCCCCCACACCAGCCCATTCCCCACCCATCCACCCCATACTTGCCCCCCCCCACACCAGCCCCCCCCCCACACCAGCCCCCCCCCCACAACCCCCTCCCACACACCCCCGCACGGCAGGAGCAGGGGTAGGCAGCGGCAGGCCACGACAGGAGTAGGACGCTCTCCCCCCATCCGCACCTGACAGCGCCCGCCTGAAGCCGTCCTCCTCCCATGGCTGCAGGATGCTTTCCTCCCACCCCCCCCCATGGTCTTCCCTGGCCCCCGAATGAATCCGTCCCCCTCCCCTGGCTATAGAACGCTCCCCACCTGAAGCCACCCCATCCCCAGCTGTAGTCCATTCAGCCCACAACACCAGTACTTGCCGAAGAAAAGTCCATTGGGCCCACAAAATTTTACTAGCCCTCCGGAAACCAGTCCCTCTGGCCCACAACACATGCACTAGACCAAGAAAATTCCCTTTGGCCCATAATATCCATACTAGCCCTCTGGAAACCAGTCCCTTCAGCCCACAACAGGCATACTAGCCTTGCAGATAGCACCTCCCACGGCCATCGCCTAAAGCCCCCTCTCCCCCTCCCCGTCCCCTGGCTGCAGGACGCTCCCATCCCCACTGGTCCTCGCCGACCCCGCCTGAAGCCGCCCCCTGCCCAGGCTACAGAACTCCCCCCCCCTCCCCCCCACTGGTCCCCAACAGCCCTCACCTGAAGCCATCCCCCTCCCATGGCTGCTGGACGTTCCCCCCCACTGGCCCCCGACAGGCCCCGCCTGAAGCCAACCCCTTCCCACGGTTGCAGGACCCCCCCCCACAATCATCGACTGCCCTTGCCTGAAGGCGTCTCCCTGCACCAGCTATAGAACGCACCCCACCTGAAGCTGTCCCGTCGTCAGCTTCAGTCCATTTGTACTAGCCCATATAAGTCCATTCGGCCCACAGTTTCCTATTAGCCTTCCGGAAACCAGTCTCTCTGGCCCACAACACATGTACCAGACCAAGAAAATTCCATTCGGCCCATAATATCCATACTAGCCCTCTGGAAACTAGTCCCTTTAGCCAACAAAACCCGTACTAGTCCCACAGAAAGCCCCCACCCCCTCCTCCCCCACCCCATCAGCCATCGCTTGAAGCCCTCCCCCTCCTCCTCCCCCAGCTGCAGGACTCTCCCCCCACAAGCCCCCGACAGCCCCCACCTGAAACGATCCCCCTACCCCGGCTGCAGGAAGCTCTCCCCCTCCCACCGGCCCCTTGCTGAAGTCACCCCGTCCCCAGCTGCAGGACGCTCCCCCTCCCCCCTCCACACTGGTCCCTGTCTGAAGCCAGTGAGGAGCAGCAGCGGGAGGCCATGGCATCCCCACCGGCCCTCGACAGGCCCTGCCTGAAGCCATTCCCCTCCCCTGGCTACAGGACGCTCCCCCACTCCCCCACTGGCCCCCGACAGCTCCCGCCTGAAGCCGTGCCCGTCTGCTGCGCCTGCGCAATGGGCGGGAATGGCTGCGGTTGGGGGCTATGGGTGAGTGGTAGAATATTGCATTGGGGGATCTGGCCACCCGTGTGAGATTGCGACCAAACAGGTCCCATTTAGTCCAGTTTATACAAAGCCAATTAACGCATGTCTTTGGAGTGTGGGAGGAAACCAAAGATCTTGGAGAAAACTCACGCAGGACACGGGAGAACGTACAAACTCTGTAGAGACAGCATACATAGCCAGGATTGGACTCGGGCTCTGGCGCTACTCTACCACTGCACCTCCGTGCTGCCACCGTGCCACCCCTTGTGTCGTCATTTTAAAATGGGAATCCATGGATTAATCTCAAGCAAGCTAGTGGGGTGCCACGTGGATCAATGCATGGGCCCCACTTACTCACACCTTCATCAACGATTTTAAAACCATATTTCCAACATTGTCATGGCAACTGATCATGGCAGATGGAAGGTAATGTGAAGAATGTAAGCTTATCACTTTGGTGAATATACCAGAAAAATACATTATTTGTCAAATGAATAGGGATTGAGAGGTGTTGATGATCAGAGGCGCCTGGCTGTGTGTGAACAGTCACTGAAAGGCCAATATATCATTGCATCAGGGAAATTATATGATGGCCTTTAGAAAATCAGGGCTTGGTCAGGAAGAATATGGCAAGGGAGAGTGGCGAGATTTTATGCGAGGCGAGGTTCTTCAGTCAAAACAGCCTTTTACCATCATTTCTCTTTAATATCCATCCGTTCCACTGCTAAGAAAGTCATTAGTTCAAGCGCTCAAAGTCTCCGTCAATTGTTGCTATCTCACAGGAACTCTCAAAACTACTAATATACATTGGCCCCAACTACTAGCACAGTTGTGATTACCAGCATAACAAGGAAGTGCAAGATTTGGGAGAGGAGCGTCCAATATGCAGCTGATATAACAGGGATTTCACAAGTCCTGTCCAGCATACTTCTAGGTAGTGTTCAATCGCTCAAGAACAAGTTTTGAAGAGCTTATCGCAAGGCTGCAGTTTTAAAAGATCAACTACTTCTGAGTTCATTGTTGCACTGAAAAACGTCTCAGCCATGACTCACCTGATAGTGCTATACAACCCAATGTTTCTCCATTCATCATATGGACCAGGAAGATGGAGGTGTCGTCATTTGGTCAATGCTTTGTGGTGCACAGATGTAATGGTCTTGGCTCAAATCTGGTCCCCTAACCTGGAATGTGTAGGAAGGAAATGCAGATGCCAGTTTACACCAAAGATAGACACAAAATGCTGGAGTAACTCAATGGGACAGGCAGCATCTCTTGAGGGAAGGAATGGGTGGGTCTTGACCCGAAACATCACCCAATCATTCTCTCCATAGATGCTGCCTGTCCTGCTGAGATACTCTAGCATTTTGTGTCTATCCCCTGACCTGGTATACTTGTTCAGAAATAATATCTTGATTACCGAGGAAATACAACTCTACATACTATCCCAAACCAATAATAAAATTATATTCAGTCACAACACTCTTGAGACAGCTAAGCCTGATCCCTATTCTTCAGACCAGAGCACCTATATCAATTTGAGAATCCATCTGAATCCTTTAAAAAGAGTAATACCGCAGTGGTGTGTGGAGGGTGAGATCACGGCAGGTCCACCTTCATCTGATCTGCTGCTTTATGTACAAGACAGTGTCATCCAGAATGAATGAGTATACATTAGTCATCATTTCATCAAGAAATTACTACTTTCTGACAAAGAAAATTAGGTCTATCCAAACCAGAAACATAGAAACATAGAAAATAGGTGCAGGAGTAGACCATTCGGCCATTCGGCCCTTCGAGCCTGCACCGTGATTCAATATGATCATGGCTGATCATCCAACTCAGTATCCTGTACCTGCCTTCTCTCGATACCCCCTGATCCCTTTAGCCACAAGTGCCACATCTAACTCCCTCTTAAATATAGCCAATGAATTGGCCTCAACTACCTTCTGTGGCAGAATATTCCACAGATTCACCACTCTCTGTGTGAAAAATGTTTTTCTCATCTCGGTCCTAAAAGACTTCCCCTTTATCCTTAAACTGTGACCCCTTGTTCTGGACTTCCCCAACATCGAGAGCAATCTTGTTGCATCTAGCCTGTCATACCCCTTAAGAATTTTGTAAGTTTCCATAAGGTCCCCCCTCAATCTTCTAAATTCTAGCGAGTACAAGCCGAATCTCTCCACTCTTTTTTCATATAAAAGTCCTGACATCCCAGGAATCAGTCTGGTGAACCTTCTCTGTACTCCCTCTATCACAAGAATGTCTTTCCTCAGATTTGGAGACCAGAACTGTACGCAATACTCCAGGTGTTGTCTCACCAAGACCCTGTACAACTGCAGTAGATCCTCCCTGCTCCTATACTCAAATCCTTTTGTTATGAATGCTAACATACCATTCACTTTCTTCACTGCCTGCTGCACCTGCATGCATACCTTCAATGACTGATGTACCATGACACCCAGGTCGCATTACATCTCCCCTTTTCCTAATCGGCCTTCATTCAGATAATAGTCTACTTTCTTGTTTTTGCCACCAAAGTGGATAACCTCACATTTATCCACATTATACTGCATCTACCATGCATTTGCCCACTCATCCAACTTATCCAAGTCACCCTGTATCCTCCTAGCATCCTCCTCACAGCTAACACTGCCACCCAGCTTTGTGTCATCCGCAAACATGGAGATGTTGCATTCAATTCCCTTGTCCAGATCATTAATATATATTGTAAATAGCTGGGGTCGCAGCACTGAGCCTTGCGGTACCTCATTAGTCACTGCCAGCCAGTTCTCTATCCACATCAATACTGAACCCCCAATTCTGTGTGCTTTAAGTTTGCATACTAATCTCTTATGTGGGACCTTGTCGAAAGCCTTCTGAAAGTCCAGATATAACACATCCACTGGTCCTCCCTTATCCACTCTACCAGTTACATCCTCGAAAAATTCTATAAGATTCGTCAGACATGATTTACCTTTCATAAATCTATGTTGACTTTGTCCAATGATTTCACCGCTTTCCAAATGTGCTGCTATCCCATCTTTAATAACTGACTCTAGCAGTTTCCCCACTACCGATGTTAGACTAACTGGTCTATAATTCACCGTTTTCTCTCTCCCTCCAATTTTAAAAAGTGGGGTTACATTAGCTACCCTCCAATCCTCAGGAACTACTCCAGAATCTAAAGAGTTGTGAAAAATTATCACTAATGCATCCATTATTTCTGGGGCTACTTCCTTAAGTACTCTGGGATGCAGCCTATCTGGCCCTGGTGATTTATCGGCCTTTAATCCATTCAATTTACACAACACCACTTCCTTGCTTACCTGGATTTTACTCAGTTCCTCCATCTCATTTGACTCCTGGTTCCCTGCTATATTCCGGCAGATTATTTATGTCTTCCTCAGTGAAGACAGAACGAAAGTAGTTATTCAATTGGTCTGCCATGTCCTTGTTCCCCATGATCAATTCACCTGTTTCTGACTGCAAGGGACCCACATTTGTTTTAACTAATCTTTTTCTCTTCACATATTTATAAAAACTTTTGCAGTCAGTTGTTATGTTCCCTGCCAGTTTTCTTTCATAATCTATTTTCCCTTTCCTAATTAAGCCCTTTTGGCCTCCTCTGCTGGACTCAGAATTTCTCCCATTCCTCTGGTAGGCTGCTTTTTCTGGCTAATTTGGATGCTTCATCTTTTGTTTTGATACTATTCCTAGTTTCCCTTGTCATCCACGGATGTACTACCTTCCCTGATTTATTATTTTGCCAAACTGGGATGAACAATTGTTGTAGTTCATCCATGCAGTCTTTAAATGCCTTCCATTGCATATCCACCGTCAACCCTTTTAAGAGTCACCTGCCAGTCTATCTTGGCATCTCATACCCACAAAGTTACCTTTATTTAAGTTCAGAACCCTTGTGTCTGAATTAACAATGTCACTCTCCATCCTAATGAAGAACTCAACCATATTATAACCATATAACAATTACAGCACGGAAACAGGCCTTCTCGGCCCTTCCAGTCCGTGCCGACCATTTATTCTACCCTATTTTTTTTTCATCTCCAAATTATTTTTTTGTTAAATTCTTTTATTAATTAGAAGCAACTACATAATAAAAAGCAGTTTGTTCTTTGTAGATATACATTATAAGTATTATTTATATTAACAAGTGCATAATAATTGTACTTCTATATATTTTTTTTCCATTTTTTATAAAGATAGAAATTAATAGAGAAAGGTTACACAAAAAAAGGATAAAAAGTTGAGAAAGAATAGAATGTTCTACAGATTATGCATTGTTGGAGATATATCCGGGTTTTTTGAAATGTAATTCTTCATCTATTCTTTGATTCAGGTTTCATAGAAACATAGAAATTAGGTGCAGGAGTAGGCCATTCGGCCCTTCGAGCCTGCACCGCCATTCAATATGATCATGGCTGATCATCCAACTCAGTATCCCGTACCTGCTTTCTCTCCATACCCTCTGATCCCCTTAGCCACAAGGGCCACATCTAACTCCCTCTTAAATATAGCCAATGAACTGGCCTCAACTACCCTCTGTGGCAGAGAGTTCCAGAGACCCACCACTCTCTGTGAAAAAAGTCCTTCTCATCTCAGTCCTAAAGGATTTCCCCCTTATCCTTAAGCTGTGACCCCTTGTCCTGGACCTCCCCAACATCGGGAACAATCTTCCTGCATCTAGCCTGTCCAACCCCTTAAGAATTTTGTAAGTTTCTATAAGATCCCCTCTCAATCTCCTAAATTCTAGAGAGTATAAACCGAGTCTATGCAGTCTTTGTTCATAAGACAGTCCTGACATCCCAGGAATCAGTCTGGTGAACCTTCTCTGCACTCCCTCTATGGCAATAATGCCCTTCCTCAGATTTGGAGACCAGAACTGTACGCAATACTCCAGGTGTGGTCTCACCAAGACCATATACAACTGAAGTAGAACCTCCCTGCTCCTATACTCAAATCCTTTTGCTATGAAGTTTCAGTCGGGTTCTCGTGCTGAACCAGTTTGCCCCTTCAAATATTCAATAAATGGGGACCATATTATTTTAAATATTTCTTGTTTGTCCATTAAGACAAATCTTAATCTTTCCAAATATAGGGTCTCTGACATTTCTGTAGTCCACATTTTAATTGTGGTGTTTATAGGGCCTTTCCAAAATTTTAATATTAATTTTTTCCCAATTATTAAACTATAAATCAACAAAAGTTCTTTGATTCGAAGTAATGAATTGCTTTTGTTCTGTTATTCCTAATATTATTAATTTTGAGTCAGGAACCAGTTTGGTATTGATGACTTCTGAAGAACTCAACCATATTATGGTCACTCTTGCCCAAGGGGCCACGCACAACAAGACCGCTAAATCTTGGATGAGCGGGGAGACTTATAGGCTTCATGGAGGGAAGCAGAGGGTGATGGTGGAAGGTTGATTCTCGGACTGAAGAAGTGATATCATTAGTGGTGTGCCTCCGGGTTCGGTGCTGGGCTGTTTGATGTTTGTCATTTATATCAATGATTTGGATGAGAACGTACATGGCATGATTAGCGAGTTTGCATAAAAGTCAGGAGTGACCTCAAATAATGAAGATCGTTGTTAAACGTTGCAGCAGGATCTTGATCGTTTGGCCAGGTGGGCTGAGGAATGGTTGATAGAATTTAATACAGAGAAATGTCAACTGTTTCATTTTGGGATGTTTAACATAGCAACATAGAAACATAGAAAATAGGTGCAGGAGTAGGCCATTCGGCCCTTCGAGCCTGCACCGCCATTCAATATGATCATGGCTGATCATCCTACTCAGTATCCCGTACCTGCCTTCTCTCCATACCCCCTGATCCCCTTAGCCACAAGGTCCACATCTAACTCCCTCTTAAATATAGCCAATGAACTGGCCTCAACTACCTTCTGTGGCAGAGAATTCCAGAGATTCACCACCCTCTGTGTGAAAAATGTTTTTCTCATAGTCCTACAAGACTTCCCCCTTATCCTTAAACTGTGACCTCTTGTTCTGGACTTCCCCAACATCGGGAACAATCTTCCTGCATCTAGCCTGTTCAACCCCTTAAGAATTTTGTAAGTTTCTATAAGATTCCCCCTGGGCATAGGCAGGACCAGAATGGTAGGGCTCTGCTGAGCATTGTGGAGCAGAGGGATCTAACAGTGCAGGTACATGGTTCCTTGAAAGTGGTGTCACAGGTAGATAGAGTGGTCAAAAATGCTTTTGCCACATTGTCCTTCTTCAGTCAGATTATTGAGTAAAGAGATGGGAGGTCATGTTGCAGTTATATTAGACATTGGTGAGGCAAAACTGTGTATTGTGTTCAGCTTTGGGCACCATGTTATCGGAAAGATGTTGCTAAGTTGGAAAGGGTTCAAGAAAATCTACGAGGATGTTGCCAAGACTCTAGGGCTGAAATATAGGGAGGTTAAGCAGGCTAGGACTCTATTCCTTGGAGTGCAAGAAGATACGAGGTGTATAAAATCGTGAGAGGAATAGATTGTAAACCCACAAAGTCTCTTGCCCAGAGTGGGGGAATCAGAAACCAGTGGACATAGGTTTAAGGTGAGGGGGAAAAGATTGAATTGGAAACTGGCGGGTAACGTTTTTACACAAAGGGTGGTGGGTGCATGGAATGATCTGCTGGAGGAGGTAGTTAAGGCAAATACCATCGCAACGTTTAACAAACATTTAGACAGGTACATGGATGGGATATATTTGGAAGGATATGGGTCAAACTCAGGCAGGTTGGCCAGTGTAGATGGGGCATGTTGGTCAGAATGGGCCGAAGGGCCTGTTTCTACACAGTATGAATCTATGACTATATTATTCACTTTTGACTGAAGTCCAGACCTAAGGCTTTCAAAAGGGATGTTCATGCATTGTGCTAAAAGGCCAGGTATGATTCCACAAGACTATCAGGGATGCCAATATTCCAAAACAAGCTGGATGCACAAATCTGTTCAGTGAATGCCAAGTGATTGTGGTAGGACCTGAATATCATCACAGGCAACTAGCTGAATTTGGGAGTGCTCTATGATAATGATGCCTCTCTACCGTATAAATCCAATGCCTTTTGTACCCCGTTTGACCAGGTAAGCAAAGTTCCACCTTGGAGGGTAGCCCATCTGTTGCTGGTTCTTCCCCATATGCCTTGGTGGCACAGAAATCAGATCTGCTTTCACAGGAGTAAACCCTTGATGGAGATGGGATGTAAACCCAGATGGAGTCTCTGGATATATTCTGAAATCATGTGCCAATTAACTGGCCACACTCGTCGCCATTATCTACAACTTCTCACTTCAACAATCTACTTTGCCTATCTGCATCAAGTCTGAGGTGTTTGGCAGCTGAACTCGAGTGCAAGGGAGTTACCACCGCCTATCAATGTCCAGACAACATTCCCGCAAAAACCATCCTTCATTCGGGAAGGAGAGAAACAGAGGACTAACCCCTCGCCTCTCAACTCATGCCCACTGAGTGCAGCCAGGGACTGGGAAATGTGTGTTGACCTAGGCCAGAGGCTTTCGTTCCCAGTTGAAATTGCAGCTACCAACCTGCGACCAGACCTCGTTCTTTGGTCCAACTCCTGTCGCCGTGTTTTCATCATTGAGCTGACGGTCCCATGGGAGGAGGCTGTGGACGAGGCTTATGAAAGGAAAAAGCTTTGATATTCAAACCTTGCAGCAGAGGCAGAGGAGAGAGGTTGGAGGGTAAGGGTGTGTCCAGTGGAGGTGGGGTGCAGGGGCTTTGTAGCCAGTTCCACCGCAAGGCTCCTGAGGGAAGTAGGAGTCAAAGGGCAGGCACAAAGGAGGGGCAATAAAAGAACTTGCCAATGTCACCGAACGGAGCAGTCACTGGCTGTGGCTGAAGAGGAAAGATGCTGTCTGGGCTGCAACGTGACCATCTAGAGGCTAACAATAAGACACAAACCCAGGTCTGATCAACCTGCGGTGGGGCCTGCCTCAACTGAGGGTGTCTTGTGATAAAAGGCCGAAACACCCAGTGACGTTGAGGTACACAACTGAAGATGTGTCTGATTGTTAGCAAATTCACCTAGTGGTCATACCCAAGAATGTCAATTGTAGTGAAAAATCTTAGGGATTGTAACACCCAGTCCTACTAATCAATCATCATTCAATTTCCCAAGGAAAATAAAGTGATCTGTCTCAATGTGTTTTCAAAGGTTGGCCATGGCTCACACCTGTGCCAGTCTTCCAGATAACGTGGATCCCTTCCAATTTATGTACAGAAAAAATCTCATCTTGAACTCATTCAACTCTGGATCACATTGAGAATAAAATAATTCAGTGACGACAGCTCAGCCTTCAACATCACAATATTGAATACACACACCCCAAACACTTTACTTTTTAGTTTTAAAGATACCGTGCAGAAACAGGCCCTTCGTCCCACCGAGTCCGCGCCGACCAGCGATTACCCTGTACACAAACACTATCCTACACCAGACTGATTCCTGGGATATCAGGACTTTCATATGAGGAAAGACTGGATACTCGGCTTGTACTCGTTGGAATTTAGAAGATTGAGGGGGGATCTTATAGAAACTTACAAAATTCTTAAGGGGGTGGACAAGCTAGATGCTGGAAGATTGTTCCCGATGTTGGGGAGGTCCAGAACAAGGGGTCACAGACTAAGGATAAGGGGGAATTCCTTTAGGACCGAGATGAGGAAAACGTTTTTCACACAGAGAGTGGTGAGTCTCTGGAATTCTCTGCCACAGAAGGTAGTTGAGGCCAGTTCATTGGCTATATTTAAGAGGGAATTAGATGTGGCCCTTGTGGCTAAAGGGATCAGGGGGTATGGAGAGAAGGCAGGTACAGGATACTGAGTTGGATGACCAGCCATGATCATATTGAATGGCGGTGCAGGCTCGAAGGGCCGAATGGCCTACTCTTGCACCTATTTTCTATGTTTCTATGTTTCTACACATGAGGGACAATTTTACAAATTTTACTGAAACCAATTAACTTGCAAACCTGTACGTCTTTGGAATGTGGGAGGAAACTGGAGGCCACGAAGAAAAGCCCCGAGGTCACAGGGAGAACCTGCAAACTCCGTGCAGACTGCACCCGCAGTCAGGATCAAACCCGGGTTATTTGGGGCTGTGAGGCACTTGCTCGACCATTGCGTCACCACTTCTGGAACCCTTCTAGAATTCCTGACCAGCAGACCCCAGTCAATTAGAATTAACCATAACATTTATTCTCTGCTGACTCTCAAAACTGGCGACCTTCAGCGATATAGACAACAGACAATAGACAACAGACAATAGACAATAGGTGCAGGAGTAGGCCATTTGGCCCTTTGAGCCTACACTGCCATTCAATGTGATCATGGCTGATCATCCCCAATCAGTACCCCGTTCCTGCCTTCTCCCCATATCCCCTGACTCCTCTGTTTTTAAGAGCCCTATGAGCTCTCTCTTGAAAACATCCAGTGAACCTGCCCCCACTGCCCTCTGAGGCATGGGAATGTCACAGTCTCACAACTCTCTGTGAGAAAAAGTGTTTCCTCGTCTCCGTTCTAAATGGCTTACTCCTTATTCTTAAATTGTGGCCCCTGGTTCTGGACTCCCCCAACTTCGGGAACACGTTTCCTGCCTCTAGCGTGTCCAAGCCCTTAACAATCCTATATGTTTCAATTAGATTCCCTCTCATCCTTCTCAACTCCAGAGTGTACAAGCCCAGCTGCTCAGCATATGACAGTCCCGCCATCCCGGGTGCACTCCCTCAATAGCAAGAATGTCCTTCCTCAAATTAGGGGACCAAAACTGTACACAATACTCCAGGTGTGGTCTCACTAAGGCTCGGTACATGGGCTGCCAAAACCGCCCCCGGCCCACACTGCCACCGTGCCACTTCCAGTCTGGACCTACAGACCTTCACCGCCCAGCCTGGTTGCTGATACTGTCCCCGACCCACACTGCCTCCCTTGCCGCTTCTAGGCCGGACCTACCAGGTTTTGCTGCCAGGCCAGGCTACCAGCACTCACTACCAGGTAGTACCAGCATTACTAGGACCACCAAGCCAGGCTTGCTGCCAGCACAGCTTCCACGGCCACTTCCCGTCCGCAACTGCCGCCAGCCACTGCCGCCACCTTTACCTGCACTCCGCCCACAGGCCACGACCAATGACTCCGTCGATCCTCACCCCTCTCCGGTCAACTCACCTGGGTGCCAGGCCCAGTTCCAGACCGAGAGGCTGAAGAATGGTTTCCACCCGGAATATCACTTATCTACGTCCTCCAGAGATGCTGCTTGACCTGCAGAGTTAGTGTAGCACCTTATTCAGGCACGTGCCGTGAGTAATTACTCGGGGTAGGCAGTCAGTCAGTTTTTTAAAAATCTTAAACCGCGCATGCGCAGATTGTTCTCCTCTCCGTAAAAATAAAACAAATAAAAATAATTAAGAATTCAATTTGCCCAAGGCTTCCAAATCGCCTTCATTTTAAATTACTGAATGGGTGCGGGGTGGAGGATGACTGCAAGCGGAGAGATGGTGGGAAAAACGGGAGCACACCGGGACAAGTTGAATCAGTTGTCATCTTATTGAATTACAATACTTGTTCAAGGGACCAATTGGGGGGAGAGTTCCTTTCACAGTGTGTGGAGAGTCTTGCCTGGGGTTAAAGTTGCGGGGAGGGCAGGAGTGTTGAGAAGGAAGGTGTTGTGGATCATGCCCGGGGAGCCGTTGGTGAGAGAGGGTGGAGTTACCTGCGCTGTGAGTATAAATCTAGCGCGGGGCTTGCTTTTCACAGAGGCCCGGGGAGCCATTGGTGAGAGAGGGGGGAGTTACCTGCGCTGTGAGACCAACATCTGCAACGTACCATCTCACTTCCAGAGAGGGAATCTGGTGATGCCTCTGATTGGTTGAAGAGGACCAGAGGAAGCAGCTGATCGGGTGCAACCCGGGGTTTACATTTTTACATTTCTTCCTTCAGGTTTATGGATTCTGGGAGTTAAGGATTCTGGGAGTTAGGGATTTAGTATTTATTAGTATTTATTAGTAACGTTTAAACGATAAAGTTTTGTGTTTAATAAATAAATAAAAAATGAAATAAAAACAAAATAAATATATATATATATATATTTAATACAGAGTAATTTGGGAGTAAGGTATGTCAGTGGAGATTGGCCCCATGGTTTGCTCAGCCTGCAACATGTGGGAGATCAGGGATATTGTCGGTGTCCCTGGTGACTACATTTGCAGGAAGTGTGTCCAGCTGCAGCTCCTGGCAGACCGCATTGAACGATTGGAGCTGCGGCTGGATTCATACTGGAGCATCCACGATGCGGAGAAAGTCGTGGATAGCAAGTACAGCGAGTTGGTCACATCACAGGTAAAAGGTAAGAGGACAGAAAGGGAGCGGGTGGCCAATAGCCAGCAAGGCAGTAGGCAGGTAGTACAGGAGTCCCCTGCGGTCATCTCCCTACTAAACAGGTTTACCATTTTGGATACTGTTGAGGGAAATGGCTCATCAAGGGAATGCAGCAGCAGCCAAGTTCATGGCACCATGGGTGGCTCTGCAGCACACGATGGGGGGAAAAAGAGGGGAAGGGCAATAGTAATAGGGGATTCAATTGTCAGGGGAATAGATAGGCGTTTCTGCGGACGCTAACAAGACTCCAGGATGGTATGTTGCCTCCCTGGTGCAAGGGTCAGGGATGTCACTGAACGGCTGCAGAACATTCTGGAGGGGGAGGGTGAACAGCCAGTTGTCGTGGTGCATATTGGCACCAACGATATAGGTAAAAAAAGGGATGAGGTCCTACAAGGTGAATTTAGGGAGCTAGGAGATAAACTTAAAAGTAGGACCTCAAAGGTAATAATCTCTGGATTATTACCAGTACCACGGGCCAGTCAGAGTAGAACTAGGAGGATATTGCAGATGAATACGTGGCTTGAAAAATGGTGCAAGGGGGAGGGATTCAAATTTTTAGGGCACTGGAACCATTTCTGGGGGAGGTGGGACCAGTATAAACAGGACGGTCTGCACCTGGGCTGGAATGGAACCAATGTCCTTGGGGGAGTGTTGGCTAGCACTGTCGGGGAGGATTTAAACTAATGTGGCAGGGGGATGGGTACAAGAGCAGAGAGGCAGGTGGGTGTAAAACGAGAGTAGAAGCAATAGGGAGCAAGGTGAAAAGTAAAAGTGGCAGGCAGACAAACTAGGGCAAAAATTAAAAAGGGCCACTTCTCAACATAATTGTATAAGGGGTAAGAGCGTTGTAAAAACAAGCCTGAAGGCTTTGTGTCTCAATGCAAGGAGTATTCGTAATAAGGTGGATGAGTTGAACGTGCAGATAGCTATTAATGATTATGATATAGTTGGGATCACGGAGACATGGCTCCAGGGTGACCAAGGCTGGGAGCTGAACATCCAGGGATATTCAATATTCAGGAGGGATAGAGAGAAAGGAAAAGCAGGTGGGGTAGCGTTGCTGGTTAGAGAGGAGATTAACACAATGGAAAGGAAGGACATTAGCTTGAAGCATGTGGAATCGGTATGGGCAGAGCTGCGAAACACTAAGGGGCAGAAAACTCTGGTGGGTGTTTTGTACAGGCCACCTAACAGTAATAGTGAAGTTGGGGATGGTATCAAACAGGAAATTAGAAATGCGTGCGACAAAGGCAAAACAGTTATAATGGGTGACTTCAATGTACATATAGATTGGGTGAATCAAATAGGCATGGGCGCTGAAGAAGAGGATTTTTTGGAATCTATGCGGGATAGTTATCTAAATCACCATTTACGAAAGGTAAGTCATGTCTGATGAATCTTGTGGAATTTTTCGAGGATGTAACGAGTAGGGTGGATAGGGGAGAACCAGTGGATGTGGTGTATCTGGACTTCCAGAAGGCTTTTGACAAGGTCCCACATAAGAGATTAGTATACAAATTTAAAGCATACGGCATTGGGGGTTCAATATTGATGTGGATAGAGAACTGGTTGGCAAACAGGAAGCAAACAGTAGGAGTAAACGGGTCCTTTTCACAATGGCAGGCAGTGACTAGTGGGGTACCGCAAGGCTCAGTGCTGGTACCCCAGCTATTTACAATATACATTAATGATCTGGATGAGGGAACTGAAGGCAATATCTCCAAGTTTGCGGATGACACTAAGCTGGGGGGCAGTGTTAGCTGTAAGGAGGATGCTAGGAGACTGCAAGGTGACTTGGATAGGCTGGGTAAGTGGTCAAATGTTTGGCAGATGCAGTATAATGTGGATAAATGTCAGGTTATCCTCTTTGGTGGCAAAAATAGGAAAGCAGACTATTATCTAAATGGTGGCCGATTAGGAAAAGGGGAGATGCAGCGCGACCTGGGTGTCATGGTACACCAGTCATTGAAAGTAGGCATGCAGGTGCAGCTTGCAGTGATGAAAGTGAATGGTATGTTAGCATTCATAGCAAAAGGATTTGAGTATAGGAGCAGGGAGGTTCTACTTCAGTTGTATAGGGTCTTGGTGAGACCACACCTGGAGTATTGCGTACAGTTCTGATCTCCAAATCTGAAGAAGGACATTATTGCCATAGAGGGAGTGCAGAGTAGGTTCACCAGACTGATTCCTGGGATGTCAGGACTGTCTTATGAAGAAAGACTGGATAGACTTGGTTTATACTCTCTAGAATTGAGGAGAATCTTATAGAAACTTGCAAAATTCTTAAGGGGTTGGACAGGCTAGATGCAGGAAGATTGTTCCCGATGTTGGGGAGGTCCAGGACAAGGGGTCACAGTTTTGCCTCACCAATGTCTTATATAACTGCAACATGACCTCCCATCTCTTTACTCAATAATCTGACTGAAGAAGGACAATGTGGCAAAAGCATTTTTGACCACTCTATCTACCTGTGACACCACTTTCAAGGAACCATGTACCTGCACTGTTTGATCCCTCTGGTCCACAACGCTCACCAGAGCCCTACCATTCTGGTCCTGCCCATGCCCAGGGGGGATCTTATAGAAACTTACAAAATTCTTAAAGGGTTGAACAGGCTAGATGCAGGAAGATTGTTCCCGATGTTGGGGAAGTCCAGAACAAGGGGTCACAGTTTAAGGATAAGGGGGAAGTCTTGTAGGACCGAGATGAGAAAAACATTTTTCACACAGAGGGTGGTGAATCTCTGGAATTCTCTGCCACAGAAGGTAGTTGATGCCAGTTCATTGGCTATATTTAAGAGGGAATTAGATGTGGCCCTTGTGGCTAAGGGGATCAGAGGGTATGTGGAGAGGGCAGGTACGGGATACTGAGTTGGATGATCAGCCATGATCATATTGAATGGCGGTGCAGGCTCGAAGGGCTGAATGGCCTACTCCTGCACCTAATTTCTATGTTTCTATGTTTCTATGCCAGTAACTCACTAACTCACCACTGCGCTCTGGAGCCACTGCATTGTGGCCGGGGAAGGAAGCAGCGCGGGTGGCTGCGAGCGGCCGCCAGGACCTGAGGGCTTTCTGTCAGCCCACTTACCACTGCCAGTGCTTTCCATCCAAACATCCTTCACCTGCCGCTCGCCGCATTCGCTCACGTCAGCCGCTTCATGCAGAGTAACCACAGATGAGTAACCTCAATTGGTCCCTTGATTGCGCTGTCGGAATTTAAGGATTTTCGGGAAGCGGCTGACATGAGCGAGGCCGGCAGAAGGGACTGGGAGAGAGGTTTTCAGATGGAGAGCACTGCCAGAGGTGAGTGAGGGCCGGCAGAAGGGACTGTCCGTTCCCGGCGGCCACTCGAAACCACCAGAGCTACTTCTCCCCCCGGTCACAGTTCGGTGGCTCTGTGCCCGAAGTGTCGCAAGTGGGTTACTGGCCCCGATCCCCTCCTTTACAACGCTCCTGCCCTTCCCGCAACTTTACCCTGGGCCAGACCCCCCAAACTGTGAAAGGAGCTCTCTCCCCCCCCCCCCCCCTCCACCCCAGGAAATATGGTATTTAAAAACATATAGTAAAAACATATATTATTGGTACACAAAATCCATTCCTCTTTCTTAAGATAATGCATATTTGAAAATCCCACCAAGAAACTTGCGCTGTCCATGCGCAGTACTGCATAGGCAGAATTTCAGCTGCCTTCAGCTCCCCTTGAAATTGACGGATTGAAGCAGCGTCGACGCAAGTGGTGTGCACAGACCTTTACGTGTTACATGTACTGCGCATGAAAGGCACGGAAAATTATGATTAGCTAAGAGATCAATCTCTTAGATAGGCATAATTCTCCCATGCCTTTACTAAATATATTTAATAATTACCATTTTATAATTTTAGTCAGGGTAGGCAGCGCCTACCTTGCCTACCCTGACGGCACGTGCCTGTCTTATACCCAGTTGTGTATTAACCAGCACCACCGGTTATTTGTTTCTGCTACTTCTACAATGATTATTTGGTAATCCTTACTCGGTTATAGCGGCCAATCGGCAATAAGGGACACTCTAGTCTGTTATAACGAGGACTTGCTTCAAAGCCCCCCCCCCCCCCCCTCGACTCTGACTATGCGTGTGTGGTGTGGGACAATACATTGTGTTAAATGGACAAAGGTGAACTCTTTTTAATTTTATTTTGCAGTACAGATTGAGTGTCTCGGGTCTCAACTGAAATCAAACTGTGAGCTTGCGCTGGCGATTTTGTACCAAGCCAGGTGTACAAAGCAAAGTTCGATACTGCCGTTCCCCTGTCGCCCTGTGCAAACTCAGCAAGTTCCGCTCGCTCTACCCGCCTGCCACCGTTCCATTAGAATACACTTTGTTGGAATGAGCACCATCTTCTCACGGGTCGCTCTTAAATTGTGGATGAAGCAGGTCTTTCTTTGTGGGCCGACTCGGGAGGAAACGGCGACAAGTCGGTGCAGATTGTGCCGGGTAGCGAGTGCTGACAGCGATGGACTGTGGGGTTGGGCTCCCCGTCGCACTGTGACCCCGGTTCAGGCAAGACACACGGGGTCCAGATGAAATCAAATTTCCGCCCCTTATTGGAGTGCGCGGAGGTGTACTTGAGAAAGACTGGGATTTTCCTCTCCACCGTCGTTTCCTCTCGACCTCTCGACCGGGCAAGAGAATGGTCGGGATAATAAAACGCGTCGATGGTGATGACTTTCTCGTCGATAATTGTAGCCTTGAGAGTCCTTATATCCAGGTCGGTGTCGAGGGGGAGATCATTGGAAAAGCCACAGTAATTGTATCTGCTGAGGCCGAAGGGTTCCTTCACTTTCTGCATCTGGTCTCCGGACACGGTGAGATTCCCGTCCACCACGGACACTTTGACCTTCTGCGGGTCGATGCCGGCCAGGTTCAAGGAGAGGGAAAAAATACGTCTCCGTGCATCCGTCATTGAGCCGCTCATGTTGGACCCGGTGTGAGGTGTGTGTGTGCCTAGGGTAGACAGTTGTTACAGGTTTTAACACTTCACGGCCAGTCAGTGTTTCTTACGCCGTGGATCTGCGCTGATGAGGTCACTCGAGTATTTGGGATAAAAACGGAGGCATGAATTTAACTTTTCATTGACAGGGATGTCCACAGTGAGGGGAAATCTAACGGTGTAGGTGTTCCTTCGCACTGACCCGTAATCTACTCATCGTTTTTTTGCCGGGGGGGGGGGGGGGGGGGGGGCTCAATCACAAGGATGTCCTTCCTCAAATTAGGAGACCAAAACTGTACACACTACTCCAGATGTGGTCTCACCAGAGCCCTATACAACTGCAGAAGAACCTCTTTACTCCTATACTGAAATCCTCTTGTTATAAAGGCCAACATTCCATGAGCTTTCTTCACTGCCTGCTGCACCTGCATGCCAACATTCAGTGTAAAGGACACCCAGGTCTCGCTGTACCTCCCCCTTACCTAACCCCATTGAGATAATAATCCTCCCCCTTGTTTTTGCCACCAAAGTGGATAACATTTATCTATATTATACTGCATCTGCCACGCATCTGCCCAATCACTCAACCTTTCCAGGTCACCCTGCAACCTCCTAACATCCTCTTCACAGTTCACACTGCCACGCAGCTTTGTGTCATCCGCAAACTTGCTAGTGATGCTCCTAATTCCCTCTTCCAAATCATTAATATATATGGTAAACAGCTGCGGCCCCAACACCGATCCTTGCTGCACTCCACTCGCCATTGCCTGCCATTCTGAAAAGGACCCGTTCACTCCTACTCTTTGCTTCCGGTCTGCCAACCAATTTTCTATCCATGTCAACACCCTACCCCCAATACCATGTGCTCTTATTTTAGTCACCAGTCTCCGATGCGGGACCTTATCAAAGTCTACACCTTGTGTTGGGGAATGAAGCTGGTTAAATGACGTGTGTTTCAGTGGAGGAGCATTTTGGGAATATTGACCGCAACTCCGTAAGTTTTAAGACTCAGCGGGCCGAAGGGCCTGTTATCGCACTGTATCTCTAAACTAAACTGAATGAGAGAATTTATTCTTCGAATCAGAGGATGAGTATTTTGCATATGCATTCACTAAGGAGAAGGACATGGCGGACAGTGAGATCGGTGTGGAGAATGCAAATATGCAAGGGCAGTGTGAAAACAAGATGAAGATATGAAGGGTACACAAAATGCTTTGGAAACTCAGCGGGTGCAGCAGCATCTATGGAGCGAAGGAGCTAGGCAACGTTTCGGGCCGAAACCCTTCTTCAGACTGATGATATGAAGGTTGTTTAGTGCTCTTAAAAAGCATTAAATCTCCAGGGCTTTATTGGATCCATCCTGGATTTTTGAGAGAGGCAAGAGAGAAGATTGAAAGAACCTTGGTGAAGATCTTTGTAACATCTCTAACCACAGAGGAGGTCTGGACCAGAGACAACGTTGTTCCTTTGTTCCAGAAGGGAAGTTGAGCGAATCCAGGGAATTAGGTTTCAATGTTTCAAGGTCAGTTTATTGTCACATGTACCAATTAAGGTACAGTGAAATTTGACTTATCATATAGACCATATAGTTCCAATTATAGACCACATTAGTTACAGAGAAGCTATTGGACAGGATTCTTCATGATTGACTTTGGAGGAGAACAGGTTAATGTACAACCAGCATGACTCCACAACAACACAGACTGGGTTATCAAACCCGCCGACAAGGGAGGTGCCGTGGTAGTCTGGCGTGTCAATCTCTACAAAGCGGAGGCCATGCGCCAACTCTCGGACACCTCCTCCTACTTACCCCTGGACCATGACCCCACTGACGAGCACCAGGCCACCATCTCGAGCACCATAACCGACTTCATCAACTCCGGCTCCCTAACCCCCCGAGCCTCCAACCGCATCGTTTCCCAGCCCCGCACAGCCTGATTTTACCTTCTCCCCAAAATCCACAAACCCGACTGCACCGGCAGACCCATTGTCTCTGCCTGTTCGTGTCCCACCGAACACATTTCCACATACCTTGACTCCATCCTATCCCCCTTTGTTAAATCCCTCCCCACCTATGTTCAAGACAACTCAGACACTCTCTGTCGGCTCCGCGCATTCCATTGTCCAGGCCCCCATTCTCTCATCTTCATCATGGATGTCCAGTCACTATACACCTGCATCCCCCACCAGGATGGTCTCAAAGCCCTCCGGTACTTCCTCGACCAGAGGAAGTACCCATACCCATCCACTGACACCCTCCCCCGCCTAGCGGAGTTGGTCCTTACCCTCAATAACTTCTCTTTTGACTCCTCCCATTTCCTCCAAACACAAGGCGTAGCTATGGGCACACGCATGGGCCCTAGCTACGCCTGCCTCTTTGTCGGGCACGTCGAACAATCTTTGTTCTCGGCGTACCAGGGCCCCACCCCCGACCTTTACCTCTGTTACATTGACGACTGCTTTGGTGTCACCTCCTGCACCCATGCACAACTGTCTGACTTCATCCATTTAACCACCAACTTCCATCCGGCACTCAAATACACTTGGACCATTTCCGACATTTCCCTACCATTCCTTGACCTCACCATCTCTATTGCAGGTGATACACTCCTGACTGACATCCACTACAAACCAACTGACTCCCACAGCTACCTGGACTACTCTTCCTCTCACCCTGCTTCCTGTAAGGACTCCATCCCCTATTCCCAATTCCTCCATCTACGCCGCATCTGCTCCCTGGATGAGGTGTTCCACACCAGGTCATCACAAATGTCCTTGTTCTTCAGAGAACGGGGTTTTCCCTCCCCCACTATAGATGAGGCTCGCACCAGGGTCTCCTCCATACCCCGCAACACTGCCCTCTCTCCCCATTCCCCCACTCACAACAAGGGCCGAGTCCCCCTGGTCCTCACCTTTCACCCAACCAGCCAGCTCATACAACAGATTGTCCTCCGCCAGTTTCGCCACCTCCAGCGTGACCCCTCCACTCGCCACATCTTCCCATCTCCCCCCCTGTCTGCCTTCCGCAAAGACCGCTCCCTCCGCAACTCCCTTGTCAATTCTTCCCTTCCTTCCCGCTCCACCCTTTCCCCGGGCACTTTCCCTTGCAACCGCAAGAGATGCTACACTTGTCCCTTCACCTCCCCCATCCACTCCTTTCAGGGACCCAAGCAGTCATTCCAAGTCCGACAGAAGTTCACCTGCACCTCCTCCAACCTCATCTACTGCATCCGTTGCTCCAGATGCCAGCTGATCTACATCGGTGAGACCAAGCGGAGGCTGGGCGATCTTTTCGCAGAACACCTCCGCTCGATCCGCAATAACCAACCCGACCTCCCGGTGGCTCAGCACTTCAACTCCCCCTCCCATTCAGTATCCGACCTCTCGGTCCTGGGCCTCCTCCACGGCCAGAGTGAGCAACACCGCAAGTTGGAGGAACAGCACCTCATATTCCGCTTGGGGAGTCTGCATCCTCTGGGCTTAAACATTTAATTTTCTCAATTCTGTTAACCCAGACGCCCCCCCCCCCCCCACCTCTCCCTCAGCCCTCGGGCCCTGACATTCCTTCTCCATCTCCCCCCCCCCCCCACGCAAGTCACACTAGCTTCTCATTTTCACACTACAAACAGCTTACAATGGCCTCTTTCCTTTATCATCAATACTTTTTTGCATATCTTTCATTCATTGTTCTTTATCTCTCCACATCACTGTCTATATCTCTCGTTTCTCTGATCCCTGACCAGTCTGAAGAAGGGTCTCGACCCGAAACGTCGCCTATCTCCTTCGCTCCTTAGATGCTGCTGCACCCGCTGAGTTTCTCCAGCTTTTTGTGTAACCCCCCCCCCCCCCCCCCCCCCCGGCTTTGTATGCCACAGGTCATGTCTTACAAACTTGATTGAGTTTTTGGCGAAGGTAAAAAAGGTAATTGATGAGGGTATGGATGTTGTCTACATGAATTTTAGTAAAACATTGATCTAGAAGATTAAGATGCATGGGATTTACAGTGACTTGATTGTATGGATTCGGAGCTGTCTTGCTAACAGAAGGCAGAGGGCTGTGGTGAAAGTACATTGCTCCGGTTGGGTGTCAGTGACCAGTGGAGTTCGTTGATGATCAGTGCTGGGACCTCTGTTCTTTATGATACTGGTCCACAACCGATTTTCTGGCACCCTTGTTTCCAAAGCCTTGCCGGATTATCCGTTTTGCTGGACCAACAAGATTCCATAATAGTGATGCAACAATACACCTCTAACCAACTCTGATAACTCCATGTCTCTAACGCACCATGGAGCGCTAGAAACTTAAATAAAACAAATATTAGATGTGAATTACATTTACAGCGAAACTTGCATTTCTTGCACGGGGTTAACGAGTTCCCATGGTAAATCCTAATTACGGTCAGATCGAGGCACCGCTTCCCCACAGGAGTACCGGGTTGACTCCCTGCCGCTTTGGTTCAAAATAAATTACTTGTATTTAAAGTGATGTCATCTGCTCCTTGGCAACCAATCTCTACCTCAGAACATCGTTTGAGTATCGCTGAGGTACGGCAGTGCGGTGATAGACACAGACTGGAGTTACTCAGCGGCACAGGCAGCATCTCTGGAAATGACGTTTCGGGTCGAGACCCTTCTTCAGATTGAGAACAGGGAGACATAGAGATAAGGAAGGGTAAGGCGTGAGAAGGAAACATCAAAGGGGATGAGGTTCAAGGAAAATGTAAAATATATCATTGTTAACTAGGGGAAGCTTACAACGAGGCAAATAGAGATAAAATGTAATCAAGGGTACAGCCAGACTGGTCGGGGAACTGGGAGTAGAGAGGGATAGAGAGAGAGGGAAAGAAAGGGTTACGTGAAGTTAGAGAAGTCAATATTCATACTGCTGGGTGTAAGCTGCCCAAGCAAAATTTGACGTGCTCTTCTTCCAATTTACTCTGGGCCTCACTCTGACAATGAACAGAAAGTTCAGTGTGGGAATGGGAGGGGGAATTAAAGTGGGAATAGCAACCGGGAGATCACGTAGGTCTAGGCAGACTGAGCGGTGGTAGACTGCAGATGCTGGTTTAAACGGACGATAGATACTAAAAGCTGAAGTAACGCAGCGGGTCAGGCAGCATCTCTGGAGAGAAGGAATAGGTGACGTTTCTGGTCGAGACCCTTCTTCAGACTCCGTAGAGTCGGAGAGCAGGAGGTGCAGAAGTCTCGACCCGAAACGTCACCTATTCCCTTTCTCCAGCGATGCTGCCTGACCCGCTGTTACTCCAGCATTTTGTGATGGGTTTGGGTAACCGTATTACTAGTTGCCTGATAAAGTGAGACCCCATTAGTTTACTCGAACGAATTACTGATGTGACTGGTTTTGCTGAACCACTTGCCCGAGTTTGGACATATTGGATGGATACATGGAAACAACTGGCGACAGTATCCTGCCCAGCACTATATATTAACGCTTCCAGCAGAGCCGCCTTTGCCCGATTTACTGCCGTTTACAATTTGTTACCTAGCAAACACCCTGAAATCGTAACACGTCTCAGAAACAGGCCCACGAGCTCTCTTGGGTAGGAAGGAACTGCAGAGGCGGGTTGAAATAGAAGATAGCCACAACATGCTGGAGTAACTCAGCGGGACAGGCAGCATCTCCGGAGAGAAGGAATGGGTGACATTTCGCGTCGAGACCCTTCTCCAGGCTCTCTATATAGGGTTTCTATATAAGAAGGGTCTCGACCGGAAACGTCGCCTATCTCCTTCGCTCCTTCGATGCTGCTGCACCCGCTGAGTTTCTCCAGCTTTTCGTAACCCTCGATTCTCCAGCATCTGCAGTTCCTTCTTTAACACTTTGTCCACTCCACTGCGATATCTCCTCAAGGTATGCCTACTTTGAAGAAGTTCTCCTCCTCCCTACGAAGACAGTTCACAACCTCCTCTCTAACTGCTCCCCCTCTGTGGGAAGAAGGGTCTCGACCCGAAACGTCGCCTATCTCCTTCGCTCCTTAGATGCTGCTGCACCCGCTGAGTTTCTCCAGCTTTTTGTGTAACTCTCTATATCTCTCTATAATCACCGTCTATATCTCTCGTTTCCCTATTCCCTGACTCTCAGTCTGAAGAAGGGTCTCGATCGGAAATGTCACCCATTCCTTCTATCCAGAGATGCTGTCTGACCCGCTGAGTTACTCCAACTGTTTCTGCCTATCTTGAAAAACGGGGCCTTTGGCTGAGCATGTCCACACTGACAGCAGGCAGTGAAGAAAGCGAATGGCATGTTGACCTTCATAACAAGAGGAGTTGAGTATAGGAGCAAGGAGGCCCTTCTGCAGTTGTACAGGGCCCTAGTGAGACCACACCTGGAATATTGTGTGCAGTTTTGGTCTCTGAGTTTGAGGAAGGACATTCTTGCTATTGAGGAAGTGCATCGTAGGTTCACAAGGTTGATTCCCAGGATGGCGGGACTGTCATATGCTGAGAGAATGGAACGGCTGGGCTTGTATACTCTGGAATTTAGAAGGATGAGTGGGCATCTTATTGAAACATATAAGATTATTAAGGGTTTGGACACGCTTGAGGCAGGAAACATGTTGCCGATGGTACACAAAATGCTGGAGAAACTGGAGCTCCATAGATGCTGCTGCACCCGCTGAGTTTCTCCACCATTTTGTGTACCCTGGATTTTCCAGCATCTGCAGTTCCTTCTTTAAAACAACATGTTCCTGATGTTGGGGGAGTCCATAACCAGGGGCCACACTTTAAAAATAAGGAGTAAGCCATTTAGAACGGAGACAAGGAAACATTTTTTCACACAGAAAGTTGTGAGTCTGTGGAATTCTCTGCCTCAGAGGGCTGTGGAGGCCGGTTCTCTGGATACTTTCAACAGAGAGCTAGATATGGCTCTTGCCTGACCCGCTGTTACTCCAGCATTTTGTGATGGGGAAAAGGCAGGAACCGGGTAATGATTGGGGATGATCAGCCATGATCACATTGAATGGCGGTGCTGGCTCGAAGGGCTGAATGGCCTCCTCCTGCACCTATTGTCTATTGTCTATCTATTGTGGAGGTGGTCAGTAGCACAAAGTTCCTGGGGGTGCAGATCACTAACAGTCTGACCTGGTCGAATAACATCTCATCAACAGTTAAGAGAGCGCAGCAGCGGTTGCACTTTCTGCACCGGATGAGAAGAGCTCACCTCCCCCATCCCATCCTCACCACTTTCTACAGGGGCCCCATAGAGAGTATTTTGACCAGCTGTATCTCTGTCTGGTTTGGGGACTGCAAAGCCTCTGACTGGAAGTCCGTGCAGAGAGTGGTGAGGACAGCGGAAAAAATCATCGGGACTTCTCTCCCCTCAATCGGGGATATTGCGACCAAACGCTGCGTGTCTAAGGCCAGCAGTATTATAAAAGACTCCACACATCTCCATCACGGACTGTTCACTCTGCTGGCCTCGGGCAAAAGATATCGCAGCATAAGGAGCAGAACATCAAGGTTCTGCAACAGCTTCTTCCCACGAGCCATCAGACTCCTGAATGCCATGTAATGGGCTGCCACCATTGTCTATTTATCCTTTTATCCATGTTTATCCTTCTGTTAATTATCGTGTTGCACAGGGAGCCAAATGCAACGGAATTTCGTTTGGAACTGCATATATCGATGTATTTCTAAATTACAATAAAGTTTGTTTGACTTTTGACTTGACTGACTTTGCTATTGACCATCGTCCCCTGCCTTGGATTTTATGTACTCGCCCAGTTATCCGAATGATGGGAGAGTACCTGCCTCCACCGCCACCTCAGGTAAACATACAACATTTTATCCTGACCTGCTACCAGTTGTAACATTTAGGTCACAATCGTTGTTTTCTGGTACCATGGTTACCGTATTCCTCGAACTAACCGCAGGCTTCCGCATCTCTTAATATTGAAGTAAATGAATTCGGCGACTGTGTCCAAGATTGAACTTTATTCCCGAGTTGTGGACTGAGCAATTGTGTTTGTTTTTAAGGGTAAGGACCTTTAAATTGGTTTCGGCATCCCCCAGGCAAGTCACTCGATGTCTCTCAGATTTATTAGAAAGTCATTTTCGGTTGTTTCTGCATGGTCACATTACTCAAGTCAAAACTGAACTGACCTCCCTCTCTGTCTGTCCACCTGCTTTTGGTGGAGTTTCAGTTGATCCCAGCGCCGCCTCGAGTTCCTATCGGTGTGGCAACTCGCCGCCTGATATTGAGAAGTCGATGCTATTGGGGGAGAAGTTACACAGACTCCCGGGCAACGAATGGTGGCAAATGTTGACGAGGGAACTCTGATTCTCGCAGCGGGTTCCGGGTATTGGCAAGAGACACGGCGTCCAGAAGGGAGCTTGTTTGACGTTGCTTTCTGTCGGGGTGGATGAAGCGGTGTATTTGTAAATCACTGGCAGCGTTATCGGCTGGTAGAACTCGTCGTCCTTATCTTGCATTTCCACCAAGATACCTATATCGTAGTAACGAGCTTCGATGGTCAGCATTGAATCGTCGGTGATGGTGGCGGACAGGGAGTTCAGATCCAGGTTTGGTGGGAGGCGCAGTTCATTGGAGAAGCCGCAGTAGTTGTACCTCGTGATTCCAAGTTCCCCTTGTTTAAACTTGCGGATGTGCTGCCCGCTGATTTCCAGCTTTCTGCCCGTGATGTGCACCGCCACTTTGTGGGGATCAATGCCCGCCACGTTCAGGCAGAGCGAGAACGTTTCCCTTTCCTCCCGAGTCTCGGCCGATGCTGCCTCTCGCTCCCCGTCGCTCGCTGGATTTCTCATGCCATTTCCCACTGATGCCATTTCCCACGTCGCACCAAACGGGACGGGCGTCGGGAGGGGGTAAACTTGTGCGTTTCTTGCGCTTCTGTGATGAAAATGATTAACATAATCAATTCAAATCATTTGGTCAAGGCTATTTATTATGAAATATAATAAAGGGGGCAAGCGACATGCATTGTTCAGACAGTGGGTAAACGTCTCATCACATCCGAGGACCATGGTTGTATAAATTGTGGCCTGTAACATATTTACACCTTTACATCTAATTGTATCAAAATCATCTGGAAAGAAAGGGGTGGGATAAGGGCTGACAAGTGACGGCGTGTCAAGGTTGATTGGTTTGTACGGAGAGAGGTCACAAAGTTAAATGTCAAGAGAGTTTTATTGTCATATGTCCCAGATAGGACAATGAAATCCTTGCTTGCTGCAGCACAACAGAATATATAATCATAGTAGTGTTTATGAAGGAACTGCAGATGCTGGAAAATCGAAGGTAGACAAAAATGCTGGGGAAACTCTGCGGGTAAGGCAGCATCTATGGAGCGAAGGAAATAGGCAACGTTTCGGGTGGAGACCGTTCTCCAGACTATAATCAAAGTACATAACGGACTATAATCATAGTACATAACGGGAAAAAAGTTCAGTGTGTGTATACACATGCACGCATACTCAATAAATAAACAAATATAGTGCAATAATAAAATAGTCTGTTGTAGTTCAGAGCTTATTTGTTGTCGTGAACACCTGATGGCTGGAGGGAAGAATCTGTTCCTGGACGTTACAGTCTTCAGGCTCCTGTACCTTCTTCCAGATGGTAATGGTGAAATTAGTGTGTGGCCAGGATGTTGTGGGTCTTTGATGATGTTGGCTACCTTTTTGAGGCAGCGACTTCGATAGATCCCTTTGATGGTGGGGAGGTCAGAGCCGGTGATGGACTGGGCAGTCACAACTTTCTGCAGTCTTTTCCGCTCCTGGACATTCATGTTGCCGAACCAGGCCACGATGCAACCAGTGAACGTGTTGCTCCTCCAATTCAGGTTCAATTTTTGGACACCTTTTAATTTTGATGGTATCAGAAATATAGCAATTAAGAGCAGGGTGAAGTCATTGGATACTCTGAATGATCATTCACGCCATTTCATGTTTCTCATCTCAAAATCATAGAGCAAACAGAGAAACATAGGCCCACGAACCTCCAAGGTGCCATCAAAACGAATCCTATCTGACTAATCATGATATGCATGCCCACCCCATCCCCCTGACTCATGTGCCTTCCAACCGTCTCTAGAATGTCAATGAGCTCAGAGTGGTTGGGGGGGGGGGGGGGGTTGAGGGGGGATGGAATGAGTGCAGGACACTCCCCCCCTCCCACCACCACCAGAACACCAGCCCCGGACAGCCCCTGCCTGAAGCCTTCCCCCTCCCCTGGCTGCAGAACGCAACAAGAGTCGCAACACATACACATCTCCCCTCCCACTGCACACCCCCACATCCACCCCCCTCCCCCAACACCACACTCTCCACCCTTCTACACCCCTGCCCACACACATCCCGACTCCACTCCTCCCCTCCAAAACATGAAGATCAGAGGGAGGGAGTGCTGGGGGATGATGGGAAATGAGCCACGCCCGTGCAGTTAGGGGCAATGGGTGCGTGGTTGAATATTGCATTGGGGAATGGGTTGCGTTGGGGGACCAGGCCTCCTGTGTGACTGGGACCCAACAGGTCCTACTTAGTCTAGTTACTGCTTCCACTGCCTTCCACTTTGGTGGCCTAACATCTATCTAATGTATCTCTCATAGGGTGGTGTATATGGAGGGAAACCCAGTTTCCTATTTTTTCTGTATCTGAATATTTCCTTTATAAATATTCCTTTTAACTCTTCCATTCTTTTCCTAAAAATTATTTTAACTCGTTCCTTCGTCTTTCTCTTCCTCTTAAGGTGCTCTGCCCTCCTTAGTATTTCTAACCAACTTCTTAACTCTTCTTGCAACACATTAATTCCCCCCTCACTCCTCAACTGTAGCCTTCCTCCACTGCTTTCTTAACTGCCTCCTTTCCTTCACTAATTTCTCTATTTCTCCCTGTCGTCTAGATCTGACCACCTGCAGAACCTGCACCTACCTTCTCTCAATACCTCTAAACCTGTCAGCACTGTACAGATAAATAATCTCTCCCATCTTCTCGAACTTGTTTTCCACTGTCCTCTTTCAGCTTCTATAACACCTTTATCAAATCTATATTAAGTATTGTCCTTCCTTTCATTCACACTAGGCCACAACTCTAGGTTTCAGCCCACCGCTCTTCTCCCTGACTGGCTGACTTGACTGTGCTTTTGAGTGAAAGGAATAATGATATATAATAGTAAGATTAAACGAGAACTTACCAGTTTGAAGTTTGGTCTTTATTTTATGAGGAGTTGCGATGAGGGATTTCGTGAAGAACCCGCCAGCACGCATGCGCGACATCTCTTCAAAGCAGTGGTGTGGAATCACAGAACCAACAAACCAAAGGAAATGACTTGTGATAGTAAGATTGAAGAGACTCTAGTTACCAGTTGACTTTATGATCGAGGGTTGGGAGCGGAGGGCACAAAATCCCTCATCGCAACTCCTCATAAAATAAAGATCAAACTTCAAACTGGTAAGTTCTCGTTTAATCTTACTATTTCATTTCGGAGTCACGTGAGTCTGTCCAATTCAAGCCCAATCATGGGCGACCACGTCCTGAGCAGGGTCAGTACATTCCCAATATCCCAGGTAACGTTGTAACGCGGTCTAGGCGGATTGGAATTAAATATTCCCCGCATCAGTTTGGACACCAACTTATTGGATCCTACCTCCAAATTGAGGTAGTATGATAGTGCCCTCCTGGCGCTGTTGATGGCACTATAGCTGAGGTGTTCGTCATGATGTAACCCCGCAAGGAACTCCAGCACATCTGTGATTGACACGGAGTCATATGCAATGTCCAAGTGGCCGCAGTAGGTTTCCCATTTCCTGATGTGCGATAAATATTGCCGTCTTGTGGACTCCCTGCATGATGCTCCTATGGTATCCATGGTCCTTGATGATAGGCCATACTGCAGTAATGGCCTGTTCAAATCCTGCAAGCCAATAAATTCAAATGACTATGGCAGGGATGTGGTTCCCCTGTAACGGGGTTCATCACCAATAGTGGGCAACCCTTCAAGAGGACCCATGGTTGACTGATCATCCCAAGGACCACCGGATACCATGACTGAGTAGGCCAGTCGGGTATGATAAGGATGCCATTAGCAGCATCTAGCTGGATTTTCCGCAATACCCGACTGATGAGGCAAAATGGGGGAAATGCGTAGAAAAACCATTTCCCCCAGTCTAGCGAGAAAGCGTCCATCGCCATTGCCCCAGGATCTGGCTCCCATGATACATATGTTGGTACCTGATGGTTTAACCGTGACGCAAAAAAGGTCAATATCCGGCTTACCAAATTTGGCTGTAATTTGTTTGAATATTTGGGAATTCAACATTCACTCGATGTTATCATTGAATTTCCGTGACCTGGTGTCCGCCACTATGTTGAGCTTACCTGGTAAATAGGTAGCTGAAATCCAAATATTCCTTTGAATACACCAGAGCCAAATTGTATTAGCCAATTCATCACATGAAATTGACCTGGTACCACCCATATGATTTAGATATGCCACCGCAGTGGTGTTGTCTATTTGGAGACGGACATGAGTGTCAGTAAAGTTTGAACAATAAGCTCTAAGTCCGTGGAATGCCCCAAGCATCTCCAAATAATTTATCCCTTGTGCTAACAAAAGGGTAGATTCTAGTGAGTCCCATCTGCCCCCACAACTTGTGTTGTTGTCCGTAGCTCCCCAGCCATGGGAGCTTACGTCTGTTTGTAAGTATACCACCGGACGAGGCACAATGATGGGTTTAAATGAGTTATGGATATTATCAATCCACCATTGTAACTCAATTTTTGCCTTGAGTGGCAGCTGCATAGGTCTATCAAAATGTCCAGCATTCAATTTTAATGCTGAAATCTTGGATCTTTGTAAATTTTGATAATGTCAAGGTCCGAATTGAGCAGCTGGAAAAACTGCTACGATTTTTCCAATTACCTTAGCAGTTTGTCTAATTGATGGCATACTGGCGCAGACCAGGTTCTTGCATGTTTGGATGACATCCCCAACCTTGTTAGTTGGTATGGTGGCAATCATGTGATTGGAATCTATCGTGAACCCCAGATAGTCCATGATCTGTGAAGGACAGAATTTTGATTTATCTGGATGGATAATAAATCCCATTTTTTGGAATATATCCACAGTGGCTGAAACTGCCAATTTTGCTGATTCCAATGTATGCCCAATAATGAGGATATCATCTAGATAAGCCATGACCGTGTGATTTGCCCTCCTCAGTGTGGCTAACACTGGCTTGAGTAATTTGGTAAATAGTCTAGGGGCTGTGGTAAGCCCATTGGGCAAAGCTTTATATTGCCAAAGTTGATCCATCCAGATGAATTTCAAGAACTTCCTGTGATGTTTCTGAACGGATACTGAATAGTATGCATCTTTTAAGTCAATGCATGCCATGAAGCAGCCCTCAGAAATCAAAGATTTGGCTGTTTCAAACGTGTCCATTTTGAAATGGGTGTATTGTACAAAGGTATTCAAATGGGTTAGATCTATAATGACCCGACATCCACCATCTTTTTTGGTTTTAGTAAATATATTGGATACAAACTCAACCGGCTCATGTGTAGTTCTTTCTATCACACCTTTCTCCAGGAGTCTTAATATTTCAGCATAGCCTACTGCTGTTTCCTTCTTGGAAAGTGCGAATCTGCGATTCGGCATATGCTGAGGTGGAGGAATTTGGCCATTTGTAAACTCAATCTCATAACCCTGAATACTTTGTAGAATAAACTCTTCTGAGGTGATGGTTTCCCATGCCTCCTTAAACCCCCGTAACCTACCCCCAACATGTGAGGTTAGACATGCCAGTGTATGAAAACCAGACCCCCTTACCTTCATGGTTATCGGCGGTCCCTGACATTTTTGGTGGGACGTGGAGGTGCTGGGTTGCGCTGGAAATACGGAAACCGCATTTTCCATGCTGGCCGTTGAGGGCCCTGCCCTAAAAAAGGCCTGGGCTGTTGAGGCTGTTGGTACATAGGAGGCGCTGGAACGTAGGTCCTTGCTGGCCTATCGGTGGGACCTCGTGGCCTGAAATATGGTGTTTTCTTGGCCGTCTGTCTGGTCACAGGGTGTGACCTCATCAGACCCACTGTTTTGGCATGATCATCTAGGTCTTTGACCTGCTTCGGGAGTTCTTCACCGAATAGCTGCCTGGGTGGTGGTGTTGGAGGTGCTCTACATAACCCCGCAAATTTGGGGTTTAATGTCGGCTTGATAATACTTTTCCTGAAAGCATTAATTTCGTATTGCGTGTTGCAAAGTAGAGCCAGTGCATCCTCCTGTTCGATGCTCAAGTCCACTCCATCCACCGACCTTGCAAACGCAGTAATCCCAGATGTGAGCAACTTCAGGATTCTCTGTAATTTTACTTCCTGAGTGCGAATGCCCGGGCTGATATTGCCCCAAATCGGCATGTTGACTGTAGGCACATTGAGTGAATTACAATTGCCCGGCGCCTTGTGTCTATCCATGGCCTTTGCAAGGACCTCCTCCTGTAGTTGATGATTCGTGAGGAAATCAATGGTAGCAGCCAGCTTGGTATCGAGGGGTTGGCCCGATGAAACGGGTAATCCAAACTTGGCTGCCACGTCCAGGAGCTCTTCCTGGGGAACTTCAGGTGCAACTGGGGCATGTACCAAAATTTCCTCCTCTTCTGGCCTCATGCTGCCCATAGATGATGGGGATATGTCCATAAGTCCCCTGGAACTGTGGGCTTCCTGTCTTTGATTAAGCAGGAGTTGTTCCATTATCCTCTCCATCCGGTCTATGCGCCCTTCATCATGCATGAATGGGTGATTAGAGTCCTCATGCCCGAAGGAACTTCTGAGGCTCCTATCATCGGCCCGTACCTCGTCGAGGTAATGTCGGTGCCGTGACGGTAAGTCGCTTCCAGCCGCCTCAGCGATACTGAACGACTCCCGCGCGGATCTGCTCATACGCCTCCTTTTGGCTGAGCTGCATCCGGCTGCCTCTGAGGGCATATGCGGTGATAAGTCGGCACCCGACGCCTCGGCGTGGTGACCCGACATCCGCGCGGGCTTGCCGACTGTCCTTTTTCTGGACCCAGACGGCGCATGGTCCCGTCCATCCCCCCGCGGGGGAAGCGGTGACCGTGGCGAGCCTCCACCTGTGTGACTCTTCCTGGTCCGACTAGGTGGTGAGTCTCTACTGGCCCTCCTTGGTCTGCCAGTGGACTCAGGTCTCGCTGCTACACCAGGCCGCGATCTAGCGGCACCTGGTGAACCCTCTGCCCGAAAAGGGCTAGGTTCTCGAGCTCTATCCCTGGCCCTACTATGAGGGCTCAGGGAGAAGGGTCGTGCAGCAGCACGTAAACCCTTTTTGCTCGCCTCTGCCAATGATCCAGTTGGCGAGAGGGAAATGGAGTCAGGGTCCACCTGCTCCGGCGCTATTCCGACTTCTTGCTCTGCGGGAACCCCGCTAGAGCTCAGCTGTGCCGGTGATTCGGGTCCTGTGACTACAGGGCTCCCCGATTTGCGCGCCTTTTTCCCGGTCCTTCCAGCGGGTGCTGTAGAAGGGAGCTCCGGGCTTGGTGGCCTGCAGATCCTTCCGGACGTCCTGCGGCCCTTAATTCTTCTGTCCATGTTTCTCTGTAGGAAAAAATACTAACAGACAAACCAACCAGCTCAAGGTTGATTATACTTACCTGAGTTGGTCCTTATGAGGGCTGGTGGTGAGCCGCGCTCCTCCTCCAGCCGTCGACTGCAAATGCGAGCGACGATATGTCGCGCATGCGTGCTGGCGGGTTCTTCACAAAGTCACTCACGTGACTCCGAAATGAAATCACGGGAGTGCAGCGGTAGAGCTACTGCCTTACAGTGCCAGAGACCCGGGTTCGATTCTGACTATGGTTGCTGTCTGTACAGAGTTTGTACGTTTTCCCCGTGACCTGTGTGGGTTTTCCCAGAGATCTTCGGTTTCCTCCTACACTCCAAAGGCGTACTGGTTTGTAGGTTAATTGACTTGATAAATGTAAAATTGTCCCTGGTGGGTGTAGGGCAGTGCTATTCCGCAGGGACCGCTGGTTGCTGCAGACTTGGTGGGCCCAAATCCTATAATTTGGCGACCAAAATTGTACACCATACTCCAGAATTGGCCTCACCAATTCCTTGTACAATTTTAACATTACATCCCAACTTCTATACTCAATGCTTTGATTTATAAAGGCCAGCACATCAAAAGCTTTCTTTACCACCCTATCTACATGAGATTCAACCTTCAGGGATCTATGCACAGTTATTCCTAGATCCCTCTGTTCAACTGCAATCCTCAATTCGCTACCATTTACCATGTACGTCCTATTTTGATTTGTCCTGCCAAGATGTAGCACCTCACACTTATCAGCATTAAACTCCATCTGCCATATTTCAACCCACTCTTCCAAATGGTCTAAATCTCTCTGTAGACTTTGCCAATCTACTTCATTATCCACAACACCACCTGTCTTAGTATCATCTGCATACTTACTAATCCAATTTACCACACCATCATCCAGATCATTGAAGTATATGACAAACAACAGTGGACCTAACACAGATCCCTGAGGCACCCCACTGGTCACCGGCCCCCAACCTGACAAACAGTTATCCACCATTACTCTCTGGTATCTCCCATTCAGCCACTGTTGAATCCATCTTGCTGCTCCACTATTAATACCCAACAATTGAACCTTCTTAACCAACCTTCAATGTGGAACCTTGTCAAAGGCCTTACTGAAGTCCATATAGACAACATCCATCGCTTTACCCTCATCAATTTCCCTAGTAACCTCTTAAAAATATTCAAGAAGATTAGTCAAACATGACCTTCCAGGCACAAATCCATGTTGACTGTTCCTAATCAGACCCTGTTTATTCTTTGTTTTCTCTTAGTCACTTATGAAAGTTTTAACAAAGGAGCGGTGCAATCATGCTGTTTTTTTTGTCTTATCTGTGCTTTATGTTTGCTTTATTTTCTTCCTGATTCTTTCCTTTTGAATTGATTTCAAAGAGAGACCTGGATTTCATGCCGGCCATGAGGAATCAAGGTTAAAGGGTTGGAAATGTGAGTGTCTCTATTCTGGATATAAGATGCCAACATTTCAAAAATAAATTGTCATTTGTAGAAATTGTGATTAGTATACATTTATATTAGTAATTTGAAATTGGATCCAAGGAGAGATAGCACAATGGATAGAAAATTGGTTTCATGGACGGAAGTGGAGGGTGATGGTGGAAGGATGCTTCTGGACTGGAGACCTGTGACTTGTGGTGTGCCTCAGGGTTCGGTGCTGGGGCCATAACTGTTTGTCATCTATATCAGTGATTGGATGAGAACATACATGGAAAGATTAGAAAGTTTGCTGATGATACAAAATTGGGTGGTTTTGCAGAGAGTGAAGATGGTTGTGAAAACTTGTAGCAGGATCTTGATCGATTGGCCAGGTGAGCTGAGGAATCATTGATGGAATTTAATACACAGAAATGTGAGGTGTTGTATTTTCGGAAGTCCACATGGGCAGGATCTACACAGTGAATGGTAGGGCTCTGGGGAGTGTTGTAGAGCAGATGGATCTAGGAGTGCAGGTGCATGGTTCTATGAAGGTGAAGTCACGGGCAGATCGAGTGGTCAAAAACACTCAGGGGTAGGCCATTGCAGCGATCTCCCCCCCCCCCCCCGCCCCCCCATAGGACCCTGACAGGCCCCGCCTGAAGCCGGCCTCCTCCCCCAGCTGCAGGGCGCTCCCTACCAGCCCCTGCCTGAAACCGTCCTCCGGCTACAGAACGCTCCCTCCACCCCACGCCTAAAGCCGTCCCTGTCCCCAGGTGCAGGATACGCCCCCCCCCCCCACCTGAAGCAGTCCCGTTCCCCGCTGCAAGAGGACCCCCACAGTTCCCCGCCTGAAGCTGGTGGAGAGCGGCAATGGTAGGCCACGGCAGTGGCAGGCCGCGGCAGGGGCAGGCCGCGGCAGGGGCAGGCCGCGGCAGGGGTAGGCCGCGGTAGGCTAGGGGGACGGCATGCCATCGTTGTGGCAGCTGTAGGCAGTGGCAGCGGCAGGCCACGGCAGCGATAGGCCAAGGCAGGGTTAGGCAGCCGTAGGCAGCGGCGGCGATAGGCCATGACAGTGATAGGCCGTGGCCATGGCAGGGTTAAGCAGCGGGGGATGGGGACGCACTCCCCCCACGAGCCCCTGCCTAAAGCTGCCCCCCTCCCCCAGCTGCAGGATGCTTCCCCCCATTGGTCCCCGACAGCCCCCGCTGAAGCCATCCCCCTCTCCTGGCTGCAGGACGCTCCCCCCCAACAGCTCTCGACAGCCCCCGCCTGGAGCCGCCCCCCTCCGCCCGCAGCAGGATGCTCCCCCCACCCCCACCGGCCCTCGCCAGACCCCTGCCTGATGCCATCCCCCCCCCCCAGGCTGCAGAACGCAATGAGAGACGCAACCAGACTGAATAAATCTCATCTTTAACATTAAGAAAATTGTTGTTATATTTTAAGAGTTTTTTATTTTTTTATATGTTTTAATTTCTTTTTATTAGAAGTAATGTACAGTACAGTAGTATAAGCCAAAAATAATACGTTTCATGTAGCACTTCTTGTTTTAAACTTTAATAATAGGAAAGTAACAAAAGGAAGAAAAAGAGAATCAGAGAAAGTTAGAAAAGATAGTGAGTACGTGAGAAAGTGAAAAGAAAGAGCCCGTAAAGACGTAGAAGGCGAGGAAGAATGAAAAAAAGAAAAAGAAAAATTAAAAAAAGGAGAATATAAGAAAATATAAGATAAAAGGGATGTACCTACTTCATATCTTTACACACCCCTCACCAGGTCCTGAAACCATTTATTCCCAAAGTTATGTTGCACCCTATGCTTGTAATGTCGATAAACGGAGACCAAATCTTTAAGAATTGGTCTGATTTGCCTGCTAGAACGAATCTCGTGTCTTCGAGGTGTGACAATTCGGACATGTTTGAAATCCACATTTTTAACGTTGGTGTGGGTGCATTTTTTCCAAATTTAAGTATATGTTTTTTTGCCGTTATTAAACCATAATTAAGGAAACTCTTTTGGAAAGAAGTCAGCTCAAAGCTGACTTGTATTGTCACAAAATTAAGCACTTCTGCACTAGGTTTCAAATTTATTTTAAATAATTTTGTAAAAATTTCAAAAATTTCATTCCAAACTTTTGGGATTTTTATGTAAAAAATAAAGGAATGTGCTATAGTTGCATTTTGAGATAAACATTTATCACAAATAGGGGGAACAGTTGGAAAGATTTTATTTAGTTTAGTTTTCGAATAATATAATCTATGTAGAATTTTGAATTGGATTAAGATATGTCTTACATTGATCGAGCATTTATGCACATATAGCAAGTATTTATCCCAACTCTCTTTCGAGATGTTTATAGATAGTTCTTGTTCCCAATCTCTTCTAATTGTATCAGATGATGGTATTTCTATATTTAGGATGATATTATACAACTACACGGAGCAGCCCCCCCTCAACTGGAAGTGTCGGCACCTCCCTAGCTGATGACCTGAACGCCTTCTACGCACAAGTCGAGACGGGCAACATCACCCCTAGCTTGCCGGCTATCAACACCGCCAGCACACTGTCTAGCGCGGCTGGAGGGAGGTCCACCGCTGGGGACGTGCACACATTCTCGTTGTCTGAGCACGACGTGAGGAGGGCTCTGACGCATGTGAACTCGAGGAAAGCTGTAGGCCCGGATGGTATATCTAGGCGAGTACCAAAGTCTTGTGCTACTCAGCTTGCTCCAATGCTCATGACAATATTCAACCTCACCCTGGCCAAGTCCGTTGTCCATGCCTGTTTCAAAGGATCCACCATTGTACCTATACCAAAGAATGCCTCTCCAGCCTGCTTGAATGACTACCGATCGGTGGCCCTCACCTCGGTAGTCATGAAATGCTTTGAGAGGCTGGTCAAGAACCTCCCTCGCAACATGGACCCGCTATCGTTCACATATCGTCCGAACAGATCCACAGATGATGCAGTCTCCCAGGTTCTGCACACCACTCTCTCTCACCTTGACAGCCATAAGGGGAGTTATGTGAGGATGCTGTTCATTGAATTCAGCTCAGCTTTCAACACCATAGTCCCCACCAGACTTGCTCAGAAGTTGCTGGAACTGGGACTGACACTGTGTGCCTGAGTCCTGGACTTTCTCACCGCAAGTCCCCAGATGGTCAAGATGGGCAGACATACCTCCAACCCCCTCACCCTGAACACATGATTCCCCCAGCCCCCTATTGTGTCCTCAGCCCCCTACTCTACTCCCTGTACACACATGACTGTGTGGCCAGGTTCAGCTCCAACTCCATCATCAAGTTTGCAGATGATACTGTGGTGGTGGGCCTGATCTCCGATAACAATGAGAAGGCCTACCGGGAGGAGGTGGCTGATCTGGCACTCTGGTGTCACGACAACAGCCTCCTCTTGAATGTCACAAAAACGAAGGAGCTGATTGTGGACTTTAGAAGGGCACACCATCTGAGGACGTGTACACCACTGGAGATAAATGGGACTACTGTGGATAGGGAGAGCTGCTTTAAATACCTGGGAATCCACATCACAGAGGATCTGACATGGACAACACACGCTGCTGCACTGGTGAGTAAGGCAAGGCAACGCCTTTACCACCTCAGGCAGCTGAGGAAATTCAGAGTCTCTCTGAGGATCCTTCAGTGTTTCTACTCTGGGGCTGTAGAAAGCATCTTTTCCGGCAACATCACAATCCGGTTTGGGAACAGCTCTGCCCAGGACAAGAAGGCTCTGCAGAGAGTAGTGCGTCCGGCCGAACGCACTATGGGGACAACACTTGCCCCCCTGCAGGAACTATACATCTGCATCTCCAGAGCCAGCAACATTATGGGGGACCCCTACCACCGCAGCAACGAGCTGTTCCAGCTGCTATGGTCAGGCAAGCGCCTCCGCTGTCACGCTGTGAAAACAGAGAGGATGAAATGGAGTTTCTTCCCACAGGCCATTAGGACTGTAAACTCTTATCTCACCAGGGACTAATTTACCAATTTACTGTTGTGTTGTGGCTTTTTAAAAAAAAATCTAAAATGTAAATACTGGTTCTGTTCTGTTCTGTTCGGTTGTTCTGTTGTTTTACACAATCCGCAGGCATTGCCACTTCCATTTCACTGCACATCTTGTATGTGTATGTGACAAATAGACTTGACCAGACTTGATTGCAAGAATATTCGATCTGAAAAGAAAGAAAAAAACAAACCTTTACAGCATCAATCCTTGGATTTCCGTCTCATGAGAGATACCTCGCTGTCTTTTGACTCCAGGTACATCTACCACAAGAACAACAAGTCGTTATCGGAGTCAATGCTGCTCAGTGAATGAGGAATGATGATATGACAATAACAACATTAACTGAATTCATGGCATTGTGTTCTCAAGAGCCATTTGCAAGAACACTCTACTACGCTGATGTTCCCCAATTTTACACATGGAACAATAGGAGATGGCAAAGAAGGGTCCGAATGGGTCCCATTTATTCTAGTGATAAATAAGAGTATGAAAATGTAGACATATTCCTTATTAACTATCTTTGTCCTATTAAAAACTTATGTGTACTAACATTGTGTGACATCCGCTATTGCTAGCTGCCAGACCAGTATCTTTTTGTTTTTTTGTTATGTTTAAAGAGCGTTTTTTGTGGGGTTTTTTATGTGGGGGAAGAGGGTACGGTAAGGGGGATACCGTCCTTCAGTCCCTGGAGACGATGCGACTATTACTTGAGTCGCGCCCTCACCCCCCTCCCTCCCCGCGGCCTACCTACTGGATTGGCGTGGCCTTTCCTGCCGGGACCGACCAGAGCTCCAGCAGCAGCGGCGCAGCGTTGGAAACAGCGCGGGGCGGGCGATGCCTTACCGGGGATCACTGTTTGGAGCTCCGGAGTGCTGGGCTTGCTGCACCAACATCGCGGAGCTGTGGTTCGCGGAGCTCCCAACACGGGCGGCGACTCTTCTTGCGACTCCGCCTGGCTCTGCCTGTGGACTTCAGGAGCCGCGGACTCCGGTGGGAGGTGGCTGATCTGGTGGTCCGGGTTGCTGAGCATGTTCTCCGTCGGGGTTCCATCGTTCCGGGCGAGAGGGCTCGAGCATCGGGCCGTCCATGGCGGTGACTGCGGGTGCCCGGGAGGCCCTGACTACAGGTGGATATCTGGGAAGATCGGCAGGGCGGCTGGCTGGACTATGGTACCTTCCTTAACATTGGTGCCGCTGTGGGGTTATGTTGTGTGTGGACTTCTGTGTTTGTGCTTTTTAAAAAATATGTTTATTTATTTATTATTTATGTTTATGTTACTGACTGTAAGGAAAATCCATTTTGTTGTCTCTAAAATGAGATAATGCCAATAAATTGAATACAATACGAGAGGATATGAGGGTGAAGTGAGAAATCTAGATAGTTACAAGAAACAGGAGGAAGGTTAAAGTTGAAACCCGATGAACAGCTTCCACACCGAAAACAGTAAACTCATTGCTGTAAGGTAAACATGCTTCCTTATCTGATTAGAATTTTCGTTTTATGCCCATATCCCTTTGCCTGCACATGGAGATATCTCTTTGCCTGCTCAAGGACAGGCTTCAATCAAAATTATAATTGGATATATATGTCTCCATTTTTGCAACTGATTAATGAAAGAAAATATTATTATCCTTTCTTACAATAAGTGTTGATCATCAAGATTAACAAGGAGGGAACTGTGGAAGAAAAAATATCCTTCCTTATTTAATTTTGATTGGAATTGAACAAGGTAACGAAAGGCTTTATTGGAGGTGACAATTGGAAATCTCTCACGACCATGTGTAGAAGAAAATCCGTGGGAAATGGTAAAGTAAGATTAGATGCTTTTACCTCCCGTCTGGGAATGTTTTGAAGAGTCGATGGTAAATGTAAACATGAAATAGTACTACTGATAACATAGCTTCTTTACATTTCTGTAAAGAGTTACAGTCGATCACTTGCGCCCCCTACCGTTAACAGCGTAGATACGTTGCAGTAAATGGGAGGCTTATGATTGGCTTGTCAATGTCACCATCCTTGTATTGTGTTTGACTTGTATTAACCATCTGTTGTTGAATAAGATTAACATAAGCCGTGACTAATTAACTATCGTGGCTAATTAAATAATTGATACCCATGTAGTTGATAGAATATTTGCGTAGCATAGTATTTAACAAAAGTAAACAAAAGTTATTAACATCACAGTATTACTGTCAGCTAATTCTGCTGTGAAGTCAGGGATGAGCAGTTTTCTGTCACCATCTCTCCATGATAAAATCGTGCAATAAAATCTCTTGAAGCAAACCTGCGAAGTCTGTAACTTCGTGTTTTTCCTTTTATTTACCTCTAAATTAATTTCTTCCACAGTCAGTTACCCAGATCAATCGATCAATCATTCAATCAATCAATCAATCGATCGGCTCAATGCACTCCATGCATGCTTTAAACAGAAGGTTGTTAGAAGAATGTCATACACTCACCAAGACTTCGGTGTGCCTTTACCAATTGTTTCTGTGGTAGACACAAGATTGGCTTTCCTGAGATGGAATCTGTAGAACTGGCGCAGATGGAGTCCTCAGCCGTATCCTCAGAACCTGCTCAGCCAGCTGGCTGAGGTGCTGGAAGGCATCCTTCTTACCACTCTACTCTGAAGTCCCCACCTGCTTTAAGTAGACAACTACCATGCAAGTGCCAAAGAACGGTAAGGTATCAGGCCTTAATCACTGCCGTCTCGTGCTCTGACTTCCGACATCATGAAGTGCTTTCAGAGACTGCGATGCTGCTCATTAACTCCAGCCTCCCAAACACCCATAATCTACGGCAGACAAAAATGCTGGAGAAACACGGTGGGTGAGGCAGCATCTATGGAGCGAAGGAAACAGGCAACGTTTGGGGTCGAAACCCTTCTTCAGACTGATGTGAGGGTGGGGGGGTGGGAAGAAGAAAGGAATAGGAGGAGCCAGTGGGCTGAAGGAGATCTGAGAAGGGGAGGAGAAAGTAGGGACTATCTGAAATGAGAAAAGACAATGTTCATACTGCTGGGGTGCAGACTGCCCAAGCGAAATATGAGGTGCTGTTCCTCCAATTTACGGTGGTCCTCACTCTGGCCATGGAGGAGGCCCAGGACAGAAATGTCTGATTCGGAATGGGAGGGGGAGTTGAAGTGCTGAGCCACCGGGAGATCAGGTTGGTTATTGCGAATCGTGTGTAGGTGTTCGGCGAAGCAATCGCCAAACCTACTCTTGGTCTCACCGATGTAGAGCAGCTGACATCTAGAGCAGCGGATGCAATAGATGAGGTTGGAGGAGGTGCAGGTGAGCCTCTGCCGCACCTGGAAAGACTGCTTGGGTCCTTGAATGGAGTCAAGAGGGGGACGTAAAGGGACAAGTGTAGCATTTGCCTGTTTGCCTACCAACCCAACAGGTCTACAGCAGATGCTTTCTCTCTGGCCCTGAACTCATCTCTGGAACAGGGGCAGCTCAGCTTGGAGGGCCACTACCTCACAGAGACACTGGTTCCAACTTGACTTCTGTTACTGTCTGTGAGAAGTTTGCACATTCTTCCTGTGACCGTATGGGTTTCCTCTGGGTGCTTCAGTTTCGTCCCACATCACAAAGATGAGCGGGCTAATAGGTTATTTGGCCTCTGAAAAACTGCCCCTAATGTGGAGGCAGTGGCATAACATAGAATTAGTATTGGCGGGCAATTGAAGATCAGCCTGGTCTTCATGGGCCGTAAGGTCTATTTCCATGCTGTATCTCTAAAATAACCCAGTCAATAAGGACACCCACATCAGACTCCTATTTGTTGATTATAGCTCTGCCTTCAACATCATAACCCCATCCAAATAAATCTCCAAACTCCTGGAACTCAGAGTGTAGGAAGGAACTACAGATGCTGGTTTCAACTGAAGATGACGTTTCAGGTTGAAACCCTTCTTCAGACCCTGTCTATCCTGGAACTTATCCTGGATCCTATCCTGGATCTGCCACTGGATCCTTGACTTTCTGACCTACAGCGCACAATCAGGGAGGATAGGCATTAACACATCCTCCTTCATAACTTGCAACACAGGTGCCCAGCAAGGATGCTTTCTTAGTCCCTTATATACATATATTCCTTAGTCCTTTATGCTCCTTATATACTCACGACTGTGCAGTCAAATTGTACTCTAACTCCATCTACAGGTTCACAGATGACAATGCTGTGGTAGGCTGGATGACAAACTTTGACGAGACGGAGATGGAGAGCTTAATAACATGGTTTCAGAACAGCAACCTCTCCCTCATTGTCAGCAAATCGATGGAGCTGATAGTTGACTTCAGGAAGCATGGTGAACTACAAGCCCCATTCAGGATCAATCATGCTGAAGTGGAAATGTTTAGTTTAGTTTATTTCAGCTTAGAGATACAGTGTGGAAATAGGCCCATCGGCTCACCTGGTCCGTGCCGACCAGCCATCCCCGCACACTAACACCCACTAGGGATCATTTATTCATTTACCAAGCCAATTAGCATACAAACCTGTACGTCTTTGGAGTGTGGGAGGAAACCGAAGATCTCGGAGAAAACCCACTCAGGGCACGGGGAGAACGTACAAACTCCGTACAGATAGCACCCGTCGTCGGGATCGAACTATCGTCTCCGGCGCTGCATTGACTGTAAGGCAGCAACTACCGCTGCACCACCATGATCGCCCTAATGGTTGAGAACTTCGGGTTCCTAGGCATAAATAGGTCATGGATCAACCACTTTGAAGTCATAACCAAAAGAAGTGCACCAATATCTCTGCTTCCGCAGGGGACTGGGGACTCTAACAAATTTGGTTGGTTGGATCACAGCTTGGTTTGGGAACAGCCCTACACAAGACCACAAGAAATTGCAGAGTTGTGGATGTAGGCCAGTCCATCACACAGAGATGACTCTCCACTCTTGACTCCATTTAGCACCTCACACTGCCTTGGAAAAGCAGCCACCAAGGACCTATTAGTAGCCCAGTCATTTGTTCTTCTCCATGCTCCAGTCAGGCCAGGAGCTTCAAAGCTTGTAGATTTGGATAGGCATGTGGTTGTTCAGGGAATGGAGGGATATGGATTATAGTAGGCAGATCTGGTCTTGCCATCATGTGCAGCATGGCCATTGTGCGCCAAAGGGCTTGTTCTTAGGCTGTACTGTTCTATGTCCTATGTTAATGCCAGACTTGGGACCAGCTTATTTCCCCTTTTCTGAAGGTTGACAAGGGCAAAATTGTAGATGTTGTTTATGGACTTCTGCAAAGCATTTGACAAGGTTCTACAATGTAGGCTGCTCTGGAAGATTAGATCTCATGGGATCCAGGGAGAGCAAGCTGCCTGGATATAGACACAAAATGCTGGCATAACTCAGTGGGATAGACAGCATCTACGGAGAGAAAGAATGGGTAACATTTCAGGTCGAGACTCTTTTTCACACAAAGTCATGGGAAAGGGAAACGAGAGATATAGACGATGGTGTAGAGAGATATAGAACAAACTAGACTAAGTGGGACCCTTTGGGTCCCATGTTCACACGGGCCACCTCGCCGAAGACTCGCAGCCAAAGACTCGCACTTTTCTCGCACCCAAAGACGGGCACTGTCCTCGACAGGGTACGTCCCTCGACAGGGCCGCACCCCTTGAGCAAGTCTTGCTTATATCAGATGCTAATTGCCTAATTGTCCAATTTACCAATCTTCCAATCTAATTGTTCAGCCAATCCCCACACTCCCTCCGAACCTTCCTTCCTTTGATGAGCTTGTTAGTATGTGCTTCATCCGACTGCCAATGTGCTGTTTGCCCTCTTTTTAAACCTGCACTCAAGACTCACCAAGTCCAGCCAACGGTCATTCTCACTGCTGCTTTGTCCGACCTGTTCTCAGATAGATAGATAGAGACAGACAGACAGACAGACAGACAGACAGACAGACAGACAGACAGACAGACAGACAGACAGACAGACAGACAGACAGACAGATAGATTAGATAAATGGATAGATAGATATATAGTTAGACTAGACTAAGTGGGACCCGTTGGGTCCCATGTTCATACGGGAGGGCTGGTCCCCTGACACAATATTCCACCTCTCCACCAATTCCTATATTGGTGGCCAGTGGGGGGGGGGGCTTTCTGGAGCACTGGTATGGATGTTGTTGGCTGCAGGGACTACTGATCTCCAGAGGGTTGGTATGAACATTGAGGGCCAAATGGATTCTTGGGGTGGCAGCTCAGTCACTCAAGCCTGATGTGCTGGCAGCTCACTAACGGCTGGTGGGCTAGCAGTTGACACACGGCTATTCCTTGAAATTCCATTTCAAGCAAGGTGCAAGGCCACCAAATTCAGGTGCAGTTTCCTACCACTTCAAGCAGGGTGCAAGGCCACCGAATTCAAGAGCAGTTTCCGACCACTTCAAGCAAGGTGCAAGGCCACTGAATTCAATTGCAGTTTCATACCACTTCAAGCAGGGTGCAAGGCCACCAAATTCAGGTGCAGTTTCCTACCACTTCAAGCAGGGTGCAAGGCCACCAAATTCAAGTGCAGTTTCCTACCACTGCAAGCAGGGTGCAAGGCCACCGAATTCAAGAGCAGTTTCCGACCCACTTCAAGCAGGGTGCAAGGACACCGAATTCAAGTGCAGTTTCGGCAATTTCAAGCAGGCTGCAAGGCAGTGCAGCCTTTCAAAGCAGTTACCACCACCAACAATAGCCATTTTTTGCAGTGCAGCCTTCCAAAGCAGTTACAACCACAAACAACAACCATTTTTTTTTCAGTGCAGCCTTTCAAAGCAGTTACCACCACCAACAACAACCATTTTTTTTCCCAGTGCAACCATTTAAAAGCAGTTACCACCACCAACAGACATTTGTTTAGCAGTGCAGCCTTTTAAAAGCAGTTACCACCACCAACAATAGCCATTTCCTTTGCAGTGCAGCCTTTCAAAGCAGTTACCAACAACAACAACAGCCATTTTTATTGCAGTGCAGCCTTGAGTGCAGTTACCACCATCAACAACAGCCATTTTGTTTTTGCGGTGCGGCATTTCAAAGCAGTTACCACCACCAAACAACCATTTTTTTTGCAGTGCAGCCTTTCAAGCAGTTACCACCACCAACATCAGCCATTTTTTTTGCAGTGCAGCCTTTCAAAGCACTTACCACCACCAACAACAGCCATTTTGTTTTGCCGTGCAACCATTTAAAAGCAGTTACCACCACCAACAACCATTTGTTTTGCAGTGCAGCCATTTAGAAGCAGTTACCACCAACAACAGCCATTTTTTTTGCAGTGCAGCATTTCAAAGCAACCATATTTTCATTTTCTAACCACATAAAGGGCACTCACAGTTGAGTAGACACGTGTTCAGCGTTATTCAGAGCTCAGAGAGATGTGACCCTCTCGCTTCCTCCATTTTGCAGAGACTGATTGAGGCACACCACATCCGGGTGTTATAGTCCCTCCCCTCTCCCACCAGCAGGGGCAGCAGAGAGCAAGGCGAAATTTAAGATAACATTAATATATCTCTCATTTTTCATCGATGCGGAAAACCCTCTGGTCCAATCTGGCGGAGGGCGGCTCTGAGCGAGGTGGCCAAAAATGACTCAGCAATCACATCGCAGCGAGTCAAAAGCGGTCAATATCTTAGTTTTAGTAATATAGATGAATGAAAGGTATGCAAAAAAGTAACATTGATAAAGGAAACAGGCCATTGTTAGCTGTAGGCTAGGTGAGAACGAGAAGCTTGTGTGACTTGGGTGGGGGAGGGATGGAGAGAGAGGAAATCCAGGGGCTAGTTAGAGAAATCAATATTTAAACCCCTGGGTTGTAAGCTGCCCAAGTGAAATATGAGAGGCTGATCCTCCAATTTGCATTTAGCTTCACTCTGATAATGGAGTAGGCCTAGGACAGAACGTTCAGTGTGGGAATGGGTAAGGGAATTAAGGTGTTTAGCAACCGGGAGTTCAGGTCGGTCCAGGCGTACTGAGCGAAGGTGTTCAGTGAAACCATCACCCAGTCTGCGTTTGGTCTTGTTGATGTTTAAGAGTCCACACCTTGAACAACGGATACAGTAGATATAGAATTGGTCTGGATATACCTGCAGGATTGGCTTCATGGAAGGCAGCAGAGAGTTGTGGTGAAAGATTATTTTTTCAGATTGGAGGCCTGTCACTTGTAGTGTGCCTCAAGAATTGGTGTTTGGCTGGATTGCATTTTGTGGTTTATATCAACAACTCGTTTGAGAATGTATAACAGTCGCTTGTTAAGTTTGTAAATTACAGCAGGATCAGCTGAGCAAGTGGGCTGAGCAATGGCGAATGGTATTTAATAGTAAGATTAAATGAGAACTTACCAGTTTGAAGTTTGATCTTGATTTTATGAGGAGTTACGTTGGTGATTACGTGAAGAAGGCCCGCCAGGCCGCATGCGCACCAAACTTCAAAGCAGCGGTATGAAATCACAAATAAACAACACCGAAGTACATAGTAAGATCAGTGACTCGAGAACTACCATATGATCCTTTATGAGAGAGGGTTGGACGTGGTGGGCACGTAATCACCAACGTAACTCCTCATAAAATCAAGATCAAACTTCAAACTGGTAAGTTCTCGTTTAATCTTACTATTTTACTTCGGAGTCACGTAAGTGATTCCGTGAAGAGTTCAAAGTTTTGTGATTTCATGCCGCAGATTACAAATCTCGGCATCCCACTGCATTGATTAACTTGAAAGAGATATAAATGCATTAGTAATAACATTGCATTCAATGTAGAAATAGGGTTTACTTAACAATGTAAACAAACGACAGTACACCTTAAATTTAGGTACTTAAAATGGCATAGGCAAACAGTCCTGGATTGATAATCGGCTGATGATAAAAATTCTGAAACATCACCTCATTTGCCCATTCGGCGGCCACCAAAAAATGGTCGAAGGGCACGTCCCTCGCCTTGGCCGCCAACGTAGCTGCTGCCCTAGTGGAATGAGATGTAAACACACTAACTAAATGATACGCTGACGTTGATACTGACCTGGTGGAATGAGATATACAATCGTCAGTGTTAATATCTGTGTAACCCAGAACCTGCTGCAGCCGCCATGAAAAAAGTCTGAACCGACCTTCCTTTGTGTAATTGTTTGTTAACTAATAAATAATGCTGTTTCCATACTTCTTAGGATTCTGGTGGCCTAGGTAACATAGAAGTGAGACCGTGGGGTGTTCAAATGATCTTCAATCATGCTACCCCTAGTCTACTCTGGTTGTGTAGACCAGAATGTAAATGTAATGGCACTTGCAGCCAATTCCATCCAATTCCATCCTATCTAGCCACAACGTTTGCAATGTTTGCCGTCGTTGTGCTGATATAAGTGTCATAACTAAGGATGTAGCTGGAACCCCTTGGTGAAGTAATGTTCACACATTTTCAATAACCAACTGCATAATCTTGTAGTAGGAGAACTTGTGTCAAGATCTTTTAACAACTCGATATTCGGGTTGGACCCGAGAGCGTAGTTCCCTTATGTTGCAGCTGTAGTGTCTCTATAACTGAATTATTGTCAATACCATTTAAAATGAGCTGGAAATGTCAGTAATCTGTACCGTATTAAATGTAACATTAACATTTAACAAAACACTTCTGATCCCTTCAATAGGAATGTACTGCTTCTTTGGGTGCTATCCCTGCACACTGCAGTGAGCACCTTCATGGCTTGATGTGACAACCTGAGGAAAAAGTCAATCCATTCAAAATGTGTAGGTCAATAATTGTTTTACTATAAGGAGAAACCAAACCCTTCACCTGAGTCCAAATAGGGCTGAATGAGTCCCAGTAATTTCTTGACTGGGGACCAACATCTGTGAGCCACTGACCCCACTGTCAGTGGCACCAGCGTTGCTTCCTTGCCATTCGAACCGCATACCCCCCGTCAGCGACTCTGCTTAAATTTCTTGCCGTTCTTACGGCATCCCTGCAGGCTGGGGAGCCGTTAACTGCACTGTTAGCGGCTCCTTATCTCGCAAGCCGATCAATTTTGCCAGTTTATCCGCATTTGCAGTTGGACTGGAATTTCCCCACAGTCCATAACCGGCAACTTGTCGGGCTGTGAAACTGGCAGGAAAAACCTGCCTAAAAACCCCTGGTAGATAAAAAACCAAACTTACCTTTTAAGTTTAACTTACCACCGGCAGGAGCTGTCCTGCCAGACTGGTGCTTGCACCAATGCGGCTGACGTACTGGTGCGTATGCGGCCTGGCGGGCCTTCTTCATGGAATAACTCACGTGACTCCGAGGTAAAATATGGATAGAGTCTTACAGTCATAGTCATACAGAATAAAATAGGCCCCTGGGCTATGTTTATGTGTATATATATGTGTACCTGTGAGTGTGTGTGTATATATATACAAACTGAACTTTTTTGTTCTCATTTATTATATTGCTCACAATGTACTATGTTTACATATTCTATTGCAGCAAGTAAGAATGTCATTGTTTTATCTGGGACAATAAAATAGTAAGAGTAAACGAGAACTACCAGTTTGAAGTTTGATCTTTATTTTATGAGGAGTTACGATGAGCGATTACGTGAAGAAGGCCGCCAGCCCGCATGTGCGTCAATCTTCAAAGCAGCACTGGGAAATCACAGATAACAGTTGTTGAACTGAACATAGTAAGATTAGCGAAGAGTAGAACTACCAGATGACCTTTATGATACGAAGGTTGGGAGCAGAGGGCGCGTAATGCCTCATCGTAACTCCTCATAAAATAAAGATCAAACTTCAAACTGGTAAGTTTTCATTTAATCTTACTATTTTACTTCAGAGTCACATGAGTGACTACGTGAAAATTTTAAAGCTCTGTGATTTCATGCCGTGGATACAAGTCCATGCGTTGCACACTGCATCAGTTGACCACGATGAGTGAAATATAAATAATGCATTGAGACATGACATAAATTTTAACATGCTGATGCTTTAATGAGCAAATGAAAATAGTAGTGACCCCTCTCATCCAGGGGGAAACTATAACACAGAATAGTAAGATTAAACGAGAACTTACCAGTTTGAAGTTTGATCTTTATTTTATGAGGAGTTACGATGAGGGATTACGTGAAGACCCCGCCAGCACGCATGCGCGACATTCTTCAAAGCAGTGGTGTGAAATCACAGAACAAAAAAAAACAGTCTCAATGACTGACATAGTAAGAGAAAAAAGAGAACTTTCATACCAGGTGATCTTTATAATAGAGGGTTGGGAGCGGAGGGCACGTAATCCCTCATCGTAACTCCTCATAAAATAAAGATCAAACTTCAAACTGGTAAGTTCTCGTTTAATCTTACTATTTTACTTCGGAGTCACGTGAGTGACTACGTGAAGATTTCAAAGCTCTGTGATTTCATGCCCTGGAAGCTCCATGCTCACACACCGCTAAAGCTGGGATAAGAGGATGGACGTGATTCAGACAAGACACTGGCTGAAAAACAAAACAGGTATTTATTCATACCAAACACAATATTGTGTCCCAAAAGGGTTATTTAACTGGCAGCAATTAAGATCCTCCCTGCATAATTGTCAGGGGAGGTCACGGGTTTGTTATAAAAGCGGTGGAAGGTTCTCTCATTGTTCCAACCCGCTGTGGCCAGGATGTGATCCAGTGGTACCTCCATCCTTCTAGCCGCCGAGGTGGATGCTGCCCTGGTGGAGTGAGATTTATACACATTAGTATCCACCCCCGCCGCATCCAGTACCACCCTTAACCATCTGGAAATGGTTTGCACCGTGACCCTGTGATGAGGCTTCTTGTGACTGACAAGCAAAGCTGTTTCCGTGCCCCTTAGATCTTTAGTGACTGAAATGTATCGCAGAATCAATGTAACGATACAAAGACGAGTGTCCGCTGGGTAACCCAGGAACTCCAAAGTATGTCCAGACACTCCGGGTCGATCTTGCTTCAATAGTCCCTGCACCTGGAATGTGATCTTCCCACTGGTAATTGCCATGGCATCCAGACTGAGTTTGTGCAGGGACTGGACCCGTTGCGCCGTGATCAGTGCCATTATCATGACCATTTTGTAGGTTAATTTGGCCAAAGGGAGTCCCGTGTTCGGTGTCCATCCTCGCAGCATCGTCAATACCGTGCTGATGTCCCAGGTATGGCTATATCTGGGCCTGGGGGGATTAGAATTAAATATTCCCCGCATAAATTTGGATACCAGGGGATGTGACCCAATTCCCAATTGGTCACTCCCCTTGCCCAAGTAAGACGATAGGGCACTCCTGGCACAGTTAATGGCGCTGTAGCTTAAACCCTCATCGTAATGAAGGGTAGCCAGAAACTCCAGCACTTCCGTGATGGTGGCGGTTTCGTATGTAGTTTTAGTAGTCACGCAGAATCTTTCCCACTTCCTGATGTAGGTCAAGTACTGCTTCCTTGTGGACTCTCTGCAGGCTCCCGTGATAGTATCAATGGTCCTGTTGGAGAGTCCGAGTCCATGAAGTGGCCGTTTTAAAGTCTGCAAATTAACAAATCCATACGATCATGACATGGATGACTTTCTCCTGTAACAGGATGAACAAGCAGGCTTGGTCTTTTATTCACCCTGACACAGGGTTCTGTGGCCATCTTTTGTACCAGAGGGAACCATGGTTGAGTAGGCCAGTCGGGCACTACCAAGATACCCGATGCGGAGTCTTGCCTGATTTTTTGCAAGACCCGACTGATGAGGCAGAAAGGGGGGAAAGCGTAGAAAAACAAATCCCCCCAGTGTAGCGAGAAAGCATCCATCGCTACCGCCCCCGGGTCTGGCTCCCAAGCAACATACGTTGGTAGTTGGTGATTTAGCCTGGACGCGAAAAGGTCGATATCTGGTGTCCCATAACGTTCTACAATATCTGTAAACACTTTCCGATCCAACATCCATTCTATGTTGTCGTTGAATTTCCGTGATCTGGTGTCTGCCACTGTGTTTAGTTTACCTGGTAGGTAAGTTGCAGAGATCCAAATTCCTCTTTGCAGACACCAGTGCCAGATATTGTTGGCCAATTCATCACACGATATCGACTTTACACCGCCCATGTGGTTAATATAGGCTACCACCGTGGTGTTGTCAATCTGTAGTCTAACATGAACTTTGTGCATGTTAGTGCAGTATGCTTTAAGTCCGTGAAATGCTGCGAGCATTTCTGAATAGTTAATCCCTAAGTTTTTAAATAGGGTTAACTCTGGTGCACTCCATCTACCTCCACAGCTAGAGGTAGTGTTAGTAGCTCCCCACCCTTTGGCACTGGCATCCGTTTGTAAGGTGATCGAGGGATTGGCGATAGTCATGGGTTTGGAACAATTTTGGGCATTACCCATCCACCAACATAGTTCAGCTTTTGCCTTTTCTGGAATTTTCATGGGCCTATCAAAATGGCCAGCATGATTTTTGAGCGCCGTAATTTTTGCTCTTTGTAAATTTTGGTAATGTAAGGGCCCATATTGTGCTGCAGGAAATGCAGCTACTATCTTCCCAATCACCCTGGCCACCTGCCGAATGGATGGGACCTTAATGCCAAAGAGGCTCCTGCAAGCCTCTATCAGGTCTTCCACCTTGCTTGGTGGTAACGTGACAGACATTTGCACTGAGTCAATAATGAACCCCAAATATTTCATGGTGGTAGAGGGTTCCAATATTGATTTATCTGGATGTATCGTAAACCCCAGTATCTGAAAAATATGTTTCGTGGCTGTGACTGCCAAAGTAGCCATTTCCAAATTCTCCCCCACTATGAGGATGTCATCAAGATAGGCCATAACAGTATGATTCTGTTTCCTTAAATAGGCCAAAGCTGGTTTCAATATCTTGGTAAACAATCTGGGTGCTGACGATAGCCCATTAGGCAAAGCTTTATATTGCCATAATTGTCCCATCCAGATAAATTTTAAGTATTTCCTATGATCCTTGTGTATGGGTACTGAATAGTATGCATCTTTAAGGTCAACGCATGCCATGTAGTACCTATTGGCTACAAGCTGAGTAGCAGTGTCGAAGGTGTCCATTTTAAAATGAATATACTGGACAGAAGTATTCAGGTCGGTCAAATCTATGATGATGCGGCACCCGCCATCTTTTTTGTTTTTAGTGAATATATTAGACACGAACTCCTGAGGTTCTTTAAAGGCCTTTTCAATTACCCCTTTTTCTATTAACCTCTGTAGTTCAGCATGCCCTGCTGCCTTATCTCTATGAGAAAGGACGAATTTCCGACTAGGCGCATGCTGTACCGGGGTAGGGAGTTCGTGAATAAATTCAATTTTGTAGCCCTGAATACTCCTGAGTATATAAGGATCAGAGGTAAAAGTGAGCCAATTCTCGAGGAACATGTGCAACCTGCCCCCTATGCAGAGTGAATTTAGGTCAGTAGTGTTCTTGGGGATCCCAGACCCACCTACCTCCATGGTTACTGCCGGTGTGGAGGTTTCTGCCCTTGCTTCCTCGGCTGGTTGTAGGTGTTCTGGGAGTGGCGCATCTTCCAAGGAGGCCGGCCTGGGCCTTGGCCTAAAAAAGACCGCTGTGCAGGTATGCCGGCCTTCGAGCTTTCACCACCGGCAGACCTGTTAGGGTAACTCTGCCCGGTGGGTGCGTAGGGGTGCGTTCTGTGTGGGTGATGAGGCTTAGTGTACCCAGGTACTTTAATAAGGCCCAAAGCCTTAGCCTCTTCGTCAAGATCTTTTACCTGTTTGGGGAGATCTTCCCCGAATAACAGGCTTGGAGGCTGCGTCTTCCCAGGCTTGCATAACCCCGCGAACTTGGGGTTAAGCGCCGGCTTTATAATGCTTTTCCTGAAATTGTTAATTTCATACTGTGTATTGCACAGTAAGGCCAAAGCATCTTGCAGCTCTTGCGGCATATCCACTCCCACTGCTGTTCTGGCTACTGCAGTAATCCCTGCGGTAAGGAGCTTCAGGATCTTCTGAAGTTTCATCTCCTGCCCTCTACTTGAGGGGCTCATGTTCCCCCATATCGGGTTGTTCACCGCGGGCACATTTAACGATTTGCAATTTTCTGGCGCCAAATATTTATCTGCTGTGGCATTGATGGCCTGTTCCTGAAGTTGGTTGGTGGCCATATAATCAATGCTGGCAGCCAGCTTGGGGTGGATGGGTAGGCCCTTCTGGTGGGGCATGGCATGTTTGCTCACCACATCCATATAATCTTCACACACCCCTGACGCTGCAGGTGCTTCAGCCAACTCTCCTTCTTCTGGGTCAGCCCAGTTCTGACCCTCAATGCTCCCCTGTATAGAAGGGGATACATTGGGCAGTCCTCGAAAGGAACTTGCCGTGGGCCTACTAGGGGTCCCACTGTGAACCTGCCCCTGCTGTAACAGGTCACGCTGGAGCATCTGCTCCATCAGCCGCTCAATGCGGTCAAGGCGACCTCCGTCGCTACCAGCGAGCGGGGTGCCCTCGGGACCGGACTCCGCTGAGTCCGCCCCGGCCGACTTCCGGGTAGTTTTCCCCGACCGTGGCGTACCAACGGTCTCAAAGTCCGAAAAGTCGGGAGCTGCAGGTGGAACCTGAAGCTCTGGAGAAGCGGTTCTCCGCTGGCTGCTGTCCTTAGCCGCTGATTTGGCCGCCGCTCTCTTACTCTTTCTCCCTTCCATTATGGTCGACTCACTCCTTCGGTGAGACTTACCTGGCGTGAGCTTTTTAAACTCACGCTGGAGGAGCCCCGCTCCTCCCGACCGTCGCTTCCGCATGCGTACGACGATATGTCGCGCATGCGTGCTGGCGGGGTCTTCACGTAGTCACTCACGTGACTCCGAAGTAAAATCTAAAATAGAGTTGGCAAATACCCCCGGTCTGGCAATGGGTATTATAAAATGTTTGGAAAGTATGTTAGTTTGACCATCCTGCAGCCGCTAGAGTTGAAAATATTAGCATCCACTCCTGCGTAAGCCGAAACCCCGTTTAACACCTGGAGATGGTCTGAACTAACACCTTCTTATGAGGTTTTGTGTAACTAACAAACATTGTCAGTTTGGAGCCTTTAAGGCTCTAGGTGACCTTGACGTATTGTTGTAAATGTATGACCACACATAAGCGAAGGTCCATGGGGTATGCCATGAAAACTAGTTTGAGACCTGACGCCCCTGGTTTGCTCTGCTTAACTAAATCATAAACATAAAATATTATGTTATTTGCAGATGTAACCATCCTGTCCAGTCGCAATTTATGTAGAGACTGGACCCGTTGTTCTGAGACCAGCGCCATGAGGATCACTACCTTATGAGTGCCGGCTAAAGATAAGGATGTAGCTGGAGCCCCCTGGTGAAGTAGTGTTGGCACAACGTCAATATCCCATACTTTCCTGTACCTGGGTCTGGGAGAACCTGCATTAAAGATATCCTATATAATTCTGGATATCAGAGGGTGAGACCCGACAGAGTGGGTCCCATTCGCTGCAGCTAATATGATGAGAAGGCACGTTTGGCACAGTTAATGGCACTATAACTTAATTTATTTTCAAAGACCCATTTGAAAATGAACTCCAAGACGTCAGTTATTTGTGCTGTTTTATATGTAACATGTGTATTTAAACAATGCTTCCCATCTCCCGAAGAGGAAATGTACTGCTTTTTTGGTGCTATCCCTGCACTCTGCAATGAGCACATACATGGATCGGTCTGACAACCCGACCCACAGGAACAGTCATCTCAGAGTCTGCATGTCAGTGAATTGATTTTATCATGCAGAGGCTGGTTTCTCAAGTCACAGTCTGAACCAGCAAAGCTTTATGTTTAGGATAACCATCTAAGGTTCTATTATTATTCCCATCATTAGCGGGAACCATGGCTGCATAGGCCAGTCGGGCAGTACGAAAAGCCTGAAGCGGGATCTTGCTGGATTTATTGCAAGACCCGACTGATGAGGCAGAATGGAGGAAAGACATAAAAGAACATTCCTCCCCAGTGTAATGAGAATGTATCTCTCGCCACTGTTATGCCACATATTTTGCAACCGGTGAATGAGCCTGGATGTAAACATATAGATATTCGGTGTTCCATCGAGCCATAATGTCATTAAATACTTTGTGATCCAACATCCATTCTGTGTTGTCATTGATTTCACGTGATGATCCAACAGCACCAAATGAGGTTAGGTAAATTATCACAGGATACTTTGACTTGAGTGCACCCATGTGACTAACATATGCCACCATCATAGTGTATCAACTTGGAGTTGAGCATGCAGATTATGCATATTCACACAATAACCTTTAACCTATAGAATGCATCTAGTGTTTATAGGTAGTTTATACCAATAACTGAAAAATTGGTAACTCATGCAAAACGCATCCGCCTCAGTAACTAGAGATGGCATTCGTAATTTCTCATCTTTGAGCACTATCATCAGTTTGTAATTACTGAAGATTACTGACCAAAATTACTGGAGCAATGCAGAAGACTGTTCGTCCACCATTGTGAATTTGGTAGCTTCAGCTGGTAATAGCATAGGTCTGTTAATAATGACCTATATGGTACTTGAGAGGTTAATTATTTGCACGTTGTAAGTTCTGATAAAGCAAAGGCCCAAATTACACAGCTGAAACACAGGTACTATATTGCCAATTACACTTGATGAATAGAAGGCTGCTTCATAACAACGAGGTTGTTACAGGCTTCTATTAATTCCAATCTATTGCCCCAGGGCTGAGTCACTGTTAAATTGATAGTTAAAGGAAAATCCCAATAATCAATAACTCTGGGTGGTATCAACTTAAATGGATGAGAAACCCCAATTTCTCAAATACAGTTTGTAGCTGCAACAGTTAATTTTCATAAAATACAGCATTTAAAACTTAATCCAGATAGGCCATAACAAATGTTCTTGAGCTCTGAGCAGCCCAAGTACCGGTTTTAGTAATTTGGTAAATAACCTGGGAGCTGAAGTTAGCCCATTTTGCAATGTTTTTACTGTTGTCATTGCCCCATCCAGATAAATTTTAAATATCTCCGGTGATCCCTGTGAATGGGAACTGAATAGTATGCATCTTTGAGATTGATGCATACCATAAAGATCCTATGGAAATCAGTTGTTAGTCAGTAATGAAGTTTCCTATTCTGAAAGTGTATACTGCACATACGAGTTAAATCCATGATGAAGTGACATCCTCCATCTTTCACAATGAACTGGCCACGCCTGCTATAATTCCATGCCTGCCTTGAATGACAACTCTTGCCAGGTTCCAGAGCCTGTCTCGAAAGACAACTCTGGCCATAATTCTGAGCCTGCCTCGAAAGACAACTCTGGCCTCAATTCCAAGCCTGCTTGGAACCCTTGTATATTGTGCAGTATAAATTTATCACATGTTATCATTAGTTTATAAGCAGATCTGAATCTCATGTTATCATTGTCATTTGTACAAAAAACAAGTGTAAATGTTACCAACTTGCAAATGGTCCACAACCCCATGTTTCGGAAGAACCAGACCCACCTACCTCCACGGCTACCGGTGGTCTTATGGTAAGCTCAAAGGCCCCTGATTTTCCCTCCTTGATTGGAGAGTAGGACTGGTAGGGTGCGTGGATTCCATATTTTTCCTGAGACCGGCTTGGGCGTTGGCCTGAAAGACCTCTGCCCAGCTTTCAAGCTGCCACCGGCTTCAGTGAACCGCTTACCGCCGATGGAGGCGTGGGTGTGTCGTCGCCTAACGATGAAGCTTTGCTTGTTGTTGGTACCTTGATTAGTCCGACAGCTTTTTGCTTCCTCATCCAGGTCTGACCTGTTGGATAAGTCTTACCTGAAGAGAAGATTCTGTGGCTGGTCTCATTTCCTGGATTTCATGCCCCTCCAATGTCACCCTGATAGCGCTGTTCACTGCCGGCACTTGTAGCGTGAGGGGAACTCTGGCCCTTTCTGGGTATTCTGCCAACGGCTGGAGACCAACTCTTCCGGCAGCAACACCTTCGTTTGCGAGTATCTCCCTTGAAGCCATACGCATGTGCTCCAGTATGTTCCATGGACATACTTTCAATTTTGAAGTCAGTTACACACTGACCACTCGCATTCCTCTCCACAGAGAGGGAGATTCGTAGGCAGCCCTGAAACAGGTGCTGCCGCAGGCCCCTGAGGATACCTCCGCTGATATGGCCCCTCCTACGGACCTATATCAGGTTTGAGCATCACATTTGTGGGATAAACGCCCAAGGGCGCTATCCATGCTCCGTCTGGATTAGACGTCCGAGGACGTACCCAGGTATGTCGGAGGGGAACCCTCCTGGCATCTCTCCCCTAGTCCACAGGTCTAACCAACTTTCTCTTGGTTTTACCCCCTTTGGGGACCCACAGCGGTCTGGAAGCGGCTGACCGCTGTATGTCAGAGGGGTCCCTCCTGGCCTGACTTCCACAGGCCTAGCCGACTTACTGTATGTTTTACACCCTCTTTGGGGAACCACAGCCGGTGTGGAAGCCACTGACTGTACTGGCAGTGACTTGGATGGCGAACCCGACGGCCTCCGGCTGCCCGCACTTCCACGGTCTCTGTAGCCAGTTCACCGAGGTCGCCGTTTCCTCGTGGTCCAGGACCGGGATTCCCCGCGTCCATAATCGGTTCCACGGCCCACCTGGACATCGCCCCAAAATTAGTTCCAGCAGAAAAACCTCTGTAACAGAGATTCCTGCAGGGAAAGAGAAAAACTGAACCTGGGAATAAGTTGAAAAACTTACCTTCAGGTTTAAACTTATCACTGGAAGGAGCAACGCGGTCGCCAGTCAGCCATTGCGCAATGCGCTAGACGTAATGGCGCGCATGCGGGCAAACGGCCTTCTTCTTCATGTAGCGACTCACGTGACTCCGAAGTAAAATACCTCATCCTACCTGCCAAAATTTGGCCTATATACCTCGAAATCTTTCCTATCATGTAACTGTCTAATGTTTTGTAAATGTTGTTATAGTACTTACCTCAACTATTTCCTCAAGCAGCTCGTTCCATGTACCCACCCCCCTCTGTGAAAAAGTTGCCCCTCAGATTCCTATTAAATATTTCCCCTTCACCGGGTGGCACCGTAAGTGGCAGCCTCGCTAACAGCCTGTCTCGTCCCTTTCTCCTTTTGTTGTTTTTACTCTTCTTTATTTGTATGTTTTAGTGTTTCTTTAGTTTTGTATTATTTGGGGGGTGGGGAGTTGGGAGAAACATTTTTTATCTCTTCCCTTGATGGTGATACGGCTTTTTCCTTATCATATCTCTGTCCACACTGCGGCTTAACATCGTGGCGATGGCAGTCCCTTTGTTAGGGATCGACTTCGGGAGCTCCAACTGCAGGAGCTTCGACCGCGCCCGATCGCGGGAGCCTCGATTGCCCCGACTGCGGGAGAAAAAGAGCAAGAAGGTAAAAGTTATTCACCTTCCTATACAGTAGGGAATGTCAGGTCGCCGAAAAACAAGATGTACGTTCTGTTCTTATTGGTGGGGACTCGGAGGCAGTTCCTTAGGTCCAGCGATCTTGGTGTTTTCGGGGACATCACGCCATGAGAATGTCTTGGAGTCGAGCGAGTGTGGATTGCTTTCTGACTGTTCGGGCAGACAGGGACTGCAGAGAGAGTGACAGCGTTCGGTCCAACTGTGGTCACATCACAGTGAAGGGGCATGTGTGTGGCCCGGACATTGAACTAATGGCTGTGGGTCTCCGCTTATGCTGTGTGCCCAAGGGATTCTCACACGCCGCTGTCATGGCTGTTTATGTTTAAATTTTTATGTAGATTTGCATCTTGTTCCTTTTTTGGTATGGCTGCATGGTAAATCAAATTTCATCGTACCTCAGTACACGCGACAATAAAGGACCATTGAACCATTGAACTATTGAACCATCTCACCTTAAACCTGTCATCTGGTTCTTTCTTCTCTACTCTGGCTAACAGGCTCTGTGCATTAGAAACATAGAAACATAGAAAACAGGTGCAGGAGGAGGCCATTCGGCCCTTAGAGCCAGCACTGCCATTCATTGTAATCATGGCTGATCGTCCCCAATCAATAACCCGTGCCTGAATTGTCCCCATATCCCTTGACTCCACTAGTCCCTAGAGCTCTATCCAACTCTCTCTTAAATCCATCCAGTGATTTGGCCTCCACTGCCCTCTGTGGCAGGAAATTCCATAAATTCATAACTCTCTGGGTGAAAAAGTTTTTTCTCACCTCAGTCCTAAATGACCTCCCCTTTATTCTAAGACTTTGGCACCTGGTTCTGGACTCACCCAACATTGGGAATATTTTTCCTGCATCTAGCTTGTCCAGTCCTTTTATAATTTTATATGTTTCTATAAGATCCCCCTCATCCTTCTAAACTCAAGAGAATACAAGCCTAGTCTTTTCAATCTTTCCTCATATGTCAGTCCCGCCATCCCAGGGATCAATCAGGTGAACCAACGCTGCACTGCCTCAATCACAAGGATGTCCTTCCACAAATTAGGAGACCAAAACTGTACACAATACTCCAGATGTGGTCTCACCAGAGCCCTATAAAACTGCAGAAGAACCTCTTTACACCTATACTGAAATCCTCTTGTTATGAAGGCCAACATTCCATTAGCTTTCTTCACTGCCTGCTGTACCTGCACGCCAACTTTCAGTGACCGGTGTTCAAGGATGCCCAGGTCTCGCTGCACCTCCCCCTTACCTAACCTAACCCCATTGAGATAATAATCTGCCCGCTTGTTTTTGCCGCCAAAGTGGATAACCTCACATTTATCTATATTATACTGCATCTGCCACGCATCTGCCCACTCACTCAACCTGTCCAGGTCCCCCTGCAACCTCCTAACATCCTCTTCACAGTTCACACTGCCACGCAGCTTTGTGTCATCCGCAAACTTGCTAATGTTGCTCCTAATTCCTTCTTCCACATTATTAATATACATGTAAACAGTTGCGGCCCCAACACCGAGCCTTGCGGCACTCCACTCGCCACTGCCTGCCATTCTGAAAAGGACCCGTTCACTCCTACTCTTTGCTTCCGGTCTGCCAACCAATTTTCCATCCATGTCAACACCCTACCTCCAATACCATGTGCTCTAATTTTAGTCACCAGTCTCCCATGCTGGACCTTATCAAACGCTTTCTGAAAGTCTAGATATACTACATCCACTGGCCCCCCTTCATCCATTTTACTTGTCACATCCTCAAAAAACTCCAGAAGATTAGTCAAGCATGATTTTCCTTTCATAAATCCAGGTTGATTTGGACTAATCCTTTTACTGCTATCGAAATGCCCCATTATTACCTCATTAATAATTGACTCCGGCATGTTTCCCACCACCGAACAGGCTAACTGGTCGGTAATTCCCCGTTTTCTCTCTTGCTCCTTTCTTGAAAAGTGGGATAACATTAGCTATCCTCCAATCCACAGGAACTGATCCTGAATCTATTGAACATTGGAAAATGATCACCAATGCATCCACTATTTCTAGAGCCACCTCCCTGAAGACCCTGGGATGCAGACCATCGGGCCCAGGGGATTTATCAATCTTCAGTCCCATTAGCCTACCCAATATTATTTCTTGCCTAAGGAAAATTTCTTTCAGTTCCTCTACCCCCTTAGATCCTCTGTCCTCCAGTACATCTGTGAGATTGTTTGTGTCTTCCTTAGTGAAGACAGATCTGAAGTACCTATTCAACTCTTCTGCCATTTCCTTGTTGCCCATAATAATTTCACCTGTTCAAGGGACCCACATTTGAATTTGAGGGACCCACATTTTATTTTTAGGGTCCCACATTTGACTTTGTCCCTTAACATATCTAAAGAAGATATGTCCTTCTTTATATTCCTGGCCAGCTTCCCTTCGTACTTCATCGTTTCAGCCAGTATTGCCCATTTTGTTTCCTTCTGTTGTTCTACGAAAGTTTCCCAATCCTCTGGCTTCCGGCTACTCTTTGCTGTGTTATACAACTTTTCTTTTAGTTTTATTCTATCCATAACTTCTCTTGTCAGCCACAGTTGCCTCCTACTCCCCTTAGAATCTTTCTTCCTTTTTGGAATGAAATGATCCTGCTTCTTCCGGATCATTCACCCAATCACTTCCCCTTATGATTTTCTCTACCACTATTTTCTCTAGCACACCTCTCAGCATCCTGCACTCCAAAGGATACTTCATATCCTTTCCAAATTCTCACAGCCCCAAACCTGGCAACATTCTCGTAAATCTTCTCTGCACTCTTTCCATCTTAACGACATGTTTCCTATATCAAGGGTGACCAAAAATGAACACGATAAAATAATTGGGAATTGTTGTCTTTTGGGAAGTCCAGCCAGAGCAGTAGGACTTCAGATCACAGGTTCATCAATCCCTGCAAGTGGCATCGTAGGCTGATAAGGTAATAAAGAAGGCTTTTGATAGATTGACCTTCATCAGTCAGGGTACTGAGTATGGAATGGAGATACCTGGAACTGCAGATACTGGAATCTTGCATAGAAAGTCACGAGGGGAATAGTTTGGGTGAATGCATTGAGTCATTGTGCCAGGGTAGGGGCATCAAAAACAGTAGGATTCCTCATATGTTTAAGACGAGAGCGACAAGATTTAATATGAACCTGAGGGGCAATTTTTTCACTCAGGGTATGGTGGGCACAAGAAACGAGCTGCGTTAGATGGGTTAGTTGAGGCAGATACGCTAACATTACTTAAAGGACTTGGACAGGTTCATGGATAGGAAAGTGTAGAGATAATGGCCAAATGCATGCTTATGGGACGGCATAGATGGAACATCCTGGTCAACATGGACAGATTGGGCCTAAGGGCCTGTTTCTGTCCTGTATATCTCTATAATACAAAGTGCTGGAAAAACTCATCACTTTGACCATCCATCTGCCAATGCATCCTCCCTCACCTAATTATTATCTAATACAATTATTATTTTCCAGGCTTTGCTCTGCCCCACATTTTCTCCAGCTTTCTGCTGCCTCCTACAGCAGTCCGAAGAAGGGTCCTCAACCAAAGCATTGCCTATCCATTTCCTCCATGGACTTTGCCTAACCGCCAACTTACTCCAGTACATTCTTCAGTCTGAAGAAAGGTCTCGACCCGAAACGTCACCTATTCCTTTTCTCCCGAGATGCTGTCTGACCCGCTGAGTTACTCCAGCTTTTCATGCCTATCTTTTGCTCTTATTAATTTTCTTCATCTAATTGAAATCGACACACTAAATCCCTCTAATAATTTGATCAGTGTTAAGGACAAAGATTATTCCAATATTATTCGTTTATAGGGTTTCTTTTCATTCCTACCAGCGTTTGGTTTGCCTGCACCTCTTCTAGATTGACAGAGCATTTAAAATGTATGTTGTTACTCAAAGCTAAGAAATATATTATCTAAATATTATTAAATGTGTTTTTCATGTTGTATTGTCGCTCTTAGCAATTTCACAAAACCACTGAAGAACTGTACATCCAAGGAAATAAAGATGCTAATGGACAAATCGAGACAAAATGCTGGAGTAACTCAACAGGTCCTGACCACAGTCTACATCCCACCCCAAGCAGACGTCCGTCTGGCACTGGAGGAGCTGCACGCCGTGGTCAATAAACGCCAGACATTTTACCCAGAGGCATTTACCACCATAGCTGGGGACTTCAACAAAGCAAACCTCAAGAAATCGCTCCCTAACTTCCACCGACATGTCTCCTGCTGCCACAGAGGACCAAACACCCTCGACCGCTGCTACACCACCATCAAAGATGCCTATCGATCTATCCCTCGCCCTTACTTCGGTAAAGCTGACCATACTGCGGTGCTGCTTCTTCCTGCCTACAGGCAGCAATTGAAGGGCGCACCTCCAGAGGTGAGGACTGTACAGAGCTGGTTGGGGGGGGGGGGGGGGGGGGGGGTAGGGGAAGAGAAGAGGAACAACTCCAGGACTGTTTGGAGTCTGTAGACTAGGCATTGGTCAGGGACTCGGCAACGGACCTGAATGAATACGCCACAGTCGTTACAGACTTCATAAAGAAATGTGTGGAGGACTGCATCCCTACAAATACCTTCCTAGTTTTTCCCAATCAGAAGCCTTGGATGAACTATAAGATCCGCACTCTTCTGAAGTCCAGACACCGGGCATTCATGTCTGAAGATACCAAGGACTACAAGAAGTCCAGATACGACCTTAGTAAGGCCATTAAAAAGGCCAAAAGGGACTTCCCCAAGCTGGAGGATGAGACGATGTTTGGCAGCTGTGGTGGGGCCTGAATGCAATCACCTCCTACAAGGCAAAATCAGGAGGCAGCACACATGTCAGCGAAGCATCACTCCCTGATGAGCTCAATGCGTTTTACGCACGCTTTGATAGGGAGAACACCGATGTGCCTTCCCGAGCCCCCATTCGCGGTGATGGTATTTCAGTCACAGTCGCAGAGGCTGACGTCAGAAAATCCTTCAGAGGGGTGAACACTCGAAAAGTGCCTGGACCTGATGACATATCTGGTCGTGTTCTAAAAACCTGTGCAGACCAACCTGTGCAGAGAGGCCCGGGGAGCCATTGGAGAGAGAGGGTGGAGCTACCTGCACTGTGAGTATAAATCTAGCGCGGGGCTTGCTTTTCACAGAGGCCCGGGGATCCGTTGGAGAGAGAGGGTGGAGTTACCTGCGCGCTGAGTATAAATCTAGCGCGGGACTTGCTTTTCACAGAGGCCCGGGGAGCCGTGGGTCAGAGAGGGTGGAGTTACCTGCGCTGTGAGTATAAATCTAGTGCGGGGCTTACTTTTCACAGAGGCCCCGGGAGCCGTGGGTCAGAGAGGGTGGAGCTACCTGCGCTGTGAGTAGAACAACATCTGCAACGTTCCATCTCACTTCCAGTGAGGGAATCTGGTGAAGCCTCTGATTGGTTGAAGAGGACCAGAGGAAGCAGCTGATTGGCTGCAACCCGGGGTTTACATTTTTACATTTCTGCCTTCAGGTTTATGGATTCTGGGAGCTAAGGATTCTGGGAGCTAAGGTTTATGTGAGTTAGGGATTCTGGGGGCTAAGGATTCTGGGAGTTAAGGATTCTGGGAGTTAGGGATTCAGTATTTATTAGTAAAGTTTAAAGGATAAAGTTTTGTGTTTAATAAAAAATAAATTAAAAATATATATATATTTAATACAGAGTAATTTGGGAGTAAGGTATGTCAGTGGAGATTGGCCCCATGGTTTGCTCAGCCTGCAACATGTGGGAGATCAGGGATATTGTCGGTGTCCCTGGTGACTACATTTGCAGGAAGTGTGTCCAGCTGCAGCTCCTGGCAGACCGCATTGAATGATTGGAGCTGCGGCTGGATTCATACTGGAGCATCCACGATGCAGAGAAAGTCGTGGATAACACATACAGCGAGTTGGTCACGCCACAGGTAAAAGGTAAGAGGACAGAAAGGGAGCGGGTGGCCAATAGCCAGCAAAGCAGTAGGCAGGTAGTGCAGGAGTCCCCTGCGGTCATCTCCCTACTAAACAGGTTTACCATTTTGGATACTGTTGAGGGAGATGGCTCATCAGGCGAAAGCAGCAGCAGCCAAGTTCATGGCACCATGGGTGGCTCTGCAGCACATGATGGGGGGGAAAAGATGGGAAGGGCAATAGTAATAGGGGATTCAATTGTCAGGGAAATAGATAGGCGTTTCTGCGGCCGCAAACGAGACTCCAGGATGGTATGTTGCCTCCGTGGTGCAAAGGTCAGGGATGTCACTGAACGGCTGCAGAACATTCTGGAGGGGGAGGGTGAACAGCAGTTGTCGTGGTGCATATTGGCACCAACGATATAGGTAAAAAAAGGGATGAGGTCCTACAAGGTGAATTTAGGGAGCTAGGAGATAAACTTAAAAGTAGGACCTCAAAGGTAATAATCTCTGGATTATTACCAGTACCACGGGCCAGTCAGAGTAGAAATAGGAGGATATTGCAGATGAATACGTGGCTTGAAAAATGGTGTAACAGGGAGGGATTCAAATTTTTAGGGCACTGGAACCAATTCTGGGGGAGGTGGGACCAGTACAAACAGGACGGTCTGCACCTGGGCTGGAATGGAACCAATGTCCTTGGGGGAGTGCTTGCTAGTGCTGTTGGGAAGGATTTAAACTAATGTGGCAGGGGGATGGGTACAAGAGCAGAGAGGCAGGTGTGTGTAAAACGAGGGTAGTAGCAATAGGAAGCAAGGTGAAAAGTAAAATTGGCAGGCAGACAAATCCAGGGCAAAAATCAAAAAGGGCCACTTCTCAACAAAATTGTATAAGGGGTAAGAGCGTTGTAAAAACAAGCCTGAAGGCTTTGTGTCTCAATGCAAGGAGTATTCGTAATAAGGTGGATGAGTTGAACGTGCAGATAGCTATTAATGAGTATGATATAGTTGGGATCACGGAGACATGGCTCCAGGGTGACCAAGGCTGGGAGCTGAACATCCAGGGATATTCAATATTCAGGAGGGATAGAGAGAATGGAAAAGGAGGTGGGGTAGCGTTGCTGGTTAGAGAGGAGATTAATGCAATGGAAAGGAAGGACATTAGCTTGGAGCATGTGGAATCGGTATGTGTAGAGCTGCGAAACACTAAGGGGCAGAAAACGCTAGTGGGAGTTGTGTACAGGCCACCTAACAGTAGTAGTGAAGTTGGGGATGGTATTAAACAGGAAATTAGAAATGCGTGCGACAAAGGCAAAACAGTTATAATGGGTGACTTCAATCTACATATAGATTGGGTGAATCAAATTGGCAGGAGCGCTGAGGAAGAGGATTTTTTGGAAAGTATGCGGGATAGATATCTAAATCAAAATGTAGAGGAACCAACGAGAGAGCAGGCTATTTTAGACTGGGTATTGAGTAATGAGGAAGGGTTAGTTAGCAGTCTTATTGTGCGTGCCCCCTTGGGCAAGAGTGACCATAATATGGTTGAGTTCTTCATTAGGATGGAGAGTGACATTGTTAATTCAGAAACAATGGTTCTGAACTTAAGGAAAGGTAACTTTGAGGGTATGAGACGTGAATTGGCCAAGATTGACTGGCAATCAATTCTAAAAGGGTTGACGGTGGATACGCAATGGAAGACATTTAAAGACTGCATGGATGAACTACAAAAATTGTTCATCCCAGTTTGGCAAAAGAATAGATCAGGGAAGGTAGTGCATCCGTGGATAACAAGGGAAATCAGGGGTAGTATCAAAGCAAAGGATGATGCGTACAAAGTAGCAAGAAAAAGCATCATACCAGAGGACTGGGAGAAATTCAGAGACCAGCAGAGGAGGACAAAGGACTTGATTAGGAAAGGAAAAATAGATTATGAAAGAAAACTGGCAGGGAACATAAAAATTGACTGCAAAAGTTTTTATAGATATGTGAAGAGAAAGAGATTAGTTAAAACAAATGTAGGTCCCTTGCAGTCAGAAACAGGTGAGTTGATCATGGGGAACAAGGATATGGCGGACCAATTGAATAATTACTTTGGTTCCATCTTCACTAAGGAAGACATAAATAATCTGCCGGAAATAGCAGGGGACCGCGGGTCAACGGAGGACTTGAGTGAAATCCAGGTTAGTCGGGAAGTGGTGTTGGGTAAATTGAATGGATTAAAGGCCGATAAATCCCCAGGGCCAGATAGGCTGCATGTCAGAGTACTTAAGGAAGTAGCTCCGGAAATAGTGGATGCATTAGTGATAATCTTTCAAAACTCTTTAGATTCTGGAGTAGTTCCTGAGGATTGGCAGGTAGCAAACGTAACCCCTCTTTTTAAGAAGGGGGGGGAGAGAGAAAACGGGGAATTACAGACCAGTTAGTCTAAAGTCGCTAGTGGGGAAACTGCTAGAGTCAGTTATTAAAGATGGGATAACAGCACATTTGGGAAGTGGTGAAATCATTGGACAAAGTCAGCATGGATTTATGAAAGGTAAATCATGTCTGACGAATCTTGTGGAATTTTTTGAGGATGTAACTAGTAGCGTGGATAGGGGAGAACCAGTGGATGTGGTGTATCTGGACTTCCAGAAGGCTTTCGACAAGGTCCCACATAAGAGATTAGTATATAAACTTAAAGCATACGGCATTGGGGGTTCAGTATTGATGTGGATAGAGAACTGGCTGGCAAACAGGAAGCAAATAGTAGGAGTAAACGGGTCATTTTCACAATGGCAGGCAGTGACTAGTGGGGTACCGCAAGGCTCAGTGCTGGGACCCCAGCTATTTACAATATACATTAATGATCTGGATGAGGGAATTGAAGGCAATATGTCCAAGTTTGCGGATGACACTAAGCTGGGGGGCAGTGTTAGCTGTGAGGAGGATGCTAGGAGACTGCAAGGTGACTTGGATAGGCTGGGTGAGTGGGCAAATGTTTGGCAGATGCAGTATAATGTGGATAAATGTGAGGTTATCCATTTTGGTGGCAAAAATAGGAAAACAGACTATTATCTAAATGGAGGCCGATTGGGAAAAGGGGAGATGCAGCGCGACCTGGGTGTCATGGTACACCAGTCATTGAAAGTAGGCATGCAGGTGCAGCAGGCAGTGAAGAAAGCAAATGGTATGTTAGTTTTCATAGCAAAAGGATCTGAGTATAGGAGCAGGGAGGTTCTACTTCAGTTGTATAGGGTCTTGGTGAGACCACACCTGGAGTATTGCGTACAGTTCTGGTCTCCAAATCTGAGGAAGGACATTATTGCCATAGAGGGAGTGCAGAGAAGGTTCATCAGACTGATTCCTGGGATGTCAGGACTGTCTTATGAACAAAGACTGCATAGACTCGGTTTATACTCTCTAGAATTTAGGAGATTGAGATGTGATCTTATAGAAACTTACAAAATTCTTAAGGGGTTGGACAGGCTAGATGCAGGAAGATTGTTCCCGATGTTGGGGAGGTCCAGGACAAGGGGTCACAGCTTAATGATAAGGGGGAAATCCTTTAGGACCGAGATGAGAAGGACTTTTTTCACACAGAGAGTGGTGGGTCTCTGGAACTCTCAGCCACAGAGGGTAGTTGAGGCCAGTTCATGGGCTATATTTAAGAGGGAGTTAGATGTGGCCCTTGTGGCTCAAGGGGATCAGAGGGTATGGAGAGAAGGCAGGTACGGGATACTGAGTTGGATGATCAGCCATGATCATATTGAATGGCGGTGCAGGCTTGAAGGGCCGAATGGCCTACACCTGCACCTAATTTCTATGTTTCTATTTTTCTAATTGGCTGGAGTTTTTACGTACATTTTCAACCTCTCAGTTCTGAGGTCTGAGGTTCCCACCTGCTTTAAAAGGGCATCAATTATACCGGTGCCCAACAAGAGCAAGGTGACGTGCCTCAATGACTATCGACCTGTGGCACTAACGTCTGTGGTGATGAAGTGCTTTGAGAGGTTGATCATGGCGCACATCAACTCCTACCTCGACAAATACCTGGACCCACTGCAGTTCGCTTACCACCACAATAGATCAATGGTGGATGCGATCTCGCTGGCTCTCCACTCCGCTCTGGACCACTTGGACAACAAAAACTCATATGTAAGGCTGTTATTCATTGATTACAGCTCGGCATTTAACAATCTCTCCAATTGGATCCTTGACTTCCACATTCACAGACCACAGTCTGGCCGTATTGGTGGAAATGTGTCAGCCTCGATAACAATCAGCACGGAAGCACCTCAAGGCTGCGTGCTCAGCCCCCTGCTGTACTCATTCTATACTCATGACTGCGTAGCCGTTCATAGTGCGAACTCCATCATTAAGTTCGCTGATGACACCATTGTTGTGGGATGCATCACTAATGGAGATGAGTCAGGGTATAGAAGTGAGACCGACCGTTTGGCCAAATGGTGCCAGCACAATAACCTGGCGCTCACCACCAGCAAAACCAAGGAACTGAATGTGGACTTTGGAAGGGGTAGGATGGGAAGCAGTAGTCCCGTTTATATCAACAGATCAATGGTGAAGAGGGTCAAGAGCTTCAAATTCCTGGGCATGCACATCTCTGAAGATCTCTCCTGGTCCGAGAACATTGATGCAATTATAAAGAAAGCACATCAGCGCCTCTACTACCCTGAGAAGATTACGGAGAGTCGGTATGTCAAGGAGGACTCTCTCTAACTTCTACAGGTGCACAATAGAGAGCTTGCTGACCGGTTGCATCGTGGCTTGGTTCGGCAACTTGAGCGTCCAGGAGCGGAAAAGACTGCAAAAAGTTGTAAACACTGCCCAGTCCATCATCGGCTCTGACCTCCCGACCATCGAGGGGATCTGTCGCAGTCGCTGCCTCAAAAAGGCTGCCAGCATCATCAAGGATCCACACCTTCCTGGTCACTCACTCATCTCCCTGCTGCCTTCAGGTAGAAGGTACAGGAGCCTGAAATCTGCAACATCCAGGTTCAGGAATAGCTACTTCCCCACAGCCATCAGGCTATTAAACACAACTCAAACAAAACTCTGATCATTAATAGCCCACTGCACTTTATCTGTTTATTTATGTGTGTGTACATATATATATTCAGTGGTATATGGTCACACTGATCTGTTCTGTATTTATTTATGCCGACTATATTCTGTTGCGCTGAAACAAAGCAAGCATTTCGTTGTCCTATCTGGGACACATGACAATAACTCTTGAACCTTAGCAGCTCAGGCAGCATCTCTCGAGAATAGATGATGTTTCAGGTCAGGTCCCTTCCTCAGACCGATTCGATCAGTGGTTAAATTTGAAATCTGGACTATTACTAGTACATTTTTTAAAATAAAACTTTGCTGCATTGCATCATGGAGCATGGAAACAAGCCCACGCTGACCAAGGTGCCCCATCTGCACCAGTCCCACACCCTCGCATTTGGACAACATTCCACTAAACCTTTCCTATCCATTCATCTGTCTAAATGCCTGTTAAATGTTGTAATTGTTTCTTTCTCAACTACCACCTTCAGCAGCTCATTCCATATACCCATACTGTGTGAAAAAATAGCCCTCTCTGATTCCTATTAAATCTTTTCCCTCTCATCTTAAATCAAGGTCCTTTGGTTCTTTATTTTCCTGCTCTTGGTGAAATACTTTGTGCATATATCCTATTTATTTGCCTCATGATCTAATACACCCTGATAAGATCACCCCTCATCCTCCGACGCTCCAAGGAATGCCGTCGTAGCCTGCCCAATATCGCCCGATAGTTCAGGCACTCAAGTCCTGCCAACATTGTTGTAAATCTTCTCTGCACTCTTTCCAGCTTAATAATATCTTTCTTATAACAGAGTGACCAAAACTGATCTCAATACTCCAACGTGTAGAAAGGAACAGCAAATGTTGGGTTAAACCAAAGAGAGACACAAAACGCTGGAGTAACTCAGCGGGACAGGCAGCATCTCTGGAGAGAAGAAATGGGTGATGTTTCAGGTTGAGACCCTTCTCCAGACCCTGAAGAAGGGTCTCGACCCAAAACATCACCCATTCATTCTCTTTAGAGATGCTGCCTGTCCTGAGGCAGTCCTGCCTGTCCTGCCTGAGTTACTCCAGCTTTTTGTGTCTATTCTCAATACTCACCAGCACCTTGCACATTTGAACATAACATCCCAACTTCCATACTCAAAACCCTAACTGGTGAAGACCAATGTGATGAAAGCCTCCTTGACCACCTATCTACCTGTGACTGTGCTTTCACGGATCTATGTACCTGCACTTCTAGATCCCTCTGCTCTGCCACACTCCCCAGAGCCCTGCCATTGACTGTGAAGGTCCTGCCCTTGTTAGACTTCCCAAAATGTAACACTTCCCATTTATTTGCATTAAACTCCATCAATGATTCCCCAGCCCACTTACCCAACTGAAGAAGATCATGCTGTAAGCTTTGGTACCAATCTTCCCCACCTACAGAGCTACCAAATTTAGTGTCATCTCTACAATATCACCCACTTTAGTGTCATCAGAATGTTGCAGGATCGTCCCTATTATGACATTTGCAGAACATTGTTTCCATGAAAACATCATTTCATTTTGTTAGTCTCAGTCAGTTACAGACATCATGATTGGAAGTTTGGAAAATGATCTGAGATCATTGTTTTTAGATGTGTATAGACCACTACAAAGGTAATTGTTACAACAATGTGTTTAGAAAATAATGTAAACAATGAACTGAGTGTTCTATATTCCTAATGCAATTCTCATCTGAAGAAATTACTTCAAAACTGATGCTGGACAAACTGGCCCTTGGTTGCCAAGTTGATGTCTTTCCATGGTGTTAGACAAGGGTATTGAATTTCCAAACGTGAGCTGTGCTGCCCCTCCAAATCTATAAAAAACACGAGACTTTCAATCAGAACAACCATAATTCCTGACATTACTTTCTTCAGCAGCAGAAGCAGCTGTGTAAATTATGATTTGAAATATTAATTGTTTGATTTTACTCTCAGAAATGTCTCTGTGGCCATGCATATGTCTTGTTTGGTGAAGTTTGATGTCAAGTTTCATCCGATTAGCTTTACACTTCCTTGTCCAGACCCTTAAGACCTACATCCGAGACACCACACACACCCTTCAACTCTTCAACAACTTTCAATTTATAGGTCCCATTGCCTTGGCTTTACCATGGACATCTAGACCCTTTACACCTCCATCTCCCACCATGAAGGTCTCCAGGTCCTCTGGTTCTTTCTTGTACAGAAGGCCAACGATTTTCCTCTAGTACCAATTTCCCTCATCTGGCAGAACTTGTCCTCATCCCAAAACCTCTCTTTTGACTCATCTCATTTTCTCCAAGTTAAAGGTGCAGCCTGCTTTTTTTTTGTCCATGCCAGGCAGGTACATGGATGAACAGGTTTAGAGGGATACAGGTGAAACGTGGGCAGGTGGGATTAGTGTAGCTTGGACATGTTGGCCGGTTTGGGCAAGTTGGGCTGAAGGGCCTGTTTCCACGCTGTATCACTCTATGACTCTATGACTCTACAAAGCTGAACAGTTATTGTTCAAAACATACTCTTTCTCCACTCCATCAAAGACTGCATTGGGGCTGCCTCCTGCACCCTCATATGTATCCTGCACCATCAGAACTCATATGGCCCGGGAGAGTGTTGTAGAGCATAGGGATCTTGGAGTACAGGTACACAGTTCCCTGGGAGTGGCATCACAGGCACATAGAGTGGTAGAGAAGATACTTGGTACATTTGCCTTAATCAGTCAAGGTGTTGAGTATAATAGTTGGCACTTTATGTTGCAGTTTATGGAGGGGTGGAAGGTAAGGACAAGGGAACCCCATCCTTGTCCCACTTGGGGGAGGGGGGGGGGGGGTATGGGGAAGCAGAACTATGGGGCACAGATTAGACATTTCCTGATTGGAGCTTCAATTTTGCTTGTCATCCAAGCTTCCTTACTCCCACCTGCCTTGCCCTTTACTCCAACAGGAACAACTATGACCAAATCTCTTGTCATCTCATTTTTAAAAGCATCCGCTTACTAGACGCTGCTATGCCCACAACCTACTCCAATCAACTTAAGCAAGTTCCTACCATTAAAGTTGGCCTTGCCCCAATTCAGAATTTTAACTTCTGCACCTGCCCTGTCTTTATCAATAGCTATTTTAGAGCTAGTAGAAAAGTGGCCGCTTGTCCCAAAACACTCACCCATCGACACTTCAATCATTTGTCCTTCCCAATTTCCTAAGAATAGATCAAACTTTGCCCTCCCCGTGTAGGGCCCTCAAACATAGATGTAGAACATAGAACAGTGCTGTGTGTAGGAAGGACTGCAGATGCTGGTTTATACCAAAGATAGACACCAAAAGCTGGAGTAATTCAGCCGGTCAGACAGCATCTCTGGAGAAAAGGAATAGTTTCAGGTCGAGACCCTTCGTCAGTGCAGAGGAACTTCATCTCACGATGTTTGTGCCGAACATGATGCCAAGCTAAACTGATCTCATCTGCTGATACATGATCCATATCTTTCAATACCATGCACTTCTATGTGCCTATCTAAAAGCCTCTTAACTGCCATTATCTTATCTGCCTCCACCACCACCCATGGTAATACATTCCTGGCAATTCCTCCATCTCGTTTACCTCCCTGTCTATCACATCTGAAACTTTGAAAATCCAGAGTTGCCAGTCATGTGCCTCTTGCAACCAAGTTTCCATCTTGGCCACAACATTATAATTCCAATCACAGATCCATGCTCTAAATTCATCAGCTTTACCCACTTTACTCCTTGCATTGAAGTAAACACACTCCCATTCATCATCCCCATATTCATGAACCTCTCACAACTACCTTTCCTTTGAGACTTACTTGTCATAACTTCCACTCTCTCATCAGGCCTGCCATTTTCTGACCTGCTGCTCTGGCTCCCCACCCCCTTCCATTCTTGTTTAAACCCTCCTGAGTAATACTAGCAAACCTCCCTGCAAGGATGTTGGTACTTCTGTGATTCAGGTGCGATCCATCCCTGTTGTATGTCACATGTGCCTCCAGAGATCCTAATGGTCCAAACATCTGAACACTGTCCCCTGCACCATCTCCTCAGCCACATATTCATCTGTCCTATCCTCCTATTGCTACCCACAATAGCAAGTGAACCCATTAGTAATCCAGAGTTTATCACCCTTGAGGTCCTCTATTTTAACCTTTTGCCTCCAATATTCAATATTCCCAATATTCCCAATTTCCAATATTCACTCCGCAGTTCCTTATTCCTTCTCCTACCTATGACATTTATACACAATGACTTCTGGCAACTCACCTTGGACTGAAAATTGCAGCAGGATCCTGATGGTGGGCTGGGGAATAGTTACTAAAATTTGAAACAGAGAAGTGTGAGGTATTGGATTTTGGGAAGTCGAATCATGGCAGGACCTATGCAGTGGATGGCAGGGCACTGGAGAGTGTTGTAGAGCAGAGGGATCAAGGAGTGCAGGCACATTGTTCCTTGAAAGTGGCGTTAAAATGACCTAGGGTGGTCAAGAGGCTTTTGGCACATTGGCGTTCATCAGTCCGAGTACTGAGTGTAGAAGTTGGGAGGTCATGTTGCAGTTGTACAAGACGTTGGTGTGGTCACATTTAGTGTACTGTGTCCAGTTTTTGGTCACCCCATTCTAGGAAAGATGTTGTTAAACTGGAAAGGGTACAGAAAAGATTTACAAGGATGTTGCCAGGACTCAAATATCTGAGCTATGGGGAGATTTTGAGCAGGAGGTAGTTGAGACAGGTACGGTCACAAAGTTTATGGAACATTTTGTACATGCACATGGGTAGGATAGATTTAGAAGGATATGGGCAAAATGCAGGCAGGTGGGACTTGTGTAGATGGGGCATGTTGGTCACATGGGCAGGTAGGGCTGAAGATCCTGCTTCCACACTGTATGACTCAATTATGCTATGACACCCTCCCCCTTGTGAAAGTTCTGCAACCGCTCCAAGACGTCCGAGACCCTGGGACCAGGGCCCCTGGACGTCTTCCTGATTTCCCACATCCTACAGGTTGGGCACACCACTGCACTAGCCTCGATCTTTACGACACCAAAATCAGTGGCGGCACGGTGGCGCAGTGGTAGGGTTGCTAGTTTACAGCGCCAGAGATTCGGGTTCAATCCTGACTAAGGATGCTGTCTGTACAGAGTTTGTACTTTCTCCCTGTGACCTGCATGGATTTTCTCTGGAATCTCAAGTTTCCTTCCACACTCCAAAGACATACAGATTTGTAGGCTAATTGGTTGGTATAATTGGAAGTTGTCCCTAGTGTGTGTAGGATAGCTTTAGTGTACGGGGATTGCTGGCTGGTGCGGATTCGCTGCGCTGAAGGGCCTGTTTCCGTGCTGTATCTCTAAACTAAGTTGCATTGGGGAACAAACAGAAAGTGTGAAAAAGTGACAGACCAAACCTTATCTGCAGTTACACTTACCGAAGCCTTTTCTTGGCGAAACCTCGTGAGCCTAAGCAACTCTAACAATGGGCACTCTCACTATGGCCACTTCACTTATGCTTACCTTCCTTTGGCAGGTACCAATTAATAATTAGCCACACTGTGAGACTTGCCTTTTAGCTTCATCCTGTTTTCACTGCAAATCTGACAGATGAGATTTACCAACTCTGAGATTTGTCTTTTGAAATCTCTCTCATTTCAAATGCCATAAATGTTCCCTGATGAAACTTTCCCGAACATATATGACAAAATCCACCGTGTCTAAGCCCTGGGCACTATGACAGTCCCAGTCAATATTGGGGAATATACTGATGTGGAAGGCATGCTGTCCGGTTCCTGTATCAAAGAGGACGCATCCCAGATCCTCCAATGACTACAAACTGGTGGCGCTGACCTCACACAACATGAAGTCCCTGGAGAGGCTGGTCCTCACTCACCTACCTGGTTAAACCCTACCTGGACCTCCTGCAGTTCACTTACCAAACATAGGTGGGGCTAGAGATCGCCATCATCCACCTACTCCATCGTTCCTATACTCGCCTAGATAAGCCGGGAGTCATGTTTTTTTACTTCTCCAGTGCTTTTAACACCATCGGCCTGCACTGCTGGGGAGGAAACTGACGAAGAAGCGGGTGGATGGTCCATTGGTGTCCCGGATCACCAACTACCTGACTGGATGACCACAGTATGTCCGGCTACAGAACTGTGTCTTGGACATGGTGGTGAGCAACACAGGGGCCCCACAGGGGATGGTCCTCTCTCAACCTTCCTGTTCACTATCTACACCTCAGACTTCAGATATAACTCGGACTCCTGCCACCTGCAAACATTTTCAAAGGCTCTGCAATTGTGGGCTGCTTCAGTGAAGGGAGTGAGGCTGAATCCAGAGGTGTAGTCAACGACTTTGTCGAGTGGTGTGGGCTGAATCACCTGCCGCTCAACACCGACAAGATGACGGAGTTAGTGGTGGACTGTAGCAGGCGAGGAACACCCCTGTCCCCTGTCTCCATCAATGGTGTGGATGTTCAGTTTACCAAAGAGTACAAGTACCTTGGAGTTTACCTGGACAGTAAACTGGACTGGTCCAGGAATGTTGAGACCCTGTACGGGGTGGGAGATTGCAACCTTCACGTGGTCCACCCTGTTTCGACTAATGCAATCAACCTGACGTGCACAAACAAGATCAAATAGAACAAGTTGACCTACAACTTTAGGCTGTGCATGTCATACGCAAGAAGAAGAAGAGGCCCTGTACGAGAAGGGACAGAGCTGGCTATACTTTCTGAGGGGGCACCGTTCTTAACGATATAATCATATAACCATATAACAATTACAGCATGGAAACAGGCCTTCTTGGCCCTTCCAGTCCATGCCGACCATTCATTTTCCCCTAGTCCCATCTACCTGCACTCAGACCATACCCCTCCATTCCTTTCCCGTCTATATATCTATCCACTTTACTTTTAAATGTTATAATCGATCCTGCCTCCACCACTTCTGCAGGAAGATCATTCCACACAGCCACCACTCTCTGAGTAAAGAAGTTCCCCCCCATGTTACCCCTAAACTTCTGTCCCTTAATTCTCATGTCATGCCCTCTTGTTTGAATCTTCCCTACCCTCAATGGGAAAAGCTTATCCACGTCAACTCTGTCTATCCCTTTCATCATTTTAAAGACCTCAATCAAGTCCCCCCTAAACCTTCTGCGCTCCAAAGAATAAAGACCTAACTTGTTCAACCTTTCTCTGTAACTTAGTTGCTGGAACCCAGGCAACATTCGAGTAAATCTCCTCTGTACTCTCTCTATTTTGTTGACATCCTTCCTATAATTAGGCGAAGGATATCTTTCAACATCTGTTGATAGATGCTGCAGATGTTCTACCAATCGGTGGTGGCCTGTACCATTTTCTTTGCTGTTGTGTGCTGGGGCAGCAGGGTGAAGGCCGCGGAATGCAAAAAGATTAACAAGCTGATCAGGAAGGCTGGATCCATCCTGGAGGCGGAGTTGGACTCATGAGAGGTGCTCTTGGAGGGAAGGACGCTCCTCAAACTGCGGAGCATCTTGGACACTCCATGACACACTGGTCAACCTGAGGAGCACCTTCAGCAACAGACTGGTTCCCCCAAGATGCAGCACAGAATGCCACAGAAGATCCTTTTTCCCTGTGACTATCAAACTGTACAACTCCTCCCCCTTCTGTTGTGGGGTAGACTGACTCCCCTTCCTCCTCCCCAAAGTTTTCACATCCCAAATCCTGCCCTTTCCACTCACTTTAATTTCATGCTTCATGTATCGTTTTGTGTTGTATGACTGTTGGCAGATCAATTGCCCTCCTGGGATAAATAAAGTTCTATCGTTTATTGTTAAAATCGCCTACTATGACATCCTTATTAGTTTCCTCATTTACTCCCACCTCTTTCTCTCCTGTAGCACTTGTACCCTGGAACATTGTGCTGCCAGTTCTGCCTGTCTCTTAGCCAGGTTTCCGTAATGGCTACAACATTCCAGTCACACAAACCTATCCACACCCTGAGTTACATGCCTTACCCGTAAGGCCTCTCGCACAGAATGCAATTCCATCAATCAATCCTTCCTCGCTCCCTGCTCTGCTCAAGCCTATCCTGCCCACTGAAATTTCTGTCATCATCTTCCACAGTGTCTTCCAGTCTCTCACCTGCCTCAATCCTGCATTGAATCCCAGTCACCCTGCTAATCTAATGTAGACCCGCAAGTCAACCTAGCAAACCTGCCCACTGGGATACTGGTTTCCTTGCAGTTCAGAGGCAACACACCCCTCTTGTACAGGCCATGTCTACCCCGATAAAAGATCCCAATGGTCCCCATTGTGTGTGTAAGATAGTGTTAATGTGCGGGGATCGCTGTTCAGTGCGAACTTGGTGGACCGAAGAACCCGTTTCCTCGCTTTATCTCTGACTCTGAACTCATTGACCTGGGTTCGATCCTAACCTTGGGTGCTGGCTGTATGGAGTTTGCATGTTCTTTTGTGACCTTGGGGTTTTCTTTGTGTGCTCCAGTTTCCCCCCCAAATTCCAAAGACTTGTGGGTTTGTTGGTTAATTGGCCTCTGAAAATTGTCCCTAGTCAGTGGGGAATAGATGCAAAACTGGGAAAACATAGGAAAGACTCAGAGGGATATGAGCATGATGTGGGCATGTGGGACTAGTGTAGATAAGTCATCTTGGTCAGCATGGAAGTGTTGGGTCGAAGTGCCTCTTTCTGTGCTACATGGCTTTATGATTCTAGTGTGAAAGGTGAACGATGGTCGATGGGGAAAAGGGCCTGTTTCCATGCTATATCTCCAAGCTCTAAACTCCATACTTTAAAGTTGTGCCCTTTAATCTTTGACATCTCCACTCTGCAAGAAGGTTTCTGACTGTTTGAGAAATAAAGAAGTGCAAATGATCCTGTGGATTTGTGCTCATTTCTGGTAAATTGTAGATGGTGTTCAATGTGAAAAGGACAAAAAAGCTGTTACATATAGTCACACATCAATTGAAGCGGCATATAATTTTGAGTGAATTTAATTAAATTGAATACTTTATTGTCACATGTGACAAGTCACAATGAAATTCTTTGCATACATACTTTGCCATGATATGCAAATGGTTGCCCATAAAGGGCGCTTACAAAGTTCCAAAGCCCTCCTCCACACCCCCCAGCCATTTCTCCCTTTGTTCTTTCCCCCCTCCGCTCTCCCTCACGCCGCCCCCCCCTATGTCAATTCCTCCATCGTCCATTGTTCCTCACGGCGTCCCCGTTGCTCTTCCCCCTCCCTCACGGCCGTCCCCCCCCGCACCGGGTCCCCCTTTGTTCCTTCCTTCAGCAGCGAGGTGCTCATTTCCACGTGTCCGTCCTCATCCGTCGGTCGGCACCATCATCGACCTCGCCACTATCGCTGTCAGATCCTCTCTGGACCCCTCCCTGTGGGTGATTGTGTGAATAACATAATGTCAGATAGTTACCACTACACATCTATCAAAAACGCAGACTGCTCCATTTCCAAACCGCACTTTGGTAAATCTGTCTACTTGGCTGTGCTTCCATTCCCTGCTTACGAGCAGATACTGTAGCGAGAGGATCCAGTACAAAACGTCATGCAGTGCTGGTTGAGGAAACAGATAGCACCCTTCATGACAGTGTTGAGTAGGTGTACTGGTCCATTTTCAAGGACTCTGCAGCCTAGAACAATATGCCACTGTTGCCATAGACTTCATCAGCAAGTGTGCAGAGGGCTGTGTATCAATGAAGACGATACATGTTGCATGGGATCCAAGGAGAGCAAGCCGACTGGATAGCGAATTGGCTTCATGGAAGGAAGCAGTGGTGGAAGATTGCTCCTGGTACTGGAGGCCTGTGACTCAGAGTTTGGTTTGGGGCCCATTGTTGTTTGTCATCTACATCAATGATTTAGATGAGAACATACAAGGCATGATGAGTAAGTTTACAGAAGACATGAAAGTGGGTGTATTGTAGATGGTTGTCAAAAATTGCAATAACATTTTGATCGGTTGGGCATTTGGGATGAGGGATCGTTAATGGGGAATACAGAGAAGTGCAAGTTGTTGCATTTTGGGATGTCAAACCAGGGCATGACCAACACAGTGAATGGCAGGGCTCTGGGGAGTGTTGTAGTGCAGATCTAAGCGTGCAGGTACATAGTTCCTTGAAAGTGGCATCACAAGTATATACAGTGGTCAAGGAGGCTTGGTCTTCATCAGTCAAAGTCTTGCGTATGGAAGGGTCTGAAGGAGGGTCTCGACCTGAAACGTCACCCATTCCTTCGTTCCAGAGATGTTGCCTGTCCCGTTGAGTTACTCCAGCCTTTTGTGTCTATCCTGTTGAGTTTAGGTCGGAAGGTCATGCTACAAGACATCGGTGAGAGGATGAGAGAGGAGTGGTCACATAGAGGTGTATAAGATCATGAGAAGGGTAGATGGGGTAAATGCACAGATTCCTTTATCCAGAGTAGGGATATCAAGAACCAGAGTACACAAGGTGAGGGAAGAAAGATTTAATAGGAGCCCGAGGAGCAACTTTTTTACACAAAGGGTGGTGGTTGTGTGGAACGACTGGTGGAGGTGGTTGAGTCAGGTACATTGATAGATAGAATTCGTTTCCTCCTCCTCCTTTTACCTTTCTTCCCCCCGCATCCCCCCACCCCCTATCAGTCTGAAGAAGGGTTTCGGCCCGAAACGTTACCTATCTCCTTCTCCATAGATGCTGCTGCACCCGCTGAGTTTCTCCAGCATTTCGTGTTACCCTAGGTTTAGAGGGGTATGGGCCAAACACAGGGAAGACTAGTGTAGATAGGGCATATTGGTACAACTTGGGCCAAAGGACCTGTTTACACGTTGTATGACTCAATGACTCTGTGACTTTAACATGAGCTCCACTACCTGGTGAAGTGCAAGTCAGCAGCATTTAAGTTTCCAAGAAATCTATTTATGGTCTTCTCAGAGCCATTAAGGATGCCAAGAGGAAATTATGGACCAAGATGTAGTCTCAAAGCAATAACATAGATGCTGTAGCTTGCATGCTTTAGTGGGCTACAAAGCAAAGGCGGGCAGAATCACTGGAACAATGGGCCACTCCTCGATGAACTCAAAATATTGTACGTGCACTTTGAAGAGAAGGTCAGTAAGGGAATGCCATTCTGCCAGTTCCAGTTGTGCCTGTACCAACAGTCACTGTGGTAGACATAAGACCAACCTTCTTGAGCATAACGGTGCAGAAAGCACTTGGTCTGGATGGAGTCCCTGGCCACGTACTCAGGACAGATGTAACGGGGAGTTGAGAGGCAACTTTATAATACAGACGGTGATGGGTTTATGAAACAAGCTGCCAGGTGAGAAGGCAGAGGTGGGTACAAGTACAATATTTCAGAGACATGTAGACAGTTGCATGCATAGAAAAGGGTTAGAGGAATACGAGTCAAACCTAAGCAAATGAGACTACATCTTGCTCAAGCAAGCAACTTGGTTGGTATGGATGATTTGGGCCGAATGACTTGTTTCCACACTGACTAATGAAAGCCTATGTGAGGGTATTCTTACTTTGTCTTTTCCTGTACTCAGATCTTTTACCACAATTGTGCAATTTTTGGAGCGGTTGTGTTAGAGCCATAGAGCATAGGAATAGGTACTTCAACCCATCATATCCATGCAAAAATCACATGCCCTTCTATACTAATCCCATTTACTCTAATTAGGGCCCACAGCAATCTGGCAACTACATGCCTAGATACTTTGTAATGTTGTGAGAGTCGCTCTCTCCCTCCACCTTCTCAGGTCGTGGGTTTCAGATTGAAACCATCCTTGAGGTGAGCAAAGTTCATTCCTTTATGTCCTTGAAACCTTTTATTCCTCACCTGAACACATAACCCTCTAGCTTTAGATATTTCACTCTCTAGCAGATCACTAATTTAGTATATTACCTATGATGCATTTCTTCAGCCTCCTCCTCACCAAGGAAAACAATCCTTGCCTCTCTTTGTAACTGAAACTTGGTCTTGGTGTCAATAGAGAGAATAGAATTTCATTTAAAGGCCGGCTGATCAAAGTGTAGGATCAGCTTGCCCCAGAGAGGGGGAGGCAAGTTACAGTGGATTACAAGGAAGGAACAGGAAGTGTCTGTCACCTTTAAGAAGGCGGCATCATATTATGAGGAATATGAAGCGAGTGGGAAAGAATTCAAGCGAGCGATTGGAAGGAACAAAAGGGGCCATGGAATGGCATTGGTGAGTCAGATTAAGGAAAATCCCAAGGCTGTTTATATATAATGTTACAAACGAGAGTGACCAGGAATAAGGTAGATAATTGAATAGAATAGAATAGAATAGAATTCCTTTTATTGTCATTCAAACAGCTTAGTTTGAACTTAATTGCATTTCTACAGTCGTAACATTACAAAAAAGCCCAAGACAAACACTTAACACAATTTACACAAACATCCATCACAGTGAATCTCCAACGCCTCCTCACTGTGATGGAAGGCAAAAGTCTTATCTCTTCCTTTAGTTCTTCTCCTGTGGTCCAGCAGTCCAACTGCAGCAGCGAGGCAACTGGGGCTCATGATGTTAAAGCCCCCGGTGGGCGATGGTAAGTCCCGCGGAGGTTTAAGCCGCGCCGGGCGATCTTAGGTCCCGCTCCGAGTCCTATAAACCCCGTGATTCTGGCGGGTGAAGTTGCCGTTGTGGGAGCTCCGGAAAGCGGTCTCCCACCAGGAACCTGTGAGCTCCCGATGTTCCCGCCCACTGGGCCTGCGGATGGAGCCTCCGAAGCTCTGAAGTCAGGTCGCAGCCACCACAGCGGTTCCTGTTCCGAAGTCGGCCAGCTCCGCGATGGCGAGTCCGCAGGCTCCGCGACTGGAGCCCCCAGGTTGGTTCCGGCCATCGGCCGCCGTCGGCTCCACAATGTTAGGCCCAACAACATTGGAGACCCGACAGGGAAAATGTCGGCTCCCCCGTACTGGGAAGAGATTAACGGCCCCCCATCCCCCCACATATACACAGCTAAAAAATAATAAAACTAGAATCAAAACAGACGGACTGCAGTCGAGCCGCTGCTGTTAGGCGTCACCACACTCCAGGCAGATAAAGGGGAAAATGAGATTGAGAGAGAAAAGGTACAAAGGGTCTTGAAGAGCATTTAAGTGAATCTATCCCCAGGGCCTGATGGGATCTATCCCAGGTTATGGAGGGAGGCAAGAGAGGAGATTGTAGGGACCTTGATGAGAATCTTTGTTGCTTCTACAGCCATAGGTGAGATCAGAGAGGACTGGATGGTAGCCAATGTGGTTCCTTTCTTTAAGAAGGGATATAAAGGAACTATAGGCAGTTGAGTCTTGCGTCAGTGGTAGGGAAACTATTGGAGAGAATTTGTCGAGATAGGATTCATTCCCATTTGGAAGAGAATGGGCTGATTAGGGGTAAGCAGCATGGTTTTGTACACAACGGGCCATGTGTCAGTGAGGAGGTGACAAAGGACAAAGTGAAGGTGGATGATATGTGCCTAAGTTGTAATAATAGGCTTTTGATAAGGCTTTTTACTATCTTGGTAGACTGATCATTGGTGGCTGCAGCGGTACAGTCGCTGCCTTACAGCGCTTACAGTGCCAGAGACCTGGGTTCGATCCTGACTACGGGTGCTTGTCTGTACAGAGTTTGTACATTCTCCCCATGACCCCGTGGGTTTTCTCCGAGAACTTCGGTTTCCTCCCACACTCCAAAGACAGACAGGTATGAAGGTTAATTGGCTTGGTGCATATGTAAATTGTCCCTAGAGTGTGAAAGATAGTGTTCATGTGCAGGATTGCTGGCTGGTGCATACTCAGTGGGCCGAAGGGCCTGTTTCCGCACTGTATGTCTGAACTAAAAAACGAAAAGAAATATTAAGATTTATGGGATTCACGATGTCTTTGTTGTATGGATTCAGAACTGGCTTGTTCATGGAGGACAGAAGGTTGTGGTGGAAGGTAGATATTCTGCCTGGAGGTCTGTGACCAATTCATAGCTCACTGTGGTGGTAGCACAAGTAGACAGGGTAGTTAAGAAGATGTATGGTGTGCTTGCCTTAATTGCGAGGGGCATTGCATAGAAGAGTCAGGAAGTTGTGAAGGCTTTGGAATCAGTCCAGAGGAAGTTAACCAGGATGCTATCTGGATTAGAGAGTTTCAGCTCCTGGGTCGGATAAAGGTGATTATTTTCTCCGGATTGACAGAGGTTGAGTGGGGCCTTGATCGTTTAGTTTAGTTTAGGTTAGTTTAGTTTAGTTTCTTGTCACGTGTACCGAGGTACATGCTAACCAGTCAGCGGAAAGACAATACATGATAGAAGTACAGTAGACACAAAATGCTGGAGTAACTCAGCGGGACAGGCAGCATCTCTGGAGAGAAGGAATTGGTGACGTTTCGGGTCAAGACCCTTCTTCAGACTGATCAGTCTGAGTTACTCCAGCATTTTGTGTCTGCCTTTGATGTAAACCAGCATCTGCAGTTCTTTCTTACACATTGAAGGTAAATGTACAGGTATGTAGGTAAATTGGCTTGGTAAGTAGAACATATAGAAACAGAGAAAATAGGTGCAGGAGGAGTCCATTCGGCCCTTCGAGCCAGCACCGCCATTCAATATGATCATGGCTGATTGTACGCTATCAATAACCCGTGCCTGCCTTCTCCCCATATCCCTTGACTTCACTAGTCCCTAGAGCTCTATCCAACTCTCTCTTAAATCCATCCAGTGATTTGGCCTCCACTGCCTTCTGTGGCAGGGAATTCCATAAATTCACAACTCTCTGGGTTCACAACTAAATGTAAAAAAAATTGTCCCTAATGTGTGTAGGATAGTATTAATATGCAGGAATTGCTGGTTGGCCAAAGGGCTTGTTTCCGCGTTGTATCTAAACTAAACTGAACTAAACTAAATTAAACCCTTGTTTTAGTGGACCCCTTTATAATAGATTATGGTTATTGCGGCCAGCCTTGTGCGACACTATCCCAGCTCACATGGCCTCCCTAGCCTTGGCTTCTGATGCAATCTACAACTCACAAGATGCACCACAGTGCAGTATGGTTCACATTGTGGCGCTTTGGGACAACGCCTTATTTGGGCCGTTGTCGCCGGCAGGACGCGCTTGGTCACTACTGCACCACCTCCTCCCTTTCTCGTTGCTTTGTCCGCTCGCTCATTCCCGCCCCCACCCCCGTTCAACCGCCACCTCCTCCTCCTCCTCCTGTCAATTTGTCCAAATTCCCCCCACCCCTGCATACCATCATATGCAGTTCTTCATTTCAATAATACCTTACTTGCTTATAGTGCGCAATCAACAATAATGGACACCCCCCCCCCCCACCCTCCCCACCCCCACCCCCCTCCTCCCCCCCCCCCCCCCCCCCCCCCCATGGTCCATTGTAACATGGGCGTACTGTATATAAAGTTATGAGAGGCAAAGATAGGGCAGACAATACCGTTTTTCCCAGGGTGGAAACATCCAACACTAGAGGGCATAGCTATAAGGTGTGAAGTGGAAAGTTTAATGAAGATATGTGGGGCAGTGTTTTTACATGGAGAGTGCTAGGGGCCTGGAATGCACTGCCAGGGGTGGTGGTGGAGGCAGATGCAATAGTAGCATTTAAGAGGCATTTGGATAAGCACATGAAAGTGCAGGGAATAGGAATATGGATCATTTTCGGGCAGATGAGTTTAACGGCATCATGTTTGGCAGAAATATTGTGGACCGAAGGGTCCATTCCTGTGCTGTAATATTCTACGTTGTATGTTCTATATATCACAAACAGCAGTGGTCCCAGTACAGGTCCTTGCGAAACTCCACTGGTCACAGACCCAGAGCTTCCAATCTGAATATTGTCCTTCCATTACAACCCACTTTCTTCTCTGCTAATTTTGAATACTTACAGATATATTATAACCCTATGCATCTTACACAAGCATCTGCAGTTCCTCCCTAATCCTCCAGTACACAATATTCCAGCTGTGGCCTAACTAAGGTCTTATAAATTTGTAACCTGAACACTGCTCTTGCATTCTGTCCCAGTTAATGAGGACCATGATTCCGTTTACTTGATCATCTTTATTATATTATCAACCAAACAATGATGGGAACATATCCGTTCAGGTCACATTTCACTTTCCATTCAGGTGGCACAGTGGCGCAACGGTAGAGCTGCTGCCTCACAGTGCCAGGCACTTGGGTTTGATCCTGATCACGGGTCTGTTCTGTGCAGAGTTTGCACGTTCACCCTGTGACTGCATGGGCTTTCTCTGGGAGCTCCAGTTTCACCCCACATTCCAAAGACATGCAGGTTTTTGGGTTGATTGTCATCTGTAAATTGGATTGGCTTCTCGCGTGTTGGATGCTAAAAGTGGGATAAAACATGGAACCCGTATACGGGTGATCGATGATCAGTGTGGACTCGCTGGGTCGAAGGGCCTGTTTCCGTGCTGTATCTCTAAACTAAAAATCTCACTGTGATATCCCACCATTGTAACAATTTACATTTCTCCACATGTCTCCACACCATGTGGAGATAGGGCAGGTGGTATAGTTTGAGTAATACAGCTGTAAAACCATATGAGCCATTTACTGCTGTAAAACCTATTCTTAACAGGCAGGGTAACAATGTGTATTTCCAGGTGTGTAAGGCCTTCATGAATTAATTCAGTATTCAGGTCATTAAATGATATAGGACAGTTTTGACAAGTAAGCTACAGAAGATTAGCAGATCACAATGAAGAATTGACTGGCTATTATCGTGTCACCAGTGTGATTGCTGTTGACTCACACATGGGTAATAAAGGGAATTATTTTGTAGTTGAGAAGTAAAGCTGAAGAGCGACTGAAGTCAAGGTAAATATGTTCACAAGATGACTTCTCTGAGTGGAGGCTAATAACACAACCTTTCATTCTTTTCAGCTGGATCTCCTTTGTTAGCGTTGTATTTCTGATGACTTTGCTGTTTGTTAAAGGATTAAGATTAGAAAATACAAGTTTTGTTAGTACTCCAGATTTCAACCAACATCTTGGTGAAAAGTAATTATTTCTCAAATCTCAACTTTACTCATCTCATCTCAGCTTTACCCTCTGATTTTAGATGCCTCTTCTATGGGTTGAAGTCTATTTCCATCTATCCTATCTACGTATCTAATAATTTTGTACATGTCGATTGGAACCTTTCCACTTCTTGTACAGACACTCCCCGACTTACACAATAGTGACATGCAATCTCATGCTAAACATTTCTGTAGTCCGTCCCTAGTGCAAACAAACCGGATTGTAATTTCCACAATACTGTATGATCACTCACGTTTAGATCAGGAACGAGCTGGCAATGGCTGTTGTGGCTCATGCAGAAGGTTATGTTCCACAGAAAGTGACCCACAGAATGAGACGGAACTCAACTTGGCAATAGTGGTGGTGCTTATCCAGGAAACCGTATGTCACAGAATGTGCTCCGGATGCAGCCAGATGCCGCTGAGATAGTTAATACTCTCAGTGAGTTATTTCGGGCAGGGGATGGGGATGATGATTCCAACTTATGTAAAATTTAACCTACGTAGGTGTTCACGGAACGTAATACTAGCATAAGTCGTGAGTGCCTGCACTTCAAGGAAATTAAACTCAGTCTACCCAATGCCTCCTCATAACTGAAGCACTCCATCCTATGCAATATCCCTGTGAATTTCTACTGCATCCTCTTCAATGTATTCACCAGCTATCTATAGCACAGTTACTAAAACTGACTAACCAATGTGTTATAAAGTTGTACCAATGCCTCCTCCTATTTACCCTTGGATCATGACCCCACAGATGAGCACCAGGCCATAATGTTGCCGTCTATCTCTGATTTTTATCACTTCCGGCTGACTGTCATCCACAGCCTCCAACCTTATTGTTTCCCAGCCCTGCACCGCCCGGTGTTACCTTCTCCTCAAAATCCATAAACACAACTGCCCTGGCAGACCCATTGTTACTGCCTGCTCCAGCCCCAATGAAATAATTTCCTCGTACCTCGGCTCCAACCTATCATTCCTGGTCCAATCCCTCCTGACCTATGTCATAGATAGCTCACGCACCCTTCATCTCTTTAATGGCTTCCACTTTCCAGGCCTACACAAGCTCATCTTTACTATGGACATTCAGTGTACTTGACACCTCCATCCCTACCAGGAAGGTCTTAAAGCCCTCAATTTCTTCATCGACTGCAGAAGCAGCCAATTTGCCTCAACTAACACTCTACTCCTCCTAGCGGAGCTGGTCCTCACCCTTAACAACTTCTCATTTGACTCCTCCCACTTCCCCCAAATGCATGGCATAGCTATGGGCACCCTCATGGGCCCCAGCTATGCCTGCCTCTTTTCAAGGTACGTTGAACAATCTCTATTCCAGGTGTACACAGGCCCTATCCACAAACTTCATCTCCATTAAAATGACGACTGCATCGGTCCTACCTCCTGCACCCATGCAGAACTCATGGACTTCATCAACTTCACCAACAATTTCTATCCTTCACTCAAATTCACTTGGACCATCTCCAACACCTTCTTCCCCTTTCTTGATGTCACCGCCTCTATCACAGGAGAAAGACTATCGAGTGACGTATATTATAAACCTACTGATTCACACAACTATCTAGACTACACTTCTTCCCACACTTCAATCCCTCCACAAGTCATATCTTCCCATCTCTGCCTTCTGCAAAGCTTGCTCCCTCCACAACTTCCTGATTAACTCATCCCATTCCACCCAAACCACCCCCTCCCCAGGTACCTTCCCCAACAACTGCAGGAGATGCAATACCTGACCCTATACCTCCTCCCTTGACTCTGTCCAGAAATCCCAACAGTCCTTTCAGGTTAGGCAGAGGTTCACCTGCACCTCCTCCTACCTCATCTACGGTATCTGTTGTTCAAGGTGTTATACATCGGCAAAACCGATCATTTCGCTGAACCGCTTTGCTCAGGCCGCCTGGGCGTACTTGATCTCACGGATGCTAAACACTTTAATTCTTCCCATTCCCACACTAACCTTTCTGTCCAGGGCCTCCTCCATTGTCAGAGTGAGGTCAAATGCAAATTGGGAAACAGCACCTCATATTTTGGTTGGGCAGTTTACAATCCAGAGGTATGAATTTGATTTCTCTAACTTTACATAACTATTGCATCCCCTCTCACTCTGTCCCTTTCCCACCCAAGTTGTTGTACTAGGTTCAAAGTCGCCTAGTTGAGTCATTGTCTGTGACACGTTTTCACCTAGTCCACAGCTACCAATGGCTTGTTTCCTTTATCATTGTTATTCTTTTGAATATCCTTCATTCATTTGTTCTATATCTCTCTATATCACCTTCTATATCTCTTGTTCCCCTCTCCCCCTGACTTTCAGCCTGAAAAAGAGTCTTGATCCAAAACATCACCTTTTCTCCAGAGATGATGTCTGACCCATTCGGTTTCCCCAGCATTTTGTGTCTATCCTCCCTACTCTTTTATTCAATGCTGCAGCTGATCATTAAGTATCTTATATATTTTCCTCACCAGCATCAATATCAGATCATTTTGAAGATAACCTAATTAAACACAGTCAATTAGTGATACAATCTGTAAATAGACCTTTTGGCCCAATTCATCCATGCTGACCCAAATGTCCACTGAGCTCGTCCCATTTGCATGCATTTTGCCCATTTCCCTCTAAAGCTTTTTAAATCAATGTACCTATCTAAATGTCTGTCAAAACATTATGATTCTTATTTTTAATTGGACTTTACTTGACCTTACATTTCACTAAACCTTATTCCCTTTATCCTGTATCTGTACACCGTGAACAGTTTGATTTTAATCCTCAATAGTATTTCCGCTTCTTCTCCTTTCAAGCCCATCTTGTTACAAATGTTGACCTCGCTGTCGTCATCTGTCCTGAAAAGGATGCAAGCATCTGGCGACAATCAGTGGGAGCCATCACTCGTTGCAATAGATGATGGTGGTGGCAGAATATAATTGGTCGCCTAATTATAGGAAGGATGTCAACAAAATAGAGAAAGTACAGAGGAGATTTACTAGAATGTTGCCTGGGTTCCAGCAACTAAGTTACAGAGAAAGGTTGAACAAGTTAGGTCTTTATTCTTTGGAGCGCAAAAGGTTAAGGGGGACTTGATTGAGGTCTTTAAAATGATGAAAGGGATGGACAGAGTTGAAGTGGATAAGCTTTTCCCATTGAGGGTAGGAAAGATTCAAACAAGAGGGCATGACATGAGAATTAAGGGACAGAAGTTTAGGGGTAACATGAGGGGGAACTTCTTTACTCAGAGAGTGGTGGCTATGTGGAATGATCTTCCTGCAGAAGTGGTGGAGGCAGGATCGATTTTAACATTTAAAAGTAAAGTGGAGAGGTATATGGACGGGAAGGGAATGGAGGGGTATGGTCTGAGTGCAGGTAGATGGGACTAGAGGAAAATAAATGGTCGGCACGGACTGGAAGGGCCGAGAAGGCCTGTTTCCGTGCTGTAAATTGTTATATGGTTATATGGTTAATTAGCTCAGGATACTTCCAGTTCCCAGCCCCGCGACATGGACACTTCTGCTATGGGGCCACTATTTCCGCTGACTGGATAGCATGTACCAAAAACGCTTTTCACTGGAACTCTGTACATACGACAATAAACTAAACTAATTGTATTCATTTCTACAACGTTTTTCTGGCAGCTTGTTTCATATACCCAACACCCCCTTTATGATAATATTGTTGCTCGGATCCCTATAAAATGTACTCCACCCTCAAATCTATGCCCTCTAGTTTTAGACTGGAAAACAGACTATGAGCATCCACTTTATCTATGCTGTCATAAACTTCTCTCTAAGATCATCCCTCCTAAGCTCCAGGAAAAAAAGACCCAGTCTATCCAACTGCTTATAACTTTGGCACTCCAGTCTTGACAACATAATTCTGAATATTTTCTGTACTCTTCCTAGCTAAATGACATCCTCACTATAGATATTTGACCAGAATCAACTACTCCATACTCCAAGTGCAGTATCACCAATGACTTGTACAGTTGCATCATGATATCCTGTATTCAATGCCCTTACTGATTCAGGAAAGGTGCCAAACACCTTCTTCACCATCCTGACTATCTGTATCCGCACTTTCAGGGAACTTTGTACCTACATCCCTTGGACCCTCTGTTCCGCAAAACCTCCAGGATCTGACCACTTACTATATAAGTCCTTCCCTGGTTTAACATAACTGGTGGAGCATCTCACACTTATCTGAGTTACATTGCATCTACTATAATTGTATTTACCTCGTCACATCCCACACCTCAGTCTCCTCCCTGCAAGGGAAATAATTGCAGCTTATCCAGTATCTCCTCATAACTGAAATATTCCACATCAGGCAATATGTAATCATAACTTCCTCAAAGTTCGGTGACGACAAATTTGGTAAATGCAGCTTGGTAATGCTGCAATTCAATGATCAATCATCGTCATTGTTCAAACTGGGCAAACTGTTCTGAGAGAGCTGAGGTCTAAAATGTCTGGGGAAACTAATGGGAAGAGTAGTGGAATGAGGAGTAGCAGAGAGGTGGAGTAGAGTGGGCAATGCTGACCTACGAAGATTTTTGTGTGGAGTTTGCATCTTCTCTCTGTGTTTGCATGGATTTCATCTAGATATGCTGAGTTGCTCAAACTTGTAAGATGTACTGATTGATAAATGATCCCTGGGTCACAGGAAAGAAAGACAGACCAGGTTGTGGGAGATAGCTGGAGTTGATGGGATTGGTCTGAGAGCTGGCATTGCCTCGATAGGAATGGGTGACTTATTTGTATTTCGCATTATTTCTATTTGAATGCACAAATGATCGGAACAATATTGGTATGGAGAGGAACATATAACAGCATGACCACCTGAATTAAAATTAATCTTGTAAAAGAAGATGTTATAGACATAGATATCTACACAATGTCAACAAAATAGAGAGAGTACAGAGGAGATTTACTAGAATGTTGCCTGGGTTCCAGCAACTAAGTTACAGAGAAAGGTTGAACAAGTTAGGTCTTTATTCTTTGGAGCGCAGAAGGTTAAGGGGGGGACTTGATTGAGGTATTTAAAATGATGAAAGGGATAGACAGAGTTGACGTGGATAAGCTTTTCCAATTGAGGGTAGGAAAGATTCAAACAAGAGGGCCTGACATGAGAATTAAGGGACTGAAGTTTAGGGGTAACATGAGGGGGAACGTCTTTACTCAGAGAGTGGTGCTGTGTGGAATGAGCTTCCAGCAGAAGTGGTGGAGGCAGGATCGTTTTAACATTTAAAAGTAAAGTGGATAGGTATATGGACGGGAAGGGAATGGAGGGATATGGTCTGAGTGCAGGTAGATGGGACTAGGGGAAAATAAATGGTCGGCACGGACTGGAAGGGCCAAGAGGGCCTGTTTCAGTGCTGTAATTGTTATATGGTTATATGGTTATAGGACATGGAATCATATATGGAACATTTCTGCATCTACAGCCATGGTACATTGGTTAAGCATAGCCTGCGGTGAAACATGATCTGATTGACTGGAGTCAAACACATGTTGAGTAACTTCAGCTTTACTTCCCGTTTTATATTCTGTGTCTTTCAACTTGTTGCAAGCAAAAAAAACTCTTGAGAACAGCATTGTAATGTGTATTCTCCCAAAGGCACACATCTATTTATCTATAGATAGATAGATGTGCGTCTATTTATAGATTACTAAAACTCTCATCTTGACCACTTCCGGTCTGCATGGTAATTAAATTTGCGCAAAAACGCTACCCTATATCGCTAGGATGTTTTCACCACCTTAATCACCATTCTCCTCTGCTCCAAGCCACCATGTTTTGTTCCGATCGGTGAAATATGAGAAAGGTTATGAACGTTAAAAAAATCATGAGATCAGCAGATTGGTCTTCTTGCTTGTCACGCACCATGAAAGTAACACCCCTTGCGGCACCCACTGGAGAATAAAATCCTGGAGGCAGGGCTGACTAAACAAGCCATGCTGATTGCTTCCGCAAGACTGGAGTCAAGAAAGCCTCTATGTGGATTCAGGAAAGCCGTTGTGTGGAGTCGGGTAAGCCGCTTTGTGGAGTTGGGAGGTTTTGTGTGGTGCCGCGACCTGTGGCCGCTGAGTGGAGTTCCTCCCCCCCACACCACCCCTACCCCATCATCCCCTCCCCCCTCCCCATTCCCCCCTCCCCTTCCTCCCCACACCACCCGCCCCCCTCGGACTCACACCCTCCCTTTACCCCTCCCCATTCCTTCCCCCTTCCTCCCACCCCCTACCCCCCAACCTCCCACACCACCCCCCACATCACCCACCCCCCACACCCCCCACCCCGCACTACCCCCCACCCCGCACTACCCCTCCCCCCACACCCCCCCCCACACCACCCCTCCCCCCACACCATCCCTCCCCCCCACATCACTACCTCCCCCACACCCCCTCCCCCCCACACCACCCCACTCCCCCACACCACCCCTAACCCCTCAACCCGTGCCCTCCCCCTCCTCCCCACTTCCCCCTTTCCCCATTCCCCTTCCCCCTCCTCCCCACTTCCCCCCTTTCCCCCTCCCCCTCATACCCACACCATCCTCCCCCTCTCACCCACACTACTCTTCCCCATTCCTCCCCTTTTCCACCCACCCCCCTACACGACACCACCCCCCCACACGACACCACCCCCCCACACCACCCCCCGCACCACTCCCTCCCCCCGCACCACTCCCTCCCTCCGCACCACCCCCTCCCCCCAACACCACCCCCTCCCCCCCACGCCACCCCCTCTCCCACACCATGGTGGAATATTGCGTTGGGGAATGGGTTGCATTGGGTGACCAGGACTCCTGTGTGACTGGAACCCAACGGGTCCCACTTAGTCCAGTGGCAAATAAATTCAAAACTTGACATTATGTTGAAGGTTGCAATGTTAAAATTCATGTTGGATATCCAAATTGGAAACAGAAATGCTGGAAACACTCAATTGGTCACGCGTCATCTGTGAAGGAAAAAAGTTACAAGTCCAAGACCTTTTATCAGAAATAAAATAATGAGAAAATAATTATTTTGAAGATGCAGAGATGTTGGGATAAGGATGGTGTAGAACAATAGGTGCCGGGGTCACTATGCGCATAAAAACATTATAAAGCAAATTTTAGTTGAGTTTAGTTTAGTGATACAGCATGGAAACAAACCCTTTGCCCATGGAGTCCACCTCGATCATTGACATGAGTGAGAGCCATAAAGTCATTGAGTGATACAGTGTGGAAACAGGCCCTTCAGCCCAACTTGCCCAAACCGGCCAACGTATCCCACCTGCCTGTGTTTGGTCCATATCCCTCCAAACCTGTCCTGTCTAACTGTTTCGTAAACGACGGGATAGTCCCTGGCTCAACTACTTCCTCTGGCAGCTTGTTCCATACATTCACCACCGTTTGGGTGAACCCCTCAGATTCCTATTAAATCTTTCCCCTTCACCTTAAACCCATGTCCTCTGGTCCTCGATTCACCTATTCTGGGCAAGAGACTCTGCATCTACCCGATCTATTCCTCTCATGATTTTGTACACCTCTAAAAGATCACCCCTCATCCTCCTGTGCTCCAAGGAATAGAGTCCCAGCCTCCTTAACCTCTCACTATAGCTCAGACCCTCTAGTCCTGGCAACATCCTGCAACTCACCAGAAGAAGTGCTCTGATTGCTGGCCCTCGGACTATAACATCCTGAAGCCGCGCTCTGCGGAACTTCTCGCCGCGGGCGTGGCGTGGACTTTCCATCGCGGAGTCTGGGATCCCTCGCCGGGGATCGCCGGAGAAGAGTTCCGACCGCCGGCCTGCGGCCTATATCATCGTGAAGCCGCGGCCTCTGGTCGGGACCTCCAAGCCACGGAGTGTCCGTCCGTCCCGACATCGGATTTTCGAGCATCCGACGAGAGGGCCTGTACATCGGGCCATCGTTAGCGGCAACTGCGGAAGGTTCATGGCCCCGACCACGGGTGAACAAAGGAGGAGGACTGACTGAAAGTTATTGCCTTCCACCTCAGTGAATAATATTGATTCCATTGTGGTGGATGTTCATGCTGTATTCTATTGTGTATTGTGCTCTTTTTGATTGTGTGGTAAATCAAATTCCACTGTACCGCAATTGATGCATATGGCAATAAATGTGAACATGAACTTGAACTTGAACCTGTGCTCCTAGATCCCTCTGCTCTACAATATTCCCCAGAGCCCCACCATTCACACCTGTCATTGGGGTTCACCCAGGGAGGAGCTCAAATAAATATTTAATTCTTCTCGGGCCACAAGTGGCGTTCCAGATGACTAGACAAGAAATGTGTTATCTTTATTCATGAAAGGCAGCAGGAATCAGGCTGGTAATTACAGGCCAGTGAGTTAGAAAGACATTGGAAAACATGCTTAATCTACATTTGGAAAGGCAGAGATTGATCAGGCATGATTATGTTGCTGGCATATGATTTAGTTTTTTTAAGTAACAAAATGTATTTCAAAGTAATAAAATGTAACATTCAGTACGGTAAGCTGTTCTGGACGGTTAGAACGCATGTGATCCAGGGGGATCTAGTCGTCTGGATAGAGAATTGGCTTCAAGGAAGGAAGCAGAGGATGATGGTGGATGGTTATTTTTCGAACTAGATGCCTGTGACTGTGTGCCTCAGAAATTGGTGCTGGACTGATTGCTGTTTGTCATTTATATTAATGATTTGGCTGAGAACATGGAAGGCATGATCAGCAAATTTGCAGATGACAGTAAAGTGAGTGGTATTGGAGATAGCGCAGATGGTTATCAAAAAAATCAGAGGACCTTGATCAGTTGGGCAAGTGGGCTGAGGAATCATTAATGGAGTTTAATGCAGATAAGTGTGAGGTGTTGCACTTTGGGAAGTCAAACCAGGACATAGCCTTCACAGTGAATGGCAGGGCTCGGGGGATTGTTGTAGAGCACTAGGAGTGCAGGCACAAAGTTCCTTGAAAGTGGCGTCATACGTGGGAAGACACGGGGGTGTATGGCAGGGGGAAGGGTGTGTGGGGTGGGAGGGGAGGAGGGGAGGTGGGGTGTATGTGGGTGCGGGAGTTGTAGGAGGGGGTAAAGGGTTGTGTGGGGGGAGGGAGGATGTGGAGGATGGGGGGCAGCGAGCGTTGTGGAGCTGAAGAGGGGGAGAGGGGGGTGAGGGGGGGAGTGGGGAGAGGGGGAAGGGAGGAGGTCAGGGGCAGGGGCAGTGAGCCTGCTGGAGCTGGGAGACTGCCCTGGTTGCCGCACCCGCTCCAATCCCAGCCCAGGGCCCGGGGGCACCAGAAATTAAAATAGAAACAAATTTTCCTCGCGGAGCCCTCGGGTTACCGTCGTAATGGAAAAAAAAAGAAATTCCTGCAGGGACCCAATTTCTGTGGCGTGTCCCTTGCGATGCCTGTTAAGTAAAGATGGCAAATGGGAGCTGGGGCAAGTGGGGCGATCACATGAGTGGGGGCGGGGCAAATGTGTGGGGGTGGGGCAATCGAGTGGAGGTGGGGCAAGTGGGGGCGCTGAGTTATGTTTTTTATATTTTTAAACGTCCATAACATAAAATACATCATCAATTTGAACGTAACTCATTTCATTTGCATCACAGGATAATGGTGAGTTCGGTGGGCCAAAACCATTTTCGAGCAAATTGAGGTGCAAACGAACAAACAAAGGATACACAGACAGACAGACAGACAGACAGACAGACAGACAGACAGACAGACAGACAGACAGACAGACAGACAGACAGACAGACAGACAGACAGTCAGAGTGGGACCCATCGGGTCCCTTTGTCACATGGGAGGCCTGATCCCCCAATGCAATATTCCACTTCTGAGCCATCGCCCCCAATTGCGCAGGTGTGGCTGACAGGTTCCCGTTGTGATGCACCTGGTCCCCCATTCTCCCCTCACCACCCTTCTGCCTCATGCCCTCTCCTCCCCCGCACTCACTCCATCCCCCTTCAACCCCCCCCCCCCCCCATCCAATCTCAGTGACTCTCCGGCGGCGCAGCCATTCCCGCCCATTGGATTCCCACTGTGACATAGAACATGCAGATATTACTGCAGACGGGCACAGCAAGTGGAAGACGGATATATTAAAGCTTAAAATGTGAATAACTTAAAATATAACAACAATTTAAATGTTAAAGATGAGATTTATTCAGTTCAGTTCTTTCATGTTGCATCGCTTGATGCGTTCTGCTGCTCACTGCAGCTCGATGTCTCATTACACTGGGGTGTCTTCTCAGCATCTTCCATTGTTTGTTGCCAATGGTCGTCAGTCTGCAACAAATCTCTTTCTCTGCAGACGTCTTTGAAGAATACATTTCTCCATCATGTGTCTTCAAAAGATACTGACCCTTTTACGTGATGGAGAAGCAGTCTCAAGTAGTAGAGGTCCCCACATCTTGGAGACATGGTATACACTCTTCCCAGAACGTTGGCTTCAAAAATACCTGAAAGATCTTCCATTCTCTTGCCAGCCTTCCTTCTTTGCCATCTCCTATTGTTCCATGTGTAAAATGCCATGAATTCAGTTAATGCTGTTCTCGCCATACCATTTTTCCTCACTTGCTGAGCAGCATCAACTCTGATAACGACTCGTTGTTCTTGTGGTAGATGTACCTGGAGTCACAAGACAGCGGGGTATGTCTCATGTCGGAAATCAGTTTCAAGGATTGAAGCTGTAAAGATTTACATCTTTATTTCAAACAGATAACAACACAAAAATTAGTAATAAAGCAATAAAATCATTATTTTTCCCAGGCGGGTGTGGCAATAAACCCTTACAGTATGTAAAATACAGACTATTGAGCCACTCTATCCCCACACACAGAGGTAATGTTCAAATAGATATATTTATACAAATGTATCTTTATATATTTATTAAGATACATTTACAGCAATTCAGCAATACATTATCTTACAGAGCATTGTACAGCCTCTTGCCTGTTAGGATTGACAGATTCTTCAGATAAAGGAAAGGTTAGCCCAAATATGGTTATGCTGAAGAAACTATTTTTTTTGCAGATTCAAGCATTCATTTTTTTACCTTGTTGGTGCACATTACAATCTTGTAGAGTAAGGAATACGAGCCAAGTGTCTGAACATTCTCCTGATGTTTATATCATAGAGAAAAGCATTCATGTATTTATGCTGTTATCTTGCTAGTGTTATGGAAGAAGGGCGAAAATATTTTTGCTATGATGCTGTAGCCTTGCTATTGTAATAGGAGAAAGGTGAAAGCATTTCTGTTAGCCTTGTTCGTGTAATAGGAGAATGGTTAAGCATCCATTTTTGCTTCTAAATCTACAGCTAAATCCATTTTGTAACTTTAAAATCTTTAAACTTTCCCATTCCCGGATAAATGTGTGGTTATCCACTTTGGTGGCAAAAACAGGAAAGTAGACTATTATCTGAATGGTGGCCGATTAGGAAAAGGGGAGATGCAACGAGACCTGGGTGTCATGGTACACCAGTCATTGAAAGTAGGCATGCAGGTGCAGCAGGCAGTGAAGAAATCGACTGGTATGTTAGCAATCACAGCAAAAGTGAGTATAGGAGCAGAGAGGTTCTACTGCAGTTGTACAGTGCCTTGGTGAGACCACACCTGGAGTATTGTGCACAGTTTTAGTCTCCTAATCTGAGGAAAGACATTCTTGCCATTTCTCATATGAAACTCCTGACATCCCAGGAATCAGTCTGGTGAACCTTCTCTGTACCCCCTCTATGGCAAGAATGTATTTTCTCAGATTTGAAGACCAAAACTGTACGCAATACTCCAGGTGTGGTCTCACCCAAACCTTGTCAGCGGCTCACAGATTACAGAAATGACGTATTGACGGCGAAAATTTTAAACAGAGTCGCTGACAGTATAATCAGCGGCTCATAACCTACAGAAATGCTGTTTTAATGGCAAGTATTAAAACAGAGTCACTGACAGTATAGTCAGCGGCTCACTGACTGCAGGAATGCTGTTTTCAATATGATCATGGCTGATCATCAAACTCAGTATCCTGAGTATTCCAGTGACTCACCACTCTCTGTGTGAAAAATGTTTTCCTCATCTCGGTCCTAAAGGAAGTACCCCTTATCCTTAGACTGTGACCCCTTGTTCTGGAACTCCCCAACAACGGAAACAATCTTCCTGTATCTAGCCCGTCCAACCCCTTAAGAATTCTGTAAGTTTCGATAAGATCCCCCCTCAATCATCTAAATTCTAGCGAGTACAAGCCGAGTACAAGCTGACTTGACCATGGAGAACAACGACATGGCAGACCATTTGAATAACTACTTTGGTTCTGTCTTCACTAAGGAAGACATAAATAAACTGCCGGAAATAGCAGGGGACCGGGAGTCAAATAAGATGGAGGAACTGAGTGAAATCCAGGTTAGCCGGGAAGTGGTGTTGAGTAAATTGAACGGATTAAAGGCCGATAAATCCGCAGGGCCAGATAGTCTGTATCCCAGAGTCCTTGAGTACACAGAAATAGTGGATGCATTAGTGATAATTTGTCAAAACTCCTTAGATTCTAGAGTAGTTCCTGAGGATTGGAGGGTAGCTAATGTAACCCCACTTTTCAAAAAAGGAGGGAGAGAGAAAATGGGGAATTACAGACCAGTTAGTCTAACATCGGTAGTGGGGAAACTGCTAGAGTCAGTTATTAATGATGGGATAGCAGCACATTTGGGAAGTGGTGAAATCATTGGACAAAGTCAGCATGGATTTACGAAAGGTAAATCATGTCTGGCGAATCTTATAGAATTTTTCGAAGATGTAACTAGTAGAGTAGATAAGGAAGAACCAGTGGATGTGTTATATCTAGACTTTCAGAAGGCTTTCAACAAGATCCCACATAAGGGATTAGTATACAAACTTAAAGCACACGATATTGGGGGTTCAGTATTGATGTGGATAAAGAACTGGCTGGCAGACAGGAAGCAAAGAGTAGGAGTAAACGGGTCCTTTTCAGAATGGCAGGCAGTGACTAGTGGGGTACAGCAAGGCTCAGTGCTCGTACCCCAGCTATTTACAATATATATTAATGATTTGGACGAGGGAATTGAATGCAACATCTCCAAGTTTGCGGATGACACTAAGCTGGGGGGGTTGTGTTAGGTGTGAGGAGGATACTAGGAAGCTGCAAGGTGACTTGGTTAGGCTGGATGAGTGGGCAAATGCATGGCAGATGCAGTATAATGTGGATAAATAGTAAGATTAAATGAGGACTTACCAGTTTGAAGTTTGATCTTGATTTTATGAGGAGTTACGTTGGTGATTACGTGAAGAAGGCACGCCAGGCCGCATGCGCAGCAAACTTTAAAGCAGCCGTATGAAATCACAAATAAACAACACCAAAGTAAACAGTAAGATCAGTGACTGGAGAACTACCAAATGATCTTTTATGAGAGAGGGTTGCGTGTGAAGGGCACGTAATCACCAACGTAGCTCCTCATAAAATCAAGATCAAACTTCAAACTGGTAAGTTCTCGTTTAATCTTACTATTTTACTTCGGAGTCACGTGAGTGATTCCGTGAAGAGTTCAAATTTTTTGATTTCATGCCACAGATTACAATCTCGGCATCCCACTGCATTTGATTGACTCGAAAGAGAAATAAATGCATTAGTAATAACATTGTATTCAATGTAATGATAGGGTTTATTTAACAATGTAAACAAACAACAGTACTGCTTAAAATGTCATTTGCAAACAGCCCTGGATTGACAATTGGCCGATGATAACAATTCTGAAACATCAGTTCATTTGTTCATCCGATGGCTGCTAAAATTTGGTCGAAGGACACATCCCTCCCTTTGGCCGCCAACATAGCTGCTGCCCTAGTATAATGCGATGTAAACACACTATCTAAATGATATACTGACGTTGATGCTGAACCGGTGGAATGAGACATACAATCTTCAATGTTAATACCTGTTGCAGCCACCTTGAAATATTCTGAACCGACCTTCTCTTGTGTAATTGTTTATTAACTAATACACAGTGCTGAATCCATACTTCTAAGGATTCTCGTGGCCTTGATAACATAAAAATGAGACCGTGGGGTATTCAAAATCATCTTAAAAAATCATGCGAGCCCTGGTCTGCTCTGCTAGCGTAGACCAGAATGTAAAATGTAATGGCATAAACAGCCAATTCCATCCAGTCCAGCCACACTGGTTGCAATGTTTTGCCGTCGTTGCGCTGATATTAGAGTGATGACTAAGGATGTAGCTGGAACCCCTTGGTGAAGTAATGTTTACAATAACCAACTGCATAATCTTGTGATCTGAGAACTTGTATCAAGACCTTTTTAACAACTTGATATCCGGGTTGGACCCGACAATGTAGTTCCCTTGTGTTACAGCTGTAATTTCTCTATAACTGAACTATTGTCAATATCACTTAAAATGAACTGGCAATATCAGTAATCTGTATCATATCAAATGTATCATTAATATTTAACAAACATTTCTGATCCCCTCAATAGAGATGTACTGCTTTTTTGGATGCTATCCATGCATACTGCAGTGAACACTCTCATGGCTAAATGTAACAACCTGAGGCATGCCAATCCATTGAAAATGTGTAAGTCAATAATCGTTTTACTGTGCAAAGACCAGTCTCCTAAACTACAGTTTACAACAGCAAGTTCTTGCTTTTTGGCATAACTGTACCGTTGTGCCATAATGCCTGATGAAGCAGGCAACATGGACGCTTGGCCAGTCTGATAGTACAAATCCAAACAAGGTCTTGTTGACTGTTTTAAGACCCAGCTAATGCAGAAGTCATAAAGTCCATTCATCCTATTGAAGCAAGAATGTATTTCTCCACACTGTTGTGTCACATATTTTTGCAAACAGTGAAACATGCATAAACATGACGAACATTTGATGAAGTATTGAATCATGCTTTCATAATACTTTGAGATCCAACACTTATTCTGTGTTATCATCAATCTAAACTGGATGATACACCAGTGGCAAGAAGATTAATTGCAGGATATTCTTCCTAATTACCATGTGACTAACATATGTCAGCGTTGTAGAGTAGCAACTTAAATTTGAGCATGAAGAATATGTATATTCACTCAAAACCTTACTCAACGGTGCATTTAATGTATATATTTAGTTGATACTAACAACTGAAGAATTGGTAACTCATGCAATCTCCAATACCTCAAGTAGGTGATGGTATTTGGAACTTCTTATCTAGAGTTCTAAATATCAGTTCATAATAACTGAATTGACCAACCACACTACTGCAGCGAGTTTCAAGTTCAAGTTCAATGATTTATTTTCATATTTAGCAATGCTAAATACTGTTACTTCATCATAGTGGCTGATAATAGATTCAGCTGATAACAGCACAAAGTTGTTAACAATGCTCTAATTGCTACTACACAATATCAGTTCCTTGATTTGCTCAGCTGCAACACAGCTGCAATATTGCCAATTACTCTTAATGAAATAACTCCAATCCCTTGCCATAAAACAGAGACAAATTAAAATAATTAAAGGTAAATCCGAATGACCAACTAACAGTTTATCCCATCCATAAACGTTACTGTTATAGTACCCTTATATTATCTTAGATAACCTTTGTAATGGGATTTGTATAACATGTATCTCTTACCTTATAAATCTGTTGTAGTCGGGAAATAAGTTTTATATTTGGAAACTTCATATGCCACTAATACATGGGTGGTTTGCATGAGAACTTTTGTCCAAATTCCAACCTTGGCCATAATACAAACCCTTAGTGTGTTGTACAAAACAAATGTAGATACTACAACTTGTGAATGGTGCACTACCCATTTTGGAAGTGCTCAGGATTTCTGAGCTATCATGCTGCTTAATTGCAGTGAATTGCTACTGCCAATGAACACCTGGGGTGTGTCTCTGAATGATAACTTTGCCCGTAGTTGGCCTAATTGAATCGTCTGCCAGGCTTCTCCTGTAGAATAGACCTACCTGAATAACAGATTCAGCGGTTGGCTCTCACATCCTCCCAGAACCATTGTTCACTGCCAGCACATATGTGCTTGAGTATGTTTTAATGACATCTTAGAGTCCGGAGTCATCTTGACCTTTTGCTCTTCCCTCCTCAGAGAGGGTGATTCGTAGGCAACCATAACAGGCATTGCTGCAGGCCACAGGAGAAAAATACAGATACAATCCACTGGCCTTAACCCAATAGAATATTCTACTGGAATGGAACTTTGTTGTCAGGAAAATACCTCTGACACGTGCCCTTCATTTCTTGGGGTATGCCCTTAGGTCATACCCTGAGACTCAGTGTCTGCAGGATACTGAGCCATCTTAGTCTCTGCCTCCAAGAGGGAGACCCCGGTAGCACTGCATGCAACAGTTGCTATATTTGGGATAGTCGTTTTCAATGGACTATCCAACCCCGGTGAGGAATTCATCCCCCTACTCCGTGGGTCTTGCTCTCCAGCCCCGGTGAAGAATCATCTCCCAACTCCTTGGGCGAGCATAGATGTGTGAATTTAAGTAAATCTGTCCCAAGCATTGCTGGTGCCGCTTTGTAAAGTCCGGCAGTTTTTTACATGAAACAGCCTTGCATCAGGCACTCCTGGTACAGCTCTTCCGTAGGCCGACACTTCTCACATAAAGCAGCCTAATCAGGCACTGCTAGCACGGCTCTCCTGTAGGCCGGTAAGGTTCCAAGTGAACTGCCCTGAAACACGTGCTGCTGCTACAGCTCTCCCGTAGACCGGTACTTATATACATGAAGCGGCCTTGTCAGGTGCTGCTGGTGCAACCTGTCCCATAGGTCCACGCAATTGCGATGTAACCTCACTAAAACAACATTTTTAATGTACAGTTTATCTGCGAAGGGAAAAATAATTCATAGCAAACACGTGCTTAAACAATTTACTTTAGTTTTTAACCCTTTATAGCCCCACTCACCTGAGTCAGAAATAGGGCTAAATGAGTCCCAGTTATTCCTTACCTGGGTACCAACATCTGTGAGCCACTGACCCCACTGTTAGTGACTCCAGTGTTGCTTACTTGCTGTTCCAACGGCAAACCATAGGCTGGAGTTGCTGACCCATCTGTCAGTGATTTTTCCAACATAAATTGTTGTATTAACTGCCTTTTTGCAGGCTGGGAGCCGCTGACACCCCTGTCAGCGACTCTGTTTTAATTCTTGCCGTTAAAACAGCATTTCTGTAGGTTATGAGCCGCTGATTATACTGTCAGCGACTGTTTAAAATTTTTGCCGTCAATACGGCATTTCTGTAGTCTGTGAGCCACTGACTAACTATCAGTGAATCTGTTTAAATTTCTAGCCATTAAAAAATGCATTTCTGCAGTCTGTGAGCTGCTGATTATACTGTCAGCGGCTCCTAATCATACAACCCGATCAATTTAGCCAGTTTCAGCATTTACGGTCGGAATGGGTTTCCCCGCAGTCCAACCGGCAAGTTGTTGGGCTGTAAGACTGGCAGGAAAAAAACCTTTTGTGAAAAGAGGCTCCTGCCTGAAACCTGGTAAGTAAAAACCAAACTTACCTTAAAGTTTAACTTACCACCGGCAAGAGCTCTGTCCTGCCAGACCGGTGCTCGCGCCAATGCGGCTGACGTAATGCTGCTCATGCGGCCTGACGGGCCTTCTTCACTGAATCACTCATGTGACTCCGAAGTAAAATGTGAGGTTATCCACATGGCAAAAACAGGAGGGTAGACTATTATCTGAATGGTGGCAGATTAGGAAAATGGGAGATGCAACAAGACCTGGGTGTCATGGTGCACCAGTCATTGAAAGTAGGCATGCAGCTGCAGCAGGCAGTGAAGAAAGCAAATGGTATGGTGGCTTTCATAGCAAAAGGATTTGAGTATAGGAGCAGGGAGGTTCTACTGCTGTTGGACAGGGTATTGGTGAGTCCACACCTGGAGTATTGCATACAGTTTTGGTCTCCTAATCTGAGGAAAGACATTCTTGCCATAGAGGGGGTACAGAGAAGGTTCACCAGACTGATTCCTGGGATGTCAGGACTTTCATATGAGGAAAGACTGTATAGACTCGGATTGTACTCGTTAGAAGTTAGAAGATTGAAGGGGGATCTTATAGAAACTTACAACATTCTTAAGGGGCTGGACAGGCTAGATGCAGGAAGATTGTTTCTGATGTTGGGGAGGTCCAGAACAAGGGGTCACAGTCTAAGGATAAGGAGGAATTCCTTTAGGACCGAGATGAGGAAAACATTTTTCACACAGAGAGTGGTGTGTCTCTGGAATACTCAGGACACTGAGTTGGATGATCAGCCATGATCATATTGAATGGCGGTGCAGGCTCGAAGGGCCGAATGGCCTACTCCTGCACCTATTTTCTACGTTTCTGTTTCTATGAGCCTATCCAGTCTTTCTTCATGTACAACTGCAGTAGAACCTCTCTGCTCCTGTACTCAAATCCTTTTGCTGTGATTGCTAAAATACCATTCAATTTCTTCACTGCCTGCTGCACCTGCATGCGTACTTCCAATGACTGGTGTACCATGACACCCAGGTCTCGTTGCATCTCCCCTTTTCCTAATCGGCCACCATTCAGATAACCGCACATTTATCCACATTATACTGCATCTGCCATGCATTTTCCCACTAACCCAACCTATCCAAGTCACCTTGCAGCCTCATAGCATCCTCCTCACAGCTAACACTGCCCCCCAGCTTCATGAATTCCACATGGACAATGCACAATTCAGATCTCTCTTGAATTCAATTCAAAAGCTAAGAAATAGGAAGAAATAAAAGTTAAAATACTGACAAGGTCACCAATCCTAATGCCAGGCTATGCGGCGAGGAACATGAACAGTCTCTTTGCTGAGCCACATCACCAGTTTACTAAAAGTTGAGAGGACAGTTAATTTCCACATTGATAGCCAATGCATTTCCAAAGAGCAAAGGAAAAGAAAATAACTGTGTGCGGCTCCACATCCACACAACAGCAACTTCTTAAAGAGACACTACCTATAAAAACACGTTAGACTCTACAAAGATTTATCACGTAAATGAGCAAGTTTATTCAATGACATCCTATTTCGTCTGGATTATAGGATTAATTCAACATTCACCCAGACTGGTTCCACAAACAAGTAACAGTCTTTAAACTCACTCACTCTACACCCTCTTTTCTGTGACATTCACTCACAAATGTCCACACCTCATGCAACATGCTGAATCTCAGATATTCACACACTTTAAAGCAATAAAATTCTCACTCAAGAGTAAAACACAGTTATACGCTCCTCCTGAAAACCATGCAAAACTTTTAAAACATTGATACACCCCAAAATGTTTATACTTGGTTCATAAATACAACACACACTGAAGAACTGTCCCAACCCAAAACACACATTTACACATCCCTTATATCGCACTCGACTCTCTCTCTATCTGTTGCTGCTGCTACTGCTTCAAAGTGTAAGCTACATTCCACTATCCCTTCCCTCCTTGTCAGCATGCATAAGGAAGTGTATACAGTGTAAAAGGACAGATAGAAAAAACATCAGGTACACAAATTTGTCAGAGGGCGGTGAGCCAAAGCCCCGTCAAAGATGCAGCCCCCTCATTCCCAAAGATCGTTTTACATGGCAGACCGTCACATTAATTAATTTAACACTCCCTTGTCTGACAGAGCCATTCTGTCTATGAGAATCTTTGGTTCTTTGGGGACCAATGTGCAGAATTCATAATCTGCTGTGCGGGCAGTAATGTCAGCTAGGGCATTCCCCCGGGAGACTTCATTGTGGCCACTCATCTGGGCATTGCACTTAATAATGGCCAATGACTGGGAGGGCTAAGGCATGTAGTAGCTGGCGCAGGAGCCAGCTCTGTTTTTATGTTGTGAAAGTCTTCATTTTGTTCAAGTGAGAGAGAATTGCAGACTATAGAATTGCAGAGACACCAGCAATGAGTGGTTTAATGTATCCACTGCCAGTAGAAATTGACCAAGCCCAGAAATGCGATTGGTCCGATTCCCTGTCATTCAGGGTCTTGCCGCACCTCACACTTGCCCGGTTACTCACAGACTTTCCCTTCTCCCTCCATCAGGGAGATGAGCTCTGTATCTGCAAACAGGTCAGAGTCTTTTGTTTCAAGTTTGTTTTAAACTGTACCAACTGTTGGCTGAAAAATGTTAAAGTTCTTAGGACAGTGAACAGCCTTCATTCTTGCAGGGTAGTTAAGGTACAGTGCCTCGAAAGCCACCAGCTCGAAATCCTGGTTTTCCCCTTTTCAGTCTTCTTTGATTTATCTGCTGTTTCTCTTTCTCTGGTGCTCTGTGTTGTTCAACTCTTTCACTGCTGGATTAATTACTGCTCTTCCTCTTCAGCCTGAAGCCCTCTCCCTTCTTCTTCCTCATCTTCCTTTTCAGTTCTTCCTTCTTCCGGGGTTGCCCTTCCCCATAGGACTACCGGAGCCCCTTCCTCTTCACGGGATCTTAGTGGGGTAGCTTCTTCTGTTAGTGACTGGTGGTCAGGGCATGGGGGAGGTGGTCTTCACTATTTCCAATTTTATTTCTCTCCTCGACTTTGTTCCTCATCCCCCCCTCTCTCTGTAAACAGGTCGGCATGCCAGACAAGGGGTCCCCGGGGATATTTTGCTTAGGTTTCCATTTTTAAATACCAATTGTTCAATATTATGTTGGCCAACCATATTCTATTTTTAAAAATCTATTCATTATGTAATCTTTACATTTTCCCTGGATCCAAATAACACATATGCTGTACCGAAGCTCCCTCATGTACCAAAGCTCCCACGTGCAATGAAGCCCCCACATTTACTGAAGCTCCCACATTACTCTTATCCAGAGCCTGCCCATTACTCGGCTCAATATCGGCTTTATAATTCAGACAGCCTATTTAGTCTGAACTTATTCAATCAACAATCACAACAATTGTCTTACCTTACCTTATGCTATCTGTCAAAGATCTTGGCAGGGAACCAGATCAACTTCGGACGAAGGACCACAGTGTTCCCGGGCACTCTCAGGAGTTCAGACTCAAGGAGTCCGATAGTGAGCTTTCTACTCCCTGTAGCCTCTTACTCAGTCTTCAGAGATAGTTTCCAGCAAGATCCTGCTCGACAATGCCAACGTAAAGGTTTGTTTTTACTTCAAACAGATAGCAACACAAACATTAATAATAAAGCATTGAAATCTTTATTTCGCGGGTGTGGCAGTAAACTCTTTCAGTATGTAAAATACAGACTATAGAACCACTCTATCCCCACACACAGAGATAATGTTCAATCATATTTATACCCCAATAATCAGCAATTCAGCAATACTTTATCTTGCAGAGCATTGCCTGTTAGGATTGACAGGTTCTTCCGCTAGAGGAAAGGTTAGCCCATATATGGTTATGCTGAAAAAGCTTTTTTTTTGCAGATTCAAACATTTGTTTTTTACCTCAATCTTGAAGAGTAAAGAGTACAAACCAAGTGTATGAACATTCTCCTGAAGTTTATATCATAGAGAAAAGCATTCATGTATTTGTGTTGTTATCTCGTTAGTGTTATGGAAGAAGGGCGAAAACATTTTTGTTATGATGCTGTAACCTTGCTAGTGTAATAGGAAAAAGGTGAAAGCATCCATTTTTGCTTCTAAATCTAAAGCTGAATCCATTTTGTAACTTTAAAATCTTTAAACTTTATCAATGCCACTGCTTCTGATGGACCAAAGTATATGCCAGTTACTGTGTAATTTCGTCATGCTTGTTAACTCCAAAAACTGCTTGATCACTTCCCTTCAAGGTGTACTTGATCACGTATTTGACCGACTTTACAGAGGATCATATCTTAATGTTGATGTGGCATTTGAACAATTTCAACTGTCAAGCATTACAGGGTACCACCCAATCAGAAGTAATAGGTCGGTGCCGGCATCCCTTTTGATGTCCCTGAACTCCTCCAATGTCTGGAGAGAGTACATGTACAGAGGATATGAATCATATCCACTCCTCGTGCTCTTGAAAAATGGCTTTGGGAATCTCTTCCTGCACCTTCCATCCTTCCAACATGGAGAGGCATGCTTGCAGAATGGTCCATGCATCATCGTGCTTGAGTACCAATTCATGCAGCTCAGGACCTACTTGCGGGTCTGGTATTTCAGCTTGCACAAATCTGTCAAAATGTTTTGGTCTTGGCTTACTTATTTTTTCAAGTCACAGCAGACAGTGCAAATGAGGCAGGCCTTCCTTCTGATATTCCACAGTCGAGACGAAAGCTGTACAGTTGCCAAAGAGGCCATGTGGTCTAGTGAGCTACTTGATGAATAGCTTTCTTTTCAGATTGAATATTCTTGCAATCAAGTCTGGTCTATCACATGACTGCGGATTGTGAATGAGGCACTGTCGCATCTCACTCCACTTTGGATTGCAAGTCATCATAATGAAAAATGAAGCATTGCCACACTTCCGAACGTACAACATGGCATCCTGGCATCATTCCATCATATATCTCGGTGCTGTTGGTAATTTATTTGCCCGTACCTTATTCCTTATATCAATTAATCAGCAGAGGAGATGGCAGTTCCTTACAATGCAGTTTTGTTGAGGGAGAGTCATTCAGCAAGCAGGCCAGTGACTGTAAGAGTCTATCTGGCTTTATTTGTCTACGCATAGGCTTTTTATACAATATAGTAAACAAGTCATTGTGTGATAAGATATTGCAACCTTCACACACATACAGCTTAATCTTGCAGGCGCCAACTGTCTGTTGGGAGGGTGCATTTTCTGTCACTGAGAGCTACATGTTTTCTGTTTTTTCCCAATCGGATCGTTTGCAGTTTGTTATGTGTTCTTTGGCACATATTGAATCTTGCAAGGTTCAGCATGTCTTGGTTACATTTTAAGGCTACATATGGCAATTAGCTAGTACAGTGTTTTACTTTACAATTTATTTCACAGTGCACCGACAAATGTTGAGGAGAGGATGATGCACTTTCCAATGTTCTCCAAATCATCATTATCATTTAATGCATCTGTGAGGCCTCTGTAAGTTGTTGATCTCAACGATGTTCGGTTCATGCGAATATAATTGAGCCTACCAGTCTCAATCTTAGCTGCCATATCAACCACACTTTGTGGAAAGAGTCATCCTCCTCTCAAAAGGTGGTTTAATTCATTATCATTATTCATAATCCTATAGGCATAACATTGTATTGCTGGAAATTTCTTGTGGTTACTCATTTGGAGTTGGTGATGCCATCCATCATCTCCATGTGGAAAGAAAAGGACGTATTGATAACTATGATACGACTCATGAAATTACTTTAGGCCTCTTCCTCTTTCTTTCAAGAGAATGTGCTGTGATATTGCCTGAGGGTGATTATGTTTTGTTATTATGATGTCAAATTCCTTGCCAATTTGTGTGTTAAACCGCCTTTCATGTTCCAAAGCTGGCCGACGATCTAGATGAATGAAGATTGATGCCTCTGGTAAACCTTGAATTGTTTCCTTTGCAATTTTAAGTGTTTCAATGTAAGGGTTGTTTTGTCTTATCAAGTTTTCAAGCATTGTCACAATTTCCCTTTGAATATCAGCATTTTGCAGTATACCCATTCACAATTCAATGTTGTCTTCGGGTTCATAAAATAAATCTGCATTAATTGACTTTGCTGGTGTAGGTCAGGCATCAATGAACTATGTTAATGATGAATCTGGCCTTGAATGATCACTGAAGGATTCCATCCGGGTGGCACCACTTGCTTGGCACTGAATGACGTCAGTTAAAAGAGACAATTGTATTGTTTGATATTCTGAACTCGTTTGCTTGTGGTGTGTCATAATATACAATCTCATGAGTTCACCAGGCAGTGCCCGCAGAGGAGCAATGTTCACTTGACCCTTCAGTTGCGGTTTCTCCAGAGAAACGGTATGCTTGACACTGAGGGCAAACCTTGGTAATTTCACCAACATCAGCAGAAAGATTTCTCCATGCGAGTTGTGCACTTCATCTCATTGTATCTCTGGCCCGCTGTTCGGCCAATCTTCTAGTTCTTCCATCTCTCATCTCTTCATGCCTTCTTCTTAGCATTCTTTGTTGATTCTTGAGATGCTCACTTCTTTGTGGCGTCTCTTCAACCCTTCTACTTTGCGTTCTTTCTCGTTGATCCTTAAGACGTTCAGTTCTTTTTGGTTGCGTCCCTTTATCCGTTCTTTGCGACCTTTCCTGTTGGTCCTTGAGATGCTTAATTCTTCTTTGTGGCGTCTTTTCATCCCTTCTGCTTTGCGTTCTTTCTCGTTAATCCTCGAGATGTTCTGTTTTTTTTGGTTGCATCTCCTCATCCTTTCTTTTTTGCATTCTGCGTCATTGTTCTCTCTTGTTGCTGGTCGATGTCTCTTGGTATTGTTCCTTCACTATGCTGTAGCTGCTTTTATCCCTCTTCTCGGCATAATGTTAATAAAAGCAGCCTAAACACAATTTTAATTGTTAACAAAATCATATGAGTCCCTGTCACATAGGAGGTCTGGCCCCACAACACAATATTCCACCACTCACCCATTCCCCCAGCGTAACGCATTCCCCCAACGCCACTGCTGCCGCTACTGCTGCTGCTTCTGTTCCATCCAAAAATTCTGTCCGGTTGGAGACTTCCGCCGGCCATCCACAGTGTCCCTCAGCTCCAGTAAATACGCAATGGCGCAGGAAGCAGCAGACTGTCCCATAAAGTGACAGGAGAAGAGACTAATCCACGTGGCACCAACTGGCTGAGAGGAGATCTATCTGCGCATGTGCGGTTTATAAGATTTTTAAACCTCGCTAACTTTTACAATTTACCACCAATTGGAATGAAACTTGGTGCACTTGCAGCACAGGAGAACAGTGAGTGAGATGGCAAAAAAAAATCATAGAGACATCGCGTACAATATCAAGAGGGAGGTCCCCCTTCCCCCTCTCCTCCCCCCTCTCCATCCACCCTCTACCCCCCCTCTCCACCCCCTCTCCCTCCACCCCACTCCCTCCACCCCACTCTCTCCCCCCCATCTCCTCCCCTCTCCCCCCCACCCACTTGCTCTCTTTCTCTGCCCCTTGGAGGGGTTAGGAAGGGGGAGTAGAGGCAGCACCTACCCAGGTCGTAGAGCAGGCATCCCCACCAGGCGCCAGGCCCGGGCTAGGCTGTGGCCAGCGTGGACCAGAGCTCCAAACAATTGACGCTCATATTCCCTAAGATTATAATCGCTATTGTCACTTCCCTACAGGACAAACTCAAACAGCTCTCCAAGATGCACATTAAATTCCCTCTCCATCTTTCTTACGAAGGAAATTAGTTTTAGTTTAGAGTTTAGAGATACAGCATGGAAACAGGCCCTTCAGCCCACCGAGTCCACACCAACCAACAATCACCCCGTACACTAGTTCTATCCTACACTCTGGGGACAATGTACTGAAACCAATTAATCTACAAACCTGCAAGCCTCTGGAGTGTGGGAGGAAACCATGGCATAGGGAGAACGTGCAAACTCTGAACGGACAGCACACAAAGTCAGGAATGAACCCGGGTCTCTGGCCTTGTAAGACAGCAACTCCACTGCTGCGCCACCGTGCCACACACAATTTCAGTTGATATAATGGAAGGTGAAATCCCTACCCTATAATATTTACAGTTATATTTGTACATCTCTGTGTGACATTCTGAACTGTTCTATTGAGACTGAAAACAAGCTTGAGGAACAAGATCTCTTCCATGTGGTCTCTTTGGAGCCTACCCAACTAGACTAAATTCAAAAATTTTAGCTTACTGCATTTTAGTTTGTTTTCATTAGCGCTGCCAGTTCTGATGTAGGGTTAAGAACTATTTGTAGAGACAAGGGGATGGTCAACATTTCAAGGCAAGACCCTGCTTCAGAACTCCACATCAGAGTCTTCACCCAAAACATTGACCATTCTTTTACCTCCACAGATATTGCTTGACCTGTTGAGTTTCCACAGCAGTTTGCCTTATGCTTCAGACTTCAGCATCTGCAGTCTCTTATGTCTCTGGTGTAAGGTTATTTATCTGTAATATTAATTCAGTTTTTCTTCTCTCCACAGACACTGAATGTTGGACTGGGCCTTTCCAACTTTTTTTTATATAGTTTCTGTTTCTGCAATGGATCTGACCTTAATTTCTTGGAATCACACATCCATTTGTTTACGTTCCACATATTTCCTTTTGACATATTTTAGTATTCTTTAGAAACATAGTGTGGAAACAGGCCCTGTGGCCCACTGAGTTCACGCCAACTATCGATCACCCATTCACGCTAGTTCAATGTTATCCCACTTTCCCATCCAATTCCAAGTACAAAAGAAGCAGAGAAGGCTTTTGATCGAGTGCTGGTAAGTGTAGTTAGTACAGATGGGTACTTGATTGTTGGCATGGTCATGTTGGGCTGAAGAATCTCTTTCTTGGTGGCATCACTTTATGATACAGAAGGAGAACATGCTCCCTCATGTCTATGCTGGCTCTCACAGAAATCCTGCACTAATTTTCTCTGTAAATTTTCACTCGTTTTCTCCATAATTCTATTAATTTCCCTCCAGATTCTGCGACGCACCTTCACACGCAAGATAATTTCCAGCAGCCAATCTCCACGCCTTTGGGAAGTGAGGGAAAACTGGAACAAGCGGTCCCAGGGAAAATGCACAAGCTCCACGCAGACCACACGATTCATGATATAACCCAGATTTCTGTTGAAGCTGTGCCGTCCGCTCTCTCTCTCCCTCTCTCCCTCTCTTTAACTGTCCTCCTCAAATTAAACTCTGAGAATGTAAGAACAACAATAAAATGCCCCAAAATCAACAGGTCGGGCAATATCAGTAATCCCAGCACAGAGAATTCTATAGGTTTGGCATTATTTTGTGGTATATCATGTGGATATGAATTTCAGAATGTATATCTGAAATTACAAATAATAACTTGATAAATGAATACAGCTGTTGACTTCACTTGACACAATACTGTAAAGTCAATAAAATTGGACATGTTAAGCACAATAATTGTACTCAGCAGAGATGAAACATATAACAGTAAATGTATAATATTTTTAAACTTCATGTGTTACCTTGTGACATTTATTTCTTCATAGGTAATAATTCGCATTAATTTTAATTTGGAACAATCACTGGTTTTGAAAAGCTCCAAATTGAGATCTTTGTTGCTCTCCAGGCAGAGGCGTGCATGAAACAAGCCAGAGAACCAGTAGTTTGTGAAGACAGAATAGTGTTTCATCAGCCAAATGCATCCTTTGCACAACTACACTGAGACACTAGTTCTTTAATGAATCACTTTCCTCTGCAAGGCAACATGGAATATCCAGGACAACACTGGAAGCAGTGGGGAGATTATTATCCAGAAATTTTCCCCCAAGGCTTTTACGAAACTTATTCGTTAAACACTGTTCTCAACAACCATGCAGACTATTTTCATCATCAGAATTATTTCAACCATCCTACAATGTCATTGAGCAGGAGATCACAGAATGTTATTCTCAACCATGAGGGATCACCGCCTCATGTCATTCAACACCAGCAGCTTGAACATTATCAACAAGCCAACCAATTGCAAAGAACGAGGTTTCCCGATGAAAGTCTGTCTTCCTCTATCCAGCAAGTGATCATCACATCACACTCGGGCTTGCCTGCTTATGGAGCGACAGCAGAGAGCACAAAGCAAAATGAAACGCCCAAAATGTGTATCCTTGCTCTTTCCATGATGATAGCTGGCATCCCCACTGTCCCTGTGCCGAGAGTGAAAGCTGAGGACATGATGTTGGCTGCACAAAAATTCAGAGCTGATAACCCAAACTTAAGTGGTGACATAGATGAAATGCTGAAGGATAGACGAGAGCGAAAAGACGTCTTTATCAGTGATCAACGTTTCCCCGTTAACAATGCAGATGAAAGGATGAATTGGAAAAGAATGAGAGAAAGTGCAATCCGTTATCCTCAAATCAATGTCTTGGTAATAGAGAGCAGTGATCAGTCAGATGCAAAGAAAGTCCTATCAAATAACTTAATGCTCGTATGAATGCTGGACCTTTTAGAATAAGTTGGCCTCAGGGAAAAAGAAATTCCAATTGCTTCAAAGAATACTGTTTATAAATATGATGTTGTTAGTTCTTATACAATAGAAAAGAGCATTTGAAAGTAAATCTGTATATGATTGACTATCGTAGGTTGTGCTTAGAGTTCCGTTTTTTTTTTCCTCAATTATGCTTTTTAATTTGTAATAATATTCAATACACAAAGTAATATATTGGGTGTTATTTATGATTACCAACGATATCTGTGAATTTTGTATTATGAAGGCAAATACAAACTTCAAAATAATATCTAGAAAATAGTCTAGTTTGTAAGTCTATTTGCAAATCAAACATTAAACAGAACACAATTCCTTCAGCAACTACAAATAACCACTCAGTGTAAGTACTGCGATTCCTGGATATGTTGTTATTCCAGTCAAAGCTGGGAAAATCAACTCTACATGCAAATCCTTCATCCTGACAGATAGAACACAGAGGGAGACAGCAAACAGCAACGTCTATGCATTGAAGTAAATTACTTGGGGCATGTTTCCATTCAGGTACTGGATCTGTTCAGTAGTAGAAATTCAATGTAGTTTTAAGTTTATTTTTCATTTTGAATGTTTTAAATATTTTATGTTCTTTTATCATTTGCTTCAATCCTATTAGTTTTGAATCATTTCTCATGTTTTAAAAATGTAAGGGATGGGGAAATGCCTATCCAGTTCTGTAGCTGGGCATTGATATTTTGGGACAGGGACTGGTCCACCTGCCACGTCACATGCTGGCTTCTCTGAGAACAGGTCCTTGAATCTCGAGGTGCCCAGCTGTCCTCATTAGTTTAAAGGAAATGTGCGGGGCAAGTCAGGAATGCACTGCCAGGGTGGAGGCAGATACGATAGTGGCATTTAAGGACTTTTGGATATGCCCATGGATATGCAAGGAATGGATTATATGCAGGCAGATAAGGCTTGGTATTGGCATCATGTTAGGCACAGACATTGTGGGCCGAAGGGCCTGTTCTTTTGCTGTACTTATCCATGTTCTATGTTCTAAGTATTAATTTGATTTTTATAACCTCTATTCTTTTGCACTGCACTCTTCTACATTCTCTTTATTCTGCAAGGGACGTCCTATTTACAGTCTCCTATTCCTGCCACGTTTCCCTCCTTCAAACTCTCAATATCCATTTGCTCCCAATTTACTTCCGCCAGGTCCAGCCTTATGTTAATTAAATCTGCCCTCCCTAAATTTAGAACCATAACTTGTGGACCTTCCTTACCCCTGTCCAGCTTGAAACTGACAGAATTATGATCACTTTCCCCAAACAGTGTACTCAGTGACACTTGTACCACTTGCCTGCTCCTTTACCTTCCACTGGTTATTGAGGTCCTGCAGTATCATCTCAACAAATTCATCAACCGTTTCTCAATTCTAAAATTTGTTGCATTATCGGATGAGCACTTCATGACTCAGAATTGATTAGGAAAAGCCCACAAAGGCTCGTCCTAATCAATTTTTCAATGTTGTTCCCCTCCTGTTTCATATTCCTCTTTTGAACCAACGGGTTATTTTACCCTCAGACACTAAACTGCCAGTCCTGATGTTCTTTCCACCATATCCCTGAGATACCACGTGCTGATCAATACTTTCCATTCATTTGCATTGCCAGTCAACCGCCTTGGATTAATAGATGCAGTTTAGTCATGGAGACATACACCACTTGTGCTTACAAGAGCTCAGGACATGCATGTCCATGTTAGAGTGAAGGGCAAGCAGGATGATGAAGGAAATTGAGCTTTGGTCATGAGTAAGAAGGAGGCATAGGACAGGTATAGGTAGTTGGGATCAAGTGTATCCCTGGAGGAGTTTCTGGAACTACAGAGCAAAGTATAAAAGGGATTCAGAAGGGCAAAAAGGGGACAGGGGATAGCTCTGGCAGATAGCATTAAAGGATAATCCAAGAGATCTTCAATGTACCTTTATCCAAGTGCATAAAGGGAAAAAGGATAACTGGAGAGAGAGTGGGACCCCTCAAGAATCAAAGCGGTCAACTCTGTGTGGAGCCACATGAGATGGACAAGGCCCTCAATTAGTATTTCTCCTGTCTTACTGTGGAGAAAGACAGGAGGACTGAGGAACTTGGGGCAGTCAATGGAAGTGTCTTGAGATCAGTCAGTGTTACGGTCAAAGAGGTGCTGAAGGTCCTGACATGAAGGTAGACCAATCTCCGGGGTCTGATCAGATATTGTGGGAAACTAGAGAAATAATTGCACGTGTCTTGGTTTAAACTTATGTCATTAAAATCCTGGCGAGGTGCCAGAAGCCTAGAGGAAGGCAAATGTGCCTCTCTTCATGAATGGCTACAGGAAATGGCTGGGAACTATACGCCAGTGAGCTTAACATCTGTAGTTTGAAAGTTACTGGAAAGCATTCTGAGGAATAGGATATACATGCATTTAGATGGACAAGGGTTAATTTTATTTCGGAGTCACCTGAGTGATTCCGTGAAGAAGACTCGTCAGGCCGCACTGGTGCAAGCACTAGACTGGCAGGACAGAGCTCCTGCCAGCGGTAAGTTAAACCTAGAGGTAAGTTTGTTTTAACTTACCAGGTTTTTTCTGGCAGGAACCTCTTTTCACAGAAGTCAATAGAACATACTAAAGCACATATGTGCCGGCACTGAACAGCGCCAACAGGAGGATGTGAGAGCCAGCCGCTGAATCTGTTATCCAGGTAGGCCTATTCAACAGGGGAAGAAAGCCTGGCAGATGACTCAATTAGGCCAACGGCGGGCAAAAGCCATGGTTTCAGAATGCATCCCAGGCGCTCATCGGCAGTAAGCAGTTCACTGGAGCTGGGGGCAGCATGATAGCTCAGAAATTCCATTCACCTTACCAATCCTACTAAACAAAATGGGTCTAGCACTTCCAAAATATGGGTAGTGCACCATTCACAAGTTGTAATATTTACATTTGTTTTGTACAACACACAAAGGGTAAAAATATCTGGTTGAGGCACAGTCGGAGCATTCCAAGCAAGTTTGGATTATGGCCAGGGTTATTTAAAAAATATTAAGTTTCGAAAATTGGGCAAAAGTTCTCATGCAAACCACCCATGTAATAAGGCAGGAGTGGCATGTTATTATGAAGAATGGAGAGTGTCGGGCATACGAACTTTCCGAATATGAAAACTTATTTTTCCTGACTAACAACAGATTCATAAGGGTCAGTGATCCATGCTCTGCAAATCCCATTACAGAGGTTATCAAAGACAATATAACTGTACTATAACAGTAAAGTTTTGCAGTATGGGATAAACTGTTGTTGGTCATTGGGATTTACCTTTAATTATTATTAGCCTTGACTCCCCCCTGTGGCAAGAGATTGGAGTTATAGCAACCTGTTATAAAACTGAGTTTATTTCATCAAGAGTAATTGGCAATATAGCAGCTGTGTTTCAGCCGAGCAAATTAAGGAACTGATATTGTGTAAGTAGCAATTAGCCCATTGTTAACAACCCTATGCTATTGTCAGCTGAAGCTACCTCAGTCACAATGATGAAGTGACAGTATTCAGCATTGCTGAACATGACCATAATTCATTTGAACTTGAACCTCGCTACAGTAGTGTGTTCAGTTGAATTCAGTTATTACAAACTGATGCAAAGGACTCTAAGATGAGAAGTTCTAACTTCCAAATACTATCTCTACTTGGAGGTATTGGAGATTGCATGAGTTACCAATTCTTCAATTGTTGGTATCAACTAAATATATACACTAGATGCACCCCCATGGGTAAGGGGCTATTGAGCGAATGTACATATTCTGCATGCTCAACTTCAAGTTGCTGCTCTACGATGGTGACATATGTTAGTCACATGGCAATCAAGTAAAAGTATCCTGTAATAATTACCTAATCTCCTTTGCCACTGGTGTATCATCCAGTTCAGATTGATGATAACACAGAATAGGTATTGGATCTCAAAGTATTATGAAAATATGGTTCAATACTATATCAGAATCAGAATCAGAATCAGAATGCCTTTTATTGTCACTATACACATGTACAGTGAGATTAAAAACTGCTCCTACTCAGTGCAAAAACAAGACAAAAAGGGGGGGGGGGGATAAGGTGCACAGTTTCTGCAGCGCTATATACATATCTATAAAAAGACAATGGATAAATAGAATGGATAATAGGATTCCGATATCCAGTATGGGTTACAGTTACAGTACAAATTACAGTAGGTGGATAGATGGAAGTCCGGGGGTTAGGCTGTGAAGTCAATGCATCTGTGAGTTCAGGGAGATGATGGATTTTGGAAAGAAACTGTTCTTGAGTCTATTTGTCCTTGTGCTGATGCACCTATAGCGCCTCCCTGAGGGTAGCAGGTTGAACAGGCCAAATGCAGGATGGGAGCTGTCCTTGATAATGTTTTTCGCCCTGCTGAGGCAGCGGGAGGTGTAAATGTCCATCAGAGAGGGGAGAGGGCAGCCGATGATCTTCTGTGCTGCCCTGACTACCCTCTGAAGCCTCTCCCTGTCTGCCATGGTGCAGCTGCCGTACCATGCTGTAATGCAGTATGTCAACAGGCTCTCAATGGATGAGCTGTAGAAGGTCAGCAGCAGGTTGGAGTCTAGGTTGTGCTTCCTGAGGACCCTCAGGAAGTGCAGCCGCTGCTGAGCCTTCTTGATGACTGCTGTGATGTTGTCTGTCCAGGAGATGTCAGCGGAGATGAGGACGCCGAGAAACCGGAAGGTGTGGACCCTCTCCACACACTCACCGTTGATGTATAAGGGGGTTAAGTCGGTGCTGTGCTTTCTGAAGTCGACAATGAGCTCTTTGGTTTTCTTGGTGTTCAGAGCCAGGTTGTTTTCTGAGCACCAGGCTGTCAACTTCAGGACTTCCTCTCTGTAGGCTGCCTCATCTCCCCTTGAGATGAGTCCGACTACTGTAGTGTCGTCAGCAAACTTGACGATTCGGTTGTTGTTGTGGGCCGGACTACAGTCGTGGGTGTAGAGACAGTATAGGAGGGGGCTTAGCACACAGCCCTGCGGGGAGCCGGTACTCAACATGCGAGTGGAGGAGAGGTGGGGGCCGAGTCTCACAGTCTAGGGCCGGTTGGTGAGGTCCTTTATCCAGGCACATGGAGTGGGGAGGCCGAGAGTGACCAGTTTGTCGATGAGAATGTCCGGAATGATAGTATTGAAAGCTGAGCTGTAATCCACAAAGAGCATCCGAACGTAGCTCTGCCCCTGCTCCAGGTGGCTCAGCACAGAGTGGAGAGCTACGGTGATGGCGTCTTCCGTGGATCTGTTTGGGCGATAGGCGAACTGGTGGGGGTCGAAGTCTGGAGGGAGATAGTCCTTGATGTGCTGGAGGACCAATCTCTCGATGCACTTCATGATTACCGGAGTGAGGGCCACGGGACGGTAATCATTTAGGCTGGTGATGGGAGACTTCTTCGGCACTGGGACAATTGTGGCTGATTTTAGGCAGGATGGCAGGATGGGATAACTGCCTGGTCCAGGGAGAGATTGAAGATTCTGGTGAAGATGACGGTGAGCTGGTGGGCACACACTTTGAGCACCTTACCAGGTACTCCATCTGGGCCGGCAGCCTTCTTGGGGTTCACTGCCAGGAGCACCCGTCTGACATCGTGCTCCCTTACAGTGAGTGGAGTAGTGCAGGAGCCAGGTAAGGGTGGGAGCAGGGCTGTAGCACATGAGTGCTGCTGTTGTGATGTTTCAAAGCGGGAAAAGAAGCAATTTAGCTTCTCTGCCAGCGGCGCACTCAGGTCTTCTGTCGTTGTGGCACAGCCTCTGTAGTTTGTGATATCGAATATCGACATGTTGGTGCATGTTCATTCACTGATTGCAAAAATATGTGGCACAACAGTGCGGAGAAATACATTCTCGCTTCAATAGGAGGAATGTTCTTTATCTCTTCCTCATTTTTGCATCATTAGCCGGGTCTTAAAACAGTCAGCAAGACCTCGCTTGGGTTCGTACTGTCGGACTGGCCAAGTGTCCATGTTGCCTGCTTCATCAGGTATTATGGCACAATGGTATATGGTTATTCCAAAAACCAAGAACTTGCTGGTTCAAACTGTGGTTCAGGAGACCGGCCTTTGCACAATAAAACAATTATTGACTTACACATTTTGAATGGATTGACTTATGCCTCAGGTTGTCACATCAAGCCATGAAGGAGCTCACTGCAGTGTGCAGGGATAGCACCCAAAAAAAAGTACATTCCTATTGAGGGGATCAGAAGTGTTTTTGTTTAAATGTTAATGTTTCATTTAATATGGTACAGATTTCTGACATTTTCCAGTTCATTTTAAATGGTATTTGACAATAATTCAGACAGAGACACTACAGCTGCAACAAAAGGGAACAACGCTGTCGGGTTCAACCCGGATATCGAGTTGTTAAAAGATCTTGACACAAGTTCTCCCACTACAAGATTATGCAGTTGGTTATTGAAAATGTGTGAACATTGCTTCACCAAGGGGTTCCAGCTACATCCTTAGTTATGACACTTATATCAGCACAACAATGGCAAACATTGCAATCGCTGCGGCTAGATAGGATGGAATTGGCTGCAGGTGCCATTACATTCTACATTCTGGTCTACACAAGCAGAGTAGACTATTGGTGGCATGATTTAAGATCATTTTCGGATACCCCACGGTCTCACATCTATCTTATCAAGGCCACCAGAATCCTAAGAACTATGGAATCAGTATTGTTTTTTAGTCAACAAACAACTACACAAAGGAAGGCCAGTTCAGACTATTTCAAGGTGGCTGCAGCAGGTTCTGGATTATACAGGTATTAACACTGATGATTGTATATCTCATTCTACCAGGTCAGCATCAACATCAGCAGCCAGGGCAATGGACATACCCATCGACCATATCCTCGCGACCGCAGGATGGTCAACTAAATTGATTTTTTTTTAAATTTCCATATGCCGGTTACTGACCCGGGGCTTTGCCCATACTGTTTGCGTCCACTTTAGCCTCGCCTGAGTTACAGGGCTTGCTATTGATTTCTTTATTAACTTAAACCATTAATACATGTGAATCAATATCATCCTAATGAATTTGATTATTCACTCATCCTGAGTCAATCGATGCAGTTGGACGCCGAGATTTCGATCTGCGGCATGGAATCACAAAGCTTTGAAGTCTTCACTGAATCACTCACGTGACTCCAAAGTAAAATAGTAAGATTAAATAAGAACTTACCAGTTTGAAGTTTGATCTTGATTTTATGAGGAGTTACGTTGCTGATTACGTGCCCGCCACGCCCAACACTCTCTCGTAAAAGATCATCTGGTAGTTCTTGTGTCACGCATCTTACTATGTCACTTCGGTGTTTGTTATTTGTGATTTCATACCGTTGCTTTGAAGATTGGTGCGCATGCGGCCTGACGGGTCTTCTTCACGTAATCACCAACACAACTCCTCAAAACATCAAGATCAAACTTTAAACTGGTAAGTTCTCATTTAATCTTACTATTAAATAGAGTCAGCATGGGTTTGTGCATGGGCGATCATGCCTCACAAATCTGAATGAGGTTTTTGAAGATTTGACCAAAAAGTTTAATGAGGGCAGAGCTACAGAAGTATATATTGACTTCAACAAAGCATTTGATAAAGGTCGACATGGTAGGCTGCTCTAGAAGTTTAGATCACATGAGAACCAAGGAGAGATAGCTCAAAGTGGACTAGGACACTGAGGACTATTTGTTCATTGATGCCCTATGGCCCTTCATGGTGCATCAATTTAGCCTTGAGTGCATCAATTTAGTCTTCCTCCCACATGCCTGGCAAATCCATGCCTGTCTGCCAACTGGTCCTCAGGTCATTCTGATGGGGAATGGAGGTGTAAAGGGATTGAATGTTCACAATAAAGATGAGGTTATTGGGAACTAGGAATTGGAAGATATTGAGGTGGTGAAGAGCATCTAAGGTGCCTTGGAAGAAGTTCGGAAGGGACTGGACAAGGAGGAACAAGAGAGAACCAAGATATTTCGACATAGATTTGGTGGGGCATGAGCAAGCAGAAACAGAGGGCCTGTCAGGGCAGTCCGGCTTATGGATTTTGGGGAGATGGAAATGGGCAGTTAGGGAACTATAAGCTTGGATACTGTGGACGGGAGAGCACCGGAGATGATAAGATGGTTTGGGAAATGGTGCCTGAAGTTTGTCAATGCGGTTATGGCCAAGAGATATAGGGTATTCAAGAGCTGATGTCTGGCCACAGCACAGTAGAGGGCAGTCTGCCCCACTGCAAAGGCACCTCCCTTGTCAGTGGATTTGATGGCTATCTGTAGATTGGTACTGAGTGCGTGGGAAGCGCTGCACTTTCAGAGGGGGTGAGATTGGAGAAGTTAGGCCCTTCGATGTCTGGCGGCATTTGGAGAGGTCAAGAGAGGAAAAATGGCTACTAGGGGAAAAATGGCTACCAGGGAGAGTTTGACAACCTTTTGGCTCCTTTTCACCTTTGGCCTATCCAACTATCACTTGCTAGGTTTAATGCCACCCTATCTTTCTTATCCAGCTTTCATCCCCCACCACCACTCCTTCAGTTTGAACAAGGGGTGCTAACCTGAAACATCCTCTGTCCATTCTCTCCACAGAAGCCGCTAGATCCTTTGAGTTCCTCCAACACTGATTTAGATCAAGATTCCAGCATCTGCAGTTTATTGTGTCTTTGTGTTCACTGGGAACTTTGGTCTCTAGCTATGTATGAGGTCTCCTTATCTTTGGAGAAAGTTTAGAGAAAGTTCACCAGGCCAATTCCTGGCTTAGCAGATTTTGATAGCACGAGAAATGGCCCAGAGATATGTGATTGGGAGGTTATAGCCATTACAGAAACCTGGCTAAGGGAGAGACAGGACTGGTAGCTTTATATTCCAGGATATACCTGGATGGTTCAGCTGAGGAAGATGTGGAAGAGCTGTATTATCGATTAAGTGGGACACCACAGCAGTCGTCTGAAATGATTTTTATTTTAGTTTTTTAGTTATAGTTTTAGTGATACAGCACGTGTGAAGCAGGCCATTCGGCCCACCGAGTCCGCACAGACCAGTGATCCCCGCACATTAACACAAGCCTACACAATACCAGGGACAAATTACACTTATACCAAGTATACTAAACCAAGCCAATTAACCTGCATACCTGTACGTCTTTGGAGTGTGGGAGGATCTCGGTGAAAACCTGCTTGAAATTAGATATAAATAAGGAAAGGGCTTAGAAACATTGAAACATAGAAAATAGGTGCAGGAGGAGGCCATTCGGCCCTTCGAGCCAGCACCTCCATTCATTGTGATCATGGCTGATCGTCCCCTATCAATAACCCGTGCCTGCCTCCTCCCCATATCCCTTGATTCCACAAGCTGCTAGAGGTCTATCTAACTCTATCTTAAATCCATCCAGTGACTTGGCCTCCACTGCCCTCTGTGGCAGGGAATTCCATAATTCACAACTCTCTGGGTGAAAAAGTTTTTTCTCACCTTAGTCTTAAATGACCTCCCCTTTATTCTAAGCTTGTCTACAAGTTAAAGATCCACATTGAAGTAAGGCCAACTTTGAACGTATTTGTCATGAACCAGAGTGATAAGTCAGAAATTGGACGGACTGATGGGAAGGTAAGCGCCGGTAAGTCTTAAAGAAAAGACAGGCAGGGAGAGGTGAAGGAATATGGTGACGTTAATGGGCTGAGTGTGTTTATTTCAATGCAGGGGGTACTGTGGAGAAAGCAGATTAACATTCAGTCTGGATCAGTGTTTGGGACTATGATGTTGTGGCTGTTGCAGAAACGTGGACATGACTGGCAGCTCAATGTTCCAGAGTTTTGATGTTTGAGAGGTGATCGAGAGGAAGGAAAAAGTAGTGGAGGAGCTGCACTACTAACCTGGGAGACTGTCTTGGCGGCACTGAGTGAGGACACACTGGCGGTTTTGTCTGCTAAGGCGATAACATTATAAAAGGCATAGATGGGATAGATAGTCTACACCTTTTATTTAGGATGAATAAAATCAAATAATAGAAGGCACAGCTATAAGATGAGAGTGGGAAAGTTTAATGGAGGAGTGAGGAGATGTTCTCTACACAGAGTGGTGGGGGGCTGGAACACATTGCCAATGGTTGCGGAGGAAGACATGATATTGGCGTTTAAGAGGGTATTAGATAGGCATGTGGAAATGCATGGAGTGGAGGGACATAGAGCATGTAAAGGCAAATGAGATCACTTCAACTTGGCATCTTGTTCAGCGCAAACATTGTGGGTTGTGCCATAAACAGTTTTTTTTTTGTGTTCTTACTGAGGGAAGATTCATTTGACAAGCTGAAAGCTGATGCAGGAGCGAGGGACTTTTAATGCTGAGGCCAATTAATTTGCTGAGGGGAGCATTGGACGAGCTGAAAACTGTTATCATCCTGGAGTGACTGCTCTTTAGTAGGTGTATAGGAGAGTGTAGGAATAAAGGCGTAGACTATTTTCTGTGCAAATAAAGGCATAGACTATTTTCTAAATGGGAAGAGAATTCAGAAATTGGAGGTGCAAAGGGATTTGGGAGTGCTGGTGCAGAATGCCCAAAAACTTAATTTGTAAGTCGAATCAGTAGTCAGGAAGGCAAATGCAATGCAATGATTTTGAGAGGGATAGAATACAAAACAGGGGTGTAATGTTGAGGCTTTATAAGGTACTGGTCAGACTGCATTTGGAGTACAGTTAGCAGTTTTGGACACCATATTTTACTAAACCCTACACTCTAGGGAAAATGTACAAATTTTAATTAGTAGGCTAATTAGCCTACAAACTTATATTTCTTTGGAGTGTGGGAAGAAACTAGAGATCCCGGAGGAAATCCACGCAGGTCACGGGGAGTACGGACAAACACCGTACAGACAAGCACCAGTAGCCAGGATTGAACATGGGTCTCTGGCGCTATGAGGCAGCAACTCAACCATTGTGCCACCATGCCTCCCGGATACGTAGACAGATTACTGAAAGATGCCAAAGCAAGGGGGTGCCTCAGTGGGTGACCTTAACTTCCCCAATATTAATTGGTACTTGGTCAGTGCCAAAGGCTTAAAAGAGACAGAATGTGAGGTGTACCAAGAGGGTTTCTTCAAACAGTATATGGATAGTCTTACCCAAGGAAGCATCATACTGTACCTCGTTTCAGGAAAAGACCCTAGCCAGGTGACTGATGTTTCAGTGGAAGACCATTTTGGGCTTAGTGATCGCAACTCTGCAGTTGTTAAGTTTGTTATGAATAGGGAGAAAGCTGAACCTTGAGGAAAGATACTGAATTGGAACAGGGCAAACTACAACTCTATTAGAAGGAACTCAGGAGGGTATACTGAGCAAGCGTGAGGTGTTGCACTTTGGGAGGTTGAATGTAAGTGGAAAAAATACAACTAATGGCATGACACTTAACAGCATTGATGTACAGAGGGGACTTGGTGTCCAAGTCCATAACTCCCTTAAAAGGGCAACACAAGCACAGAGAGAGAGTGGTAAGGAAGGCGTACGCTATGCTTGCTTTCATAGGTCAGGGCATAAGAGTCAGGAAATCACAACGCAGCTTTCTAGGACTTTGGTTTGCCAGATTTGGAGTATTGCGTGCAGTTCTGATTGCCCATTATGGGAAGGATGTGTTAGATTTGGAAAGTGTGCAGAGGTTTAGCAGAATGATGCCTGGATTAGAGTGTATTAGGCGCAGAGAGTGGCTGGACAGACTTAGGCAGTTTTCTTTGGAATGCTGGAGCTTGCTGGGTGACCTGTATATAAAACTATGTGAGACACGTCAGAACCTTTTACCCAGGATGGAAAAGTCAAATACTAGAGGAACGGGCTTTAGGACGAGAGAGGCAAAGTTTAAAGGAGATGTGCAGGGCAAGTTATTTTTTACACAGAGGTGGTGAGTGCAATATTCCCCAACGCAATATTGCACCACTCACGCATAGCCCCCAACTGCGTAGGCGCGGCTCATTTCACCTCATCCCCCAACATTCCCTCTTCCTCCTCTTCAATCCATAGAGAGGGAGGGGGGTAGAGAGGTGGTCGAGAGGGAGGGGGGTAATGAGGGAGGGGAGGGGGTAGAGAGGAAGAGGGAGGGAGGTAGAGAGAGAGAGGGGGAGGGGATAGAGAGGGGGGGATGAGGTAGAGAGGGAGGGAGAGGGGATTAGAGAGGGAGGATAGAGGGAGGGGGTAGAGAGGGAGAGGGTAGAGAGAGAGAGGAAGAGGGAGGGGTAGAGGGAGAGGGAGGGGGAGGAGTAGAGTGGGAGGGGGCGTGGCAACTACCCTCCCTACCCGCTCTTCTCTCCCTCCTCCTCATTTCCCTCATCCTCCTCCCATTCCCTGCCCCAGCATCTACCCAGGTCATAGAGCCGCGCCAGGGCCTTGAACTCGGCCTGGTTCTCGTACTCAGCCGGCCCTGGCTGTAGACTGCAGCCATCAGCTCGGCCACTGCCTGGGCTCCAGTCCAGGCTCCGACTTCATCTCCGGCTCGTCCCTGACCCCGGACCCAGACCCGTCCTTGTTTCCAGCAGCGGCTTCTTTCTAGGCCCCGGTCACGGCCCCATCCCAAGCCCTGGGCTCGGCCCTCATTCCAGCTCCAACACGAGGCTCGGCTCCAGCCTAGGCCCAGGCCTCGGGCTCGGCCCGCGGCACCACCTTCCCCACCGGGCGTTGGACTTCGGGCTTCGGGCGTCGGGTGTCGGGCGCCGTCAGCCGCTGCCGCTCCTCATTCATCGCAAGAGCTGGAGTGCCCCTCCAGGAATGTCCATCCTGCCTTGCGAGTGCATTGTGACATCACTCGGGTTTTTTTTTCCCCAATGTGGGTGAGTTTGGACTGTTTTTACAATTTCAAGGATCAATAACTTCGGAAATATAGGTGGAAATGCGATGGGAAGATGTTTATCGCCACCAAGGGAAAATGTGAGTAGGATATGTGAAATTGGGAAGGCTGTGCCCAAGCATTTGAAAGAAAATAGGAATTAACCAGATTGACACACACAGATACAAACAAGATGAAGACATGTAGTTATATGGAGATGAGCCAAACTCAGGCAGATGTGACTAATGTAGAAGGGGTATCTTGTGCAGGAAGGAACTGCAGATGCTGGTTTAAATCGAGGGGTATCTAAGTAGGTATAGGCAGCTTGAGTCGAAGGGCCTATTTCCGTGCCATACGACTCAATGGGTAATCTACATGTGAAACTGGGAGTTGTGGATAAGATCCTAAATAGGTACTTCTTGCTTGTGTTCACCAAGAGAAAGAACATGGAGGATGGAGCTCAGGAAGGGTAGATGGATAATGTGGACCAGGTCTGTGTTAATATGGTGGAGGTGTTTACCAACAATATAGATGTAGGATTATGAGAAGCAATGATAGGGCAGATAGTCCAAATCTTTTTTCCCTTGGTAGGATATGGAAAACGGGAAGATATGTTTAATATGAAAGGATGAAGTTCTAAAGGGGATTGTTAAACTTTGATTTGCTTCAAACAGACAACCACGCAATAAAGATAGTAATAAAGCAGTGATGTCTTTGTTTTACCAGCTGGATGTGGGGGCAGCCCTGTATGATAACACAGACACAGAGCTCCTCGTGTTCTACACACAGATGTAATGTACAAACACCGTACTTATACCTTCAGCAATTCAGCAATTATTTATCTTCCAGAACATTCTCGTACAGAGTCCCGCCATGTCCATATATGGTAATATTAAAGCTCTGTAGTCTCTTCCAATTTCAGTAAAGCTATTGTCCCTATATGGTTTTGCTCAAAGAAGGAGGATTCCTTATCTCTGCAGATTCAAGCAGTTTTGCTTCTGACCTTGAGGGTCTGCACATTTCCTTCTTAGCTGAAAGTTCAGACTATAGAGCAAAGGCAAGGCCCCCATTTTGTATACTTCTAAATCTACAAGCAGAGGGTGTCCATTTTGTAACCTACTTGACTTCTTTACTTTAGCTCTTTCAGGATGTAATTTTTATTTTATGGAGTGTGACTGATATCTGCGTTGTGTGGCCAAGGGAGGCAGTGGATCCCCACACAATTGCTACGCTTTACAGACATTCAGTCAAGTAGCTAAAAAGGCAAACACAGAAGGGTATTGTCCTAATGTGGTAAATGTGACTAGTGTTGATGGGCAAATAATTGAGCATGGATATGCTGGGCTGCAAGGCCCATTTCTGTTCTGTACAACTCTTGTCTCACAACGACCAGAGGGCATGTGCGGTAGGGAGGAAATGGTTTGAAGGAATCTGAGGAAGGATTGTTTCACCCACAGGGTGGAAGGAATCTGAAATAGTCTGGATTCCAGAGGATAGACACAAAAAAGCTGGAGTAACATAACAGATCATACAGCATCTCTGGAGAAAAGGAATAGGTGATGTTTCAGGTCGAGATCCTTCTTCAGACTGAGTGTCAAGTGAAAGGGAAATGAAAGATAAAGGTGATAATGTAGAAATATAGAACAAATGAATGACAAATACGCAAAAAAGTAACGATGATAAAGGAAACAGGCCATTGTCAGCTGTGTGTTAGGTGAGGTCAAGTTACAGACTATGAGAATCAACAAGACAACTTTGAAGCTGGTACAACTGGGGTGGGGGAGGGATGGAGAGAGAGGGGGGATGCAAGGGTTACTTGAAGTTAGATAATTCAATATTCATTACACTGGGGTGTAAGCTGCCCAAGCGAAATATGAGGTGCTGTTCCTCCAATTTACGTTTGGCCTCACTCTGACAATGGTGGAAGCCTAGAACAGAAAGGCCAGTGTGGGAATGGGAAAGGGTTTAAAGTGTTTGGCAACTCGGAGATCTAGAGGAGGCAGGAACTTTCTCGTCATTCGATAAGTGTCTAATCAAGCACATGATGGTTACTTGATGGTTGGCGTGCCATTTTGGGCTGAAGGACATGTTTTGGCCATGTGGCTCTAAGGCCTTGATTTATTTAGATGTTGCAACTGAATTAAGTCTGACTCAATGCATCTTATTACTGGCTCTCTTGGTGGCTTTCTTCAGTTGCTTGATCAAAGGGAAGATCTTCAGTTTCCGTTCAGCCAGCCATCAATGCTTTACCCTGGGTTAGAAACCATTCCATTGGACAACAATTAACATCAGCTCAGATCCTCTTCCCAAGTCATTGCTCAGTAACTCCTGCTGGGAGCTGTTCCGCAGGAACCTCAAATATGATGACTTGTCTCTACAAATAATATCAATAGATGAGGGCAGCTCTTTAGCCAAGGTTCTGGTGGAATGTCGATAACCTATGAAATATGAAACTCCTGGGAATTTGTGGGTATAAATGAAGTACAATTCTCAGAAAGCAACAGTTAACCCAACTGGAGTAATCTACTGTTTCAAATAGTGCTTGAACACATTTTTGTACTGATAAACTGAACAGAGATGATACATCTGACATATCGAAGATGGACACAAAATACTGGAGTAACTCAGTGGGTCAGGCAGCATCTCTGGAGAGAAGGAATGGGTGACATTTCGGGTTCAGACCCTTCTTCAGACTGAGAGTCAGGGGAGAGGGAAACTGGAGATGTGGGTGGGTACTAACAGGATGTAAGGTGGGAAAACCACAGATCAAAGCAGACGGCAATCAAGGAAATGTAGAATGGTTCATTGTTGGCTGAGGGGAAGGTGACAACGAGGCATACAAACAATAAAATTAATTAGGAGAACAGTGGTGGGGAGGGACGGAGAGAGAGGGAAAGCAAGGGTTACTTGAAGTTAGAGAAAACGATATTCATACCGTAAGCTGCCCAAGTGAAATGTGAGGTGCTGTTCCTCCAATTTGCATTGGGCCTCACATTGACAGAGGAGGAGACCCAAGACAGAAAGGTCAGTGTGGGAATGGGAAAGGGTTTAAAGTGTTTAGCATCGGGAAATCATGTAGGCCTTGGCGGACTGAACAAAGGTGTTCAGCAAAATGATCACCACTGGGAGAAATTTAAAACTCAACAGAGGAGGACAGAGGGGTTAATTAAGAGGTGGGAAAAAGGGCATGAAAGAAAACTTGAGGGGAATATAAAAACTGAGTGTAAAAGCTTCTTTAGATATGTAAAAGGGAAAAGATTAGTGAAGCCTTACGGGTGAATTTATAATGGGAAACAAGGAAATGGCAGAACATTTAAACAAATACTTTGGTTCTGTCTTCACTAAGGAAGACACAAATAATCTCCCCGAAATACTAGGAGACCGCGGATCTAGTGGGAGGGAGGAACTGAAGGGACTCCACATTAGTCAGGAATTGGTGTTAGGTTAACTGTTGGGACTGAAGGCAGATAAATCCCCAGGGCCTGATGGTCTGCATCCCAGAGTACACAAGGAGGTGGCCCTAGAAACCATGGATGCATTGATGGTAATTTTCCAATGTTCTATAGACTCTGGATCAGTTCCTGTGGACTGGAGGGTAGCTAACATAACTCCACTTTTTAAGAAAGGAGGGAGAGAGAAAACAGGGAATAATAGACAAATCAGCTTACATTGGTAGTGGGGAAGATGCTTGAGTCGATTATTAAAGATGTAATAGCAACGCATTTGGAAAGCAGTGACGGGATTCGTCAAAGTCAGCATGGATTTATGAAGGGGAAATCATGCTTGACTAATCTCCTGGAATTTTTTAAGGATGTAACAAGTAGAATGGATAAGGGAGAGCCAGTGGATGTGGTGTATCTGGACTTTCAAAAAGCCTTTGACAAGGTCATAAGGGATTAGTGTGCAAAATTAGAGCACATGGTATTGGGGTTGGGTATTGACATGGATAGAGAACAGGTTGGCATATAGGAAGCAAAGAGTAGGAATTATAGGGTCCTTTTGAGAATGGCAGGGAGGGACTAGTGGGGTGCCGCAAGGCTTGGTGCTGGGACGCCAATTATTTTCAATAGGTATTAACGATTTAGACGAGGGAATTAAATGTAACATTTCCAAATTTGCAGATTACACAAAGCTGGGTGGCAGTGTGACCTGCGAGGATGCTATGAGGCCACCAGATGACTTGGATGGGTTGGATGAGTGGGCAGATGCATGGCAGATGCAGTATAATATGGATAATTGTGAGATTATTGGTGGCAAGATTATTAGTGAGATTATTGGTACCACTTTGGTGGCAAGAACAGTGTAATGAGTCGCGTCAAACGCATATCATAATACAACACATGTTTATTAAATCCTCTTACAGCATCGAACTGCAGGACATTACATTTCCTAGCAGCTGCTCATACTGCCTGGCGTAGGCAGGCTCTTGTTAATATAAAACGCTTTATAGGCGGAGTCACAACTAACAAGCACTACAATTGGCTAGTAGGAAATAACCAATCAACATCTTTCCTTGTAGAAATGAAAGAAAGCATCAGTGGCTAAGCAATATAGGTGGCGGAACGTTAATAACGCATGTGGGGAAGTTTTATGGTTACACAAAATCACCGTATCTAATGGGTGGCGTGCTAACCCGTCTGGCGCGTGTGCGGTACTAATCCGCCTCACCTCTTTTTATCTGAGAAAATACTGGGGAGCGAATGGGGGAAATGACCGGGGACCCGATGGGTCGGGGAGGTGATGAGATAGGCAAGGTGGGGCAGCATGCATGGGTTTGTTCAGAATAGTGACCAACAGTGGTCACAGACTTCCCAAAAATAAAGTCCTTGAATTTTGTGCAGGCGAAAACCACTGCGAGCAATTCTTTTTCAATCTGGGCGTAACGTTGTTCAGTGTCAGTTAGTGTGCGAGAGGTGTAAGAAACAGGCTTGCAGTGACCATCGGTAGTGGTCTTCAGGCAAGCAGCACCAAGTCTGTACTGGGATGCATCGCAGGTGAGCGTTACTAGGTGCTCTAGCCAGCTGCAACTTGAGTGTCAAAAGCTCTTTGGTGCTGCCGATACCAAGACTATGCAGTGTCCTTATGTGTCAGTTCTCGCAGGGAGGCAGATATGTCGCTGAGGTTGGGAATAAATTTCCCCAGGTAGTTGACCATTCCAAGGAACCTTTGTAGATTTTTCATTGATAGCTGCAGTCTTTGATGGTCCGAGACCATCACTTGTGAAAACATGTCCGACGTAAGTAACTTCTGGAACTCGAAACTTGCACTTCAGGGGATTGAGTTTGAGCTGAATGTCTTTGGCACGGTCAAGCACTTTCTTCAGATTGGCGTCATATTCAGCCAGGTCGCGTCCGTAGACGAGAATGTCATCAACAATGATGGCGCATGGATATTCAGCAAACAATTGTTTCATCGTACGCTGGAAAACTTCGCTGGTGGAGATGATGCCAAAGGGCATTCTTAGAAATTTGTATCGGCCAAAGGGGGTGCCGAATGTAGTAAGATCAGATGAGTCTGGGTCCAGTGGAATCTGCCAAAACGAGCTTTTGGCATCCAGAAAGGAGAATACTGTTGCGTTGCCTATTTGAGCAGCAACTTCCCCTACTGTTTGCATAGGGTAGTGCGGGCGTTTGATAGCAGTGTTAAGATATGGATCTTCTCGCTTTTTTGTGTTGCAACCACCATGGTGGAAACCCAGTCAGATGGGTCTGTAACTTTAGAAATAACACCCATGGAGATCATCCGCTGGAGTTCATTGTGATGGCATGCAGAACACTATGTGTAGGTATGTTACAATACTTACCTTTAGCGGCGCTGCAGTTCTGCCACTCCCGTGTGCGTGACTTTGGTGCCTTTCAGAGGGGGGACAGGTTTAAAATGCTGTTTTTCTCCAGACAATTCAAGTCGATCCATCTCAGGGGATTTTGTCACTAAAGAGAAATCACTCCAACATTTGTTATATGAAGGTATTTTTAAACTACGCTAGATCATTTATTAGCTAAAGTAATTTAAAAATCATCTTCTAAAGCCGTGAGCGCCGACAACCAGACGGACTTTACGTAGGGGAGAAAAGAAGGTCACAGTTTATTTTTACATAAAATCGTGGTTCTTAGGAAGCATTTAATCAAATTTTCATGTTGCGAAAAGGGGACAAAAATATATACGAACCAGCAGTGTTTCTCCTGCCGACGTTATGAATTTTTTAAAACTCTGATAATGAGATGAGGTTGCATTTGGCACCCGTATCAACCTTAGCGATCAAGGGTCTGTTATTCACAAACATGGTTACTTCAGGGTCAAGTTGTTCATTAGATGAAGGGAGGAGAGAGTGGATGGCAGAGCTGGTATCTGTACTTTCTGAGAGTTGAGCGGGGGATGGCAAGTCAGGCTCTTGGAATTCGGTATCAGCAAGCTCATGTTGTAACAGATGTAGGCTTGTTCTTGGAGCTGGTTGAGTCGCATGGGAACGGCAGCATCTAGCAAAGTGGTTTAATTTCTTGCAGAAGTTACAGGTTTTACCATACGCAATACAGAACTATCGACCCGTAGCATGAAAATAGTCCCAATTTGGACATCGAACAGCAAACCCTCTCTGCTGCAGGCAGGAGAGGGTTGGGAGCGGCTGTTATGGGAGGAGTTGTCTGTAAGATTGACACTATACTGCGAACGCTGACAGGAGGGCACAGATTTAGTGTGAGAACATGTTATCTCTGCAATCCGACAGGCATGCTCTGCTTGATTAAGGGTTAGGTCAGTGTTACGAAGCAGTTCACCCCTTAACTTGCTATCAAGCATACCTCCAACAATCTTATCATGTATGAGTTCATCGCACAGATCACTAAATTTGCAGCGTGCAGCCATGCACTTTAAGCCGCTGATAAACGTTCAATCGGTTCATCAATCTGTTGCATTAGAGCATAAAACTTGGTTCGTTCAATAATGTAGTTCGAGGGCAGATCACACAACTATCTGTAACTTCAGCAATAACACCCATGGAGACCATCCGTTTGAGTTCATTGTGAACTTTGCAAGCAAGACAGCAGGGTCATCAATCGTCTTTGCAGGCACGAGGACCTGTCCATTAGCATCCTAAACGGCAGGCTCAAATGTGAAATTGTCGGTACGATTCATTGCCTCAGGGCCCGTTAAGTTGAGCAATATGGAGGCACGCACATCAGGGGGGTCGTTGCGATGAACGATGCGAACATAGTGAGTGTAGTCACGCTCAAAAAAATGCCAGCGTTCAGCAATGGCAGAGTCAAAGATCAGACGACTAGGACGTACAGCAGGCAGTGGAGAAAGCTAATGACATGTTGGCCTTCTTTGTGAGAGGATGTGAGTTTAGGGGCAAGGAGGTCCTACTGCAGTTGTACATGGCCTTGGTGAGACCCCAGTGGAGTATTGTGTGCAATTTTTATATCCTAATTTGAGGAAGGACATTATTGCTATTGAGGGAGTGCAGCGTAGGTTCACCAGCTTAAATGGAGGGACTGACATATTATGAAAGAATGGGTTGACTGGGCTTGTATTCGCTAGAATTTGGAAGATTGTGAGGGGATCTTATTGAAACATACAAAATTCTTAAAGGATTGGACAGGCTAGATGCAGGAAAATGTTCCCGATGTTGGGGGAGTCCAGAACTAGGGGATCACAGTTTAAGAATAAAGGGTAGGCGTTTTAGGACTGAGATGGGGAAAAACCTTTTCACCCAGATAGTTGTGAATCTGTGGAATTCTCTGCCACAGAAGGCAGTGCGGGCTAATTCACTGGATATTTTCAAGAGAGTTAGATTTAGCTCTTAGGGCTAAAGGAATCAAGGGATATGGGGTAACAGCAGGAACAGGGTATTGATTTTAGATGATCAGTCATGATCATATTGAATGGCGGGGCTGGCTCGAAGGGCCGAATGGCCGACTCCTGCAACAATTTTTCTTTGTTTCTACGAATAAGGACAGGTGTTACATCTCTTGCAATTGCAGGGGAAAGTACCTGGGGAGGGGGCGGTTTGAGTGGGAACGGATGAGTTGAGCTGAGAGTTGCGGAGGGAATGGCCTCTGCGGAAGGTGGAAAGGGGTGGAGATGAGAAGATATGGCTAGTGGTGGGATCCCGTTGGAGGTGGCGAAAATGTCGGAGGATTATGTGCTGTATGGAAAGACTAATTGGGTGAAAGGTGTGGATTAGGAGGATTCAAGTAGGTGGCCCTAGAAACCAAGATACTGGAAAGATACCCTAGCAGGGATGATAGTGGAACAACAATGGCAGGTATTTCTGGGAATAATTCAGAAAATTCATTCCAACGAGGAAGAAAGATTCAAAGTGCAGTAAGGGGCCACCATGGCTGACAAGGGAAGTCAGCGACAGTATAAAAATAAAAGAGAAGTATAACATGGCAAAGATGAGCAGGAAGCCAGAGGATTGGGAAACTTTTAAAGAGCAACAGAAAATCACTAAAAAGGCAATACGGGGACAAAAGATGTGGTACTAAGGTAAGCTAGCCAATAATGTAAAGGAGGATAGTAAAAGCTTCTTTAGGTATGTGAAGAGGTTAGTTAAGACCAAAGTTGGACCCTTGAAGACTGAAACAGGTGAATTTATTATGGGGAACAAGGAAATGGCAGACGAGTTGAACAGGTACTTCGGATCAAGGTTCAAGGTTCAAGGTTAGTTTATTTGTCACATACACCAATTGGTGTAGTGAAATGCTTCTTGCCATGCAGCACATAAAATAAAGAATACAGACACAACACTAATAAAGAGATTTAAACATAAAAACATCCCCCCACAATGGTTCCCATTATGAGGGAAGGCACAATGTCCAGTCCCCAACCCATGTCCACCCATAGTCGGGCCTATTGAGGCCTCCATAGTTGCCTTCACGGAGGCCCGATGTTCCAGGCCGTTCTCGCCGGGTGATGGTGCTCCGGCGTCGGGAGAATCCTCTCAGCGGCTTGGGACACCTGGAACGGCCGCTTCCTTACTGGAGATCGCGGCTTCCGAAGCCGATAAGGCCGCGCTGAATGGAGCTCACCTCCACTGGCTCCCGATGTTAAAGTTCAGCGCCGCCGCCCGCAGCCGGCCGCTCCACAGACCCGCAGCTCCGCGATGTTTGACTCGGCGGTCTCAGCTCACCGGAGTTCCAGCGCGGCGACCCAGGCAAGGCATCGCCCGCTCCGTCCCGCGATGGCGCTCGAGCGCCCCGCTGCTGTCAAAGCCGAGGTTCTGGGCGGTCCCATCAGGAAACGCCGCTCCAGGCCCGCTGGTAGGCCGCGAGGACGGGTCGAAGTTGCAGCCTGGAGAAAAGCTGCCTCTCCGACCAGGTAGGGACCAGGAAAAGTAGTTTCCCCCTTTCCCCCCCCCCCCTCACCCCCACATAAAAAAGAATAGGCTCCAAAAACAAAACACTTAACACACTAAAAAAAAAGAAAAGGGTGAAAGACGTACAGCTGCAGGCTGGGCAGCCATACCATACAGGACGGCGCCCCCTGGGATCCGTCTTCACTAAGGAAGACACAAACAATCTCCCTGATGTACTAGTGGCCAGAGGATCTCGGGTGACAGAGGAACTGAAGGAAATCCACATTAGGCAGGAAATGGTGTTGGGTAGACGAATGGGACTGAAAGCTGATAAATCCCCAAGGCCTGATGATCTGCATCCCCAGGGTACTTAAGGAAGTGGTTCTAGAAATGTTGAATGCATCGGTGATCATTTTCCAATGTTCTATAGATTCAGGATCAGTTCCTGTAGATTGGAGGGTAGCTAATGTTATCCCATTTTTTAAGAAAGGCGGGAGCGAGAAAACGGAATTATAGTTAGCCTGACATCGGTGGCGGGGACGATGCTGGAGTCAATTACAAAAGATGAAATAGCGGCACATTTGGATAGCAGTAACAGGATTGGTCCGAGTCAGCATGGATTTACGAAGGGGAAATCATGCTTGACTAATCTCCTGGAATTTTTTAAGGATGTAACAAGTAGAATGGATAAGGGAGAGCCAGTGTAACTGCAGATTACTATCTAAATGGCATCAAGTTGGGAAAAGGGGAAGTACAACAGGATCTGGGGGTCCTTGTTCATCAGCCTATGAAAGTAAGCATGCAGGTACAGCAGGCAGTGAAGAAAGTGAATGGCATGTTGGCCTTTATAACATGAGGAATCAAATATAAGAGCAAAGAGGTCCTTCTGCAGTTGTACAGAGCCCTAGTGAGACCACACCTGGAGTATTATGTGCAGTTTTGGTTTCCTAATTTGAGGAAGGACATTCCTGCTATTGGGGGAGTGCAGTGTGGGTTTACAAAGTTAATTCCCGGGATGGCGGGACTATCATATGCTGAGAGAATGGAGCAGCTGAGCTTGTACACTCTGTAGTTTAGAAGGATGAGAGGATATCTCATTGAAACATATAAGATTGTTAAGGGTTTGTACACGCTAGAGGCAGGAAACATGTTCCCGATGTTGGGGGAGTCCAGAACCAGGAGCCACAGTTTAAGAATAAGGCGTAAGCAATTTAGAATGGAGATGAGGAAACACATTTTCTCACAGAGTGGTGAGTCTGTGGAATTCTCTGCCTCTGGTGGAGGCCGGTTCTCTGGATGCTTTCAAGAGAGAAATAGATAGGGCTCTTAAAAATAGTGGAGTCAGGGTATATAGGGAGAGGGCAGGAACGGGGTACTGATTGGGGATGATCAGCCATGATCACATTAACTGGCTCAAAGGGCCGAATGGCCTACTCCTGCACCTATTGTTTATTGTCTATTGTCTATTGTCTATTGTCTATAACCAGGAATGTGAATGTAGTGTACCTGGGCTTTTGTGAGGAGATTTGTGGGCAAAATTAGAGCACATGGTATTGGGGGTAGGGTACTGACATGGACAGAAAATTGGTTGGCAGACAGGAAACAAATTGTAGGGATTCACGGGTCCCTTTCAGAATGGCAGGCAGTGACTAGTGGGGTACCGCAAGATCGGTGCTGGGAACGAATCTATTGACAATATACATTCATGATTTAGATGAAGGGATTAAAAGTAACATTAGCAAATTTGCAGATGACACAAAGCTGGGTGGCAGTGTGAACTGTGAGGAGGATGCTGTGAGGATGCACGGTGACTTGGATAGGTTAGGTGAGTGGGCAGATGCATGGCAGGTGCAGTTTAATCTGGATAAATGTGAGGTTATCCCATTTGGTGGGAAAAGCAGGAAGGCAGATGATTATCTGAATGGTGTAAAGTTGGGAAAAGGGGAATTACAATGAGATCTGGGGTCCTTGTTCATCAGCCAATGAAAGTAAGCCTGCAGGTACAGCAGGCAGTGAAGAAAGTGAATGGCATAACAGGAAGAGTTAAGTATAGGAGCAAAAAGGTCCTTCTGCAGTTGTACAGGGCCCCAGTGAGACCACACCTGGAGTATTGTGTGCAGTTTTGGTCTCCAAATTTGAGGAAGGACATTCTTGCTATTGAGGGAGTTCACGAGATTAAGTCCCTTGATGGCAGGACTGTCATATGTTGATAGAATGGAACAGCTGGGCTTGTATACTCTGGAATTTAGAAGGATGAGAGGATATCTTATTGAAACATATAAGATTATTAGGGGTTTGGACACGCTCGCGGCAGGAAACATGATCCCAATGTTGAGGGAGTTCAGAACCAGGGGCCACAGTTTAAGAATAAGGGGAAGACAGTTAGAATGATGAGGAAAACTTTTTCTCACAGACGGTTGTGAATCTGTGGAATTCTCTGCCTCAGAAGGCAGTGAAGACCAGTTCTCTGGATACTTTCAAGGGAGAGTTAGAAAGAGCTCTTAAGGATAGCAGAGTCAGGGGATATGAGGAGAAGGCAGGAACGGGGTACTGAATGTGGATGATCCGCCATGAATGGCGGTGATGGCTCGAAGGGCCGAATGGCCCATTTCTGCACCTATTGTCTATTGGACTCTGTCCCTGTTGTGATTAGGGGAGGACGAGCCCCCTGTAACCGCACGTTGTGGGAACAGACCCAACGGGTCTGCACTTGGTCTAGTATATATTAAAACTGTGTGTGTGTCTGCCGACATCCGTCTGCCGCGTCTCCGCCCTTTGATTTCGCGCTCTGCCAAAACCGGATCCTCGGACACCGCCGTTTTTCCCACTAGGCCAGACGTTACGCTTGTGTGTTACCAAAGGCGCTCCTCGTTACGTTTAGATGTCATTACATACAACGTTTTTAATAAAATCCTCCCCCCCCCCCCCCACTTTTTCAAAAATCAAACTGCTCTCACCCATAGAATGTTGGTAAACATACCATCGTGTGATGTCACAATGCCCAATGCTCACAGATGTCCAATCGGAACGGATCTCATTTACATCTGCCTTTGCCCCAGCCCCAGCCCCCCCCCCCCCCCCCCCCCCCCCCCACTCCCCGCCTGATGTTATAGCATGTCCCATTGTGTGATGTCACAATGCCATCCCTCACAAATGTTCAATCGGAACAGATCTCATTTACATCTGCCTTTGCCCCAGCCCCAGCCCTCCCCCCCCCACTCCCCGCCTGATGTTACAGCATGTCCCATTGTGTGATGTCACAATGCCATCCCTCACAAATGTTCAATCGGAATGGATCTCATTTACATCTGCCTTTGCCCCAGCCCCAGCCGCCTGTGTGGAAGTGTTTGATTACGTGTGTGGGAATAGAGAAAGAGGATTGGGGGTGATAGGGATTGGGGAATAGATGGATTGCCCCTACCCCGCCCCCTCCCTCTCTACCACCCCAAGTGTGGAAATGGGGGAGAGATTGGGGAGGGGAGGAGAGGTGGAAGGGTGGTGAATGGGGAGGGGGAGGAGTGCGTGGAGGAGGGATGGGGAGAGAGGGGTCGGGTGGGAGAGGGGATGTGAGAGTGGTGGGGGAAGGGTGTGGAGAGGGGACAGGGAAGGGGAGAGAGGGATGGGGGAAAGGAGAGGGGGGAGAGATGGGTGGGGGGTGGAAGGGGAGAGAGGGAGGAGGGGGGGAAGGAGAGTGAGAGGGAGGAGATGGGGAATAGGGTGAGGAGAAAGGGGTGAGGAGGAGGGAGAGGGATGGGAGAGGGAGAGAGGTGAGGGGGAAGACAGTGGGTGGGAAGGGGAGGGGTGCAGAGAGAGGGGTATGAGGATGGGGGGAGGGGAGGAGAGCGGGGACGGTGAAAGGGGAGAGGGGTAGGGGAAGGGGGTGATAGAGGGGGGACGGGGGAGAGAGGGGTGGGTGAGGGGGTAGAGAAGGGTGGGGGAGGGGAAGGGGAGAGGAGGGGGAAGAGGGGGAGGGGAGAGGTGAGGGGAAGGGAGGGGAGAGTGGAGGGAGGGGAGGGGGGAAGACAGAGGGGGGAGAGAGTGGAGGGGAGGGGAAGAGGGGGAGGGGACAGGTGAGGAGAGTGGGGAGAAAGGGGAGGGGAAGAGGGGGTGGGGAGAGGAGGGGGAAAGGAGGGGATAGGGAGAGGGGGAGAGAGGAGAAGGAGAGAGAGAGAGGTAGGGGAGAGAGAGAAGGGGGAGAGATACTGTGTGAAAGAGAAGTGTGGAGAGAGAAGGGGGGAGAGAAGGGGGGAGAGGGGGAAAGGCATGGGGTGGAAGGGAGGGAGGGAGGGGGAGAGAGAGAGTAGAGTGGTGAGAGAGAGAGTAGACAGGAAAGAGAGGTGAGGGGGGGAAGGGGGGAGGGAGGCGGGGGTAAGTGAGGGGGAGGGAGGAGAGGGGAGGGAGAGAGAAGGGGAGTTGGAGGGGGGAGAGAAGAGGAGCGGAGGTGGAGGGGGAGAAGAGGAGAGGACGGAGAAGAGGGGAAGGTGGAGAGAGAGGAAGGATAGGAGGGGTAGAGGTGGAGGGGAAGGGGGTGTGGAGGAGGTTGGAGAGGGAGGCGGGAAGGACAACTTGCTCTATGTGAGCCAGACCAGGTGAATGTTGCAATCTCCCAGCCCTGTCCCACTGTGGGCATATGTAAATGAGATCCATTGTGATTGGACATCTGTGAGATGGCGCTGTGACTCATGCAGCAGCTTGATTTAAAGTTTTTTGATGTTTTTTACTAAAAAAGCAGGGAAATTAATAACCAAATGTTCTAATTTTCAAAACAAAATGTGGAGGAGGAAACACTCTACAGGAATATGTTTTTAAAAATCCGTTACGGCAAAGGGTGGAGGAGTAAGTTCACAAACACCTTAAACGTATTTTCGCGAAATAGAACCCGTTACAAACCAATGACAGTTGTAATAGTTACAAGACCAAGTGCGTTTGCGGGGGGGGGGGGGGGTTGCTACGGCTTCACACGCACACTAACCACCCCTTCCCCCCCCCCCCCCCCCCCACACACACACACACAGGGGGGTGAGGGGTGGGGGAGGAGACAGGGAGAGGGCGAAGGAGAGTGGGAGATGGAGAGGGGGAGGAGATGGGGAGAGATTAGGGCTGTGGAGGAGAGGGGGGAAGGGAGAGAGAGGGGGATGGGGAGGGGAGCGGTGAATGGGGAAAGGGGGACAGAGAGAGAGGAGGGGAGATAAAGAGAGAAAGAGGAGGGGAGAGAGAGAGATAGGGCAGAGAGAGAGATGAGGGGAGAGAGAGAGATGAGGGGAGAGAGAGAGAGAGGGCAGAGAGAGAGACAGGAGCAGAGAGAGAGAGAGGAGGGAGAGAGAGAGAGGTGGGAGATGGGGGGGAGAGGGGGAGGGAGAGGGGGAAGCAGAGGGGAGAGGGGGAGGAGAAAGAGGAGAGAGGGGGAGGAGAGAGAGGGGAGAAAGAGAGGGGAGAAAGAGGGGGAGGGGAGATAGGTGGGGAGAGAGAGGGGGAGAGAGAGAGAGAGGGGGGAGACCGACAGGGAAGAGAGAGGGGTAGAGAGAGAGGGGAGAGAGAGAGAGGAGAGAGAGGGGAGAGAGAGAGAAGGGAGAGAGAGAGAGGAGGGGGAGAGAGAGAGTGAAGGGAAGAGGGGAGTGGGAAGAGGGGAGGGGGAAGGGAGGGAGGGGAGAGGGGGGAGAAAGTGGGGAGGGGGAAGCGGAGGGGAAGGGAGGGGGGGGAGATAGGGTCTAGTCCAACATGCGGTTGCGGGGTGGGGTGGGGGGGGGGGGGGGGGGATTCCGGCGTCACACACACTAACCACCCCCCCCCCCCCCCCCCCCCACATACACACAAACACTAACCACCCGCTTGATATTATATTAATATTATTCATTGGCTCCTTTTACCCCATCCCCACCCTATCTTGAGGGGCAAAGAGAGTGGGGCAGGGGAAGAGGGAGAGGGAGAGGGAGATGAGGGGAGAGAACGGGTTTGGAGAGAACGGGTGGAGGGAGGGGAGGAGATGGGATGGAGAGGGGGTGGAGAGGCAGGAAGGGGATGGGGCAGAGAAGTGGGCGTAGAGGGGGGGATGGAGAGGGGGATGGGATGAGAGGGGGGAGGGGGAGGGGGAGGGGGCAGAGAGAGGGGAAAGGGAGGGAGGGAGGAGGAGAGGGGGAGATGGAGTGGTGGATGGGGGAGAGAGTGGGGAGGGGAATGGGGAGGGGAGAGGAATAGGGAGGGAGAGGGGGAAGGGAGAGAGGGGCGATGGGGACGAGAGCGGGGAGGTGGTGGGGCAGACGGAGGGGGGAGTGAGGGAGGAGGAGGGGGAGAGGGGGAGGGAGGAGGGGAGGGGATGGGGAGAGGGGTGAGGAGAGGGGTGTGGAGAGAGGGGAGAGGAGAAGGGGGAGGAGAAAGGGGGGAGGGGGAGAGAGGAGGATGAGGATGGGGAGGGGAGGAGAGCGGGGAGGGTGAAGGGGAGACAGGGGTAGATGGGAAGGGGTGTGGAGAGGGGAAGATGGAGAGGAGGAGGAGGGAGGGGTGTTGAGAGAGGGGTGAGGAGAGAGGGGTGAGGAGAGGGGGGGAGATGGGGGAGAGGGCGGGAGGAGAGAGGGATGAGGGGAGAGGGGTGAGGAGAGAGGGGGAGAGAGGAGTGATGAGATATGAGAGAGGGGTGAGAGGAGAGGGGTGAGGAGAGAGGGGTGAGGGGAATAGGGAACGGGGGGAGAGAGAGGTGAGGAGGGGGGGAGATGGGGGAGAGGGAGGGAGCAGGAGGGGAGTGGGGAAAGAGGGAGGAGGGGTAAGATGGGGAGAGAGTGGGGAGGGGGAGGAGAGGGGAGGGAAGGGGAGGGGGAAGGGGAGAGAGGAGGATGAGGATGGGGAGGGGAGGTGAGCGGGGAGGGTGAAGGGGAGACAGGGGTAGATGGGGAGAGGGGTGAGGAGAGGGGGAGATAGAGAGGGGTGTTGAAAGAGGGGAGAGGGGAGAGGGGATAGGGAATGGGGAGAGAGGGGGGAGAGAGGGGGGGGGGGGAGAGAGGGGGGAGGAGAGAGCGGTGATCACATGGGGGGCCGGGCCAAGGTTGGAGTAAAGGCATATGTAAATGGTTTCCATTGCGATTGGCCATCTGTGAGGGATGGCATTGTCACATCACATAATGGAAGGTGCTGCGACATCAGACAAGGGGGGGGGGGGGGCGGGGGTGGGCGGGCAGGGTTGGGGCTGGAGCAAAGGCAGATGTAAATGAGATCCATTGCGATTGGACATCTGTGAGCATTGGGCATTGTGACATCACACGAGGGAACGTTCGTCAACATTCTATGGGTAAGAAGCTGTTGGACTTTGACATTTTTAATGTTTTTTACCGAAAAAGCAGGGAAAGGTTGAACCAGATGTTCTAATATTTCAAACATTAAGAGGAGGAGGAAAAACCCTCTGGGAATATGTAAAAATTGTTTCGATGTTGCAAATTCTGAGGGAGGAGATTCACAAATGCCTAAAATGAATATTCGCGAAATAGAACACGGACAAATCAACATGAGAGTTTTAAATATATCCTAGACCAAGTGCAGACCCGTTGGGTCTGTTTCCCCTAAGATAGATTGTCAGTCAATAATCTATCTCTTGTGATGAAGACTGTGTGATCAAGAAACAGAAGGGAGATATTGGAGATGGTCCAAATTAATTTGTGTTTAATGTAGCGGCCGATTTTTATATAGTTCGAAAAATTAACCCTCTAGCTCCTAAATGGACAGCATGGTTAAGGGGAATCTCTTCGATACGCATGTGATCTCGCCATCAGAGACCTTCAGAGCTTCTTCACAGATACAATCTACAATCTTCATCGAACTCCAGCTTATCACTTTAAATATTAGAAAACTCCTCGAGTCTCCGTTACACTTCGCATGGTCGAAGGGTAAACCTTCTCCATGCTGGTTCCAAATTAAACTACAAACTAAGCTTCTGCACAAGATACATAGCCCAAAACATGCCCTAAAACATGTCATAAATCGGGCTCACAATATAACGGGCAGCCTAAAATCTAAAGGCACATGCCATCATCAATGACATGCAAAACAAGCCAAATGGCCACTACACAGGATGGATATTGGTGGTGAAGATGATGAAGCTTGTGAGTTCTGCATGGGTTCAGGAAGTGGCATCGATGCAGTTGTCAATAGAGCGGAGGTAGAGTTGAGGGATAGGGCCAGTGTACGCCTGGAACAGTGATTCCACTCACTCTGCAGCAACCCCGACATTATAAACAAACCTGCCGACAAGGGAGGCACCGTGGTGGTCTGGCACGCTGACCTCTACCCGGCTGAAGCCAGACGACAACTCTCAGACAACTCCTCCTACTTATCCTTGGACCATGATCCCACACGCGAGCACCCGGCCTTAATCTCACACATCATTCAGATTTCATCACTTCCAGCTGTCTGCCTTCCACAGCCTCCAACCCTATTGTTCACCAGCACCGCACGGCCCGACATTCATAACAGGGACAGTCCCCCTTGTCCTCACTTTCTACCCCACCAGCTGTGCCTACAGCACATAATCCTCCGACATTTACGTCACCTCCAATGGGATCCCACTACCAGCCACATCTTCCAATCTCCACCCCTTTCGGCTTTTCACAGAAACCGTTTCTTCCGCAACTCACTGGTCAACTCGATCCTTCCCACCCAAAAACCACCCCTTCCCCAAGAACTTTCCCCTGCACCGAGACCTGGGTGTCATGGTACACCAGTCATTGAAAGTAGGCATGCAGGCAGCGAAGAAAGCGAATGCTATGTTAGCATTCATAGCAAAAGGATTTGAGTATAAGAGCAGAGAGGTTCTACTGCAGTTGTACAAGGCCTTGGTGAGACCACACCTGGAGTATTGCATACAGTTTTGGTCTCCTAATCTAAGGAAAGACATTCTTGCCATTGAGGGGGTACAGAGAAGGTTCACCAGACTAATTCCTGGGATGTCAAGACTTTCATATGAAGAAAGACTGGATAGACCCGGCTTGTACGCGCTAGAATTTAGAAGATTGAGGGGGGATCTTATATAAACTTACAAAATTCTTAAGGGGTTGGACAGGCTCGATGCAGGAAGATTGTTCCCGATGTTGGGGAAGTCCAGAACACGGGGTCACAGTTTAAGGATAGGGGGGAAGTCTTTTAGGACCAAGATGAGAAAAACATTTTTCACACAGAGAGTGGTGAATCTGTGGAATTCACTGCCACAGAAGGTAGTTGAGGCCAGTTCATTGGCTATATTTAAGAGGGAGTTAGATGTGGCCCTTATGGCTAAAGGGATCAGGGGGTATTGAGAGAAGGCAGGTACAGGATACTGAGTTGGATGATCAGCCATGATCATATTGAATGGCAGTGCAGGCTCGAAGGGCCGAATGGCGTATTCCTGCACGTATATTCTATGTTTCTATGTTTCTAACCGCAGGAGATGCAATACCTGTTGCTATACCTCCCCCCTCGACTCCGAACAAGGACCTCGACAGTCTTTTCAGGTGAGGCAGAGATTCATTTACAGCACATCCAACCTCACCTACTGTATCCGCTGTTCCAGGTGTCGACTCCTGTATATCGGCGAGACCAAGCGCAGGCTCGCCGATCGTTTCGCTCAGTCCGCCTAAACCTGCCATCCGGTTGCTCAACACTTTAACTCCCCCTCTCATTCCCACACTGACCTTTCTGTCCTGGGCCTTCTCCCTTGTCAGAGGACATTGACTTCTCTAACTTCAAGTAGCCCTAGATTTCCCTCTCTCTCCATCCCTTCCCAGTTCTCTGACGGGTCTTACCGACTCCGACTACATTTTATCTCTGTTTGCTTTGATGTTACTCTCTCCCAACTAACAGTTCTACATTTTCCTTAATCACCATGCCCTTTGTCCTTTTTTCACAACTTACACTTCCTTATCTACACATTTCCTTATCCATGTACCGCCCACCCCCCTGACATCAGTCTGAAGAAGGGTCTCAACCTGAAATGTCACCCATTCCTTCTCTCCAGAGATGCCGCCTGTCCCACTGAGTTACTCCAGCATTTTGTATCTATCTTTGTACCCTACAAAAAGGCAGCCATGCGAGTGCCCATGGCTATGCTTTTGATGTGGAGGACGGGGGAGAAGTTGAAGGAGAAGTTAAGAGTAAGGAACAGCTAGCGAGGAGAGTGTTAGTAGACGGAAATTGGCTGGTTCTGCGGTCGAGGAAGAAACAGAGGGTGTTAAGGCTTTAAGGAAATGGCTGTTCCTTCCTACACATGACCTGAAACATCATCTGTTCATTCCCTCCGCAGATGTGAGCACTGACTTTATGCTCTGTCCTGCAGTTCACAGCACTGCCATTAGATGGTAGTGTAAGCCCACAGTTGTTCCATTAGTGCAAGAAAGAAGCCCAGAGATTTATAGAAACTCCGCTTACCAGAACCCATCCAGATGAGGCGATGAAGTGGGAGGAAAATCTGTTTGGTTTTCATCTCGGCCTCCGATGTTCCAGAGAAAACAATCCCAGTTTGTCCAACCTCTCCTGATAGCTAATACCCTCTAACCAGTTAGCTTTCTGGTAAACCTCAACTGCAGCACCTCCATAGCCTGGACATCCTTTCTGTATTTGGGCAAACAGAACTGCACACAAATCCTCCAAACGTGACCTAACATTGTATAATGCTGTATTATGACTTCCTGGCACTTACCCGGTTTGTCCCAGCTGAAGAAGGCTTCTTTGCTGCTCTATCGCTTGTGTTACCATTTTCAGGGAGGTATGGACATGGTTCCTAAGATACCTTTATGCATTAATGATTTTTAGGGTATTGTCATTAGCCATATATTTTCCCTTTAAATTCATTCTCACAAAGTGCAACACCTCACTTGGGAACCCTAGTTGAAATTTACGAATCATCTTAAAATACAGGAGAGGTGCTGGAAGATTGGAGGGTGGCAAATCTTGTGACTCTATTCAAGAAGGGCTGCAGGAAAATTGATGGGAACTATAGGCTGGTGGGTTTTACATCTGTAGTCGGATAGTTACTCAAGAGTATTCTGAGTGATAGGATATACAGGCATTTAGATGTACAAGGGCTTATTAGAGATAGTCAGCAAGGTTTTATACATGGGAGGTTGAGTCTCACAAATCTGATTACATTTTTTGAAGACTTGACAAAAAGGTTAATGAGGACAGAGCTGTAGATGTTGTATACATGGACTTCAACAAAGCATGTGACAAGGTTCTGCATGGTAGACTGCCATGAAAGGGTAGATCACATGGGATCCAAGGAGAGATAGAAAATTGGGTTTATGGAAGGAAGCAGAGGGTGTTGGTGGAAGGTTGCTTCTCGGACTGCAGGCCGGTGACTAGGGGTGTGCCTCAGGTTTCGGTCCTGGGCCAGTTACTGTTTGTCATCTACATCAATGATTTGGATGAGAACATACATGGCAAGATTAGCAAGTTTGCAAAACCTACAAAAGTGGGTGGTATTGCAGATAGTGAAGATGGATCTCAAAAATGGCAGCAGGATCTTGATTGGTTGACCAGGTGGACTGAGGAATAGTTGATGGAATTTAATACAGAGAAATGTGAGGTGTTGCAATGTAGAAAGTATGATGTATGTAGTTGTATGGCTTGTAGCTTTATTTTTAGTATGTCTGTATGGTAATTCGAGTTTCATTGTACCTTAAATGGTACATGTGACAATAAATTGACCTTTGAACCCTTTGAACCTTTGAACATGGGCAGAATCTACTCAGTGACTGGTAGCACTCTGGGGAGTGTTGTAAAGTGGAGGGATCTAGGAGTGCAGGTACATGGTTGAAGGTCGAGTCGCAGATAGTTAGGGTGGTCAAAAAGGCTTTTGGCATATTGACGGGCATCAGTCAGAGTAATGAGTATAAAAGTAGGGAGGTCATGTTGCAGTTGTATAAGACATTGGTGAGGCCATATTTAGAGCATTGTGCTCAATTCTGGGCACCGTGATATATAAAAATATGTTGTCAAGCAGGGAAGGGTACATTTACAAGAATGTTGCCAGGACTAGAGGGTCTGAGCTATAGGGTCTGAGCTATAGGCAGAGGTTCAGTAGGCTGGGACTCTATTCCTTGGATTGCAGGAGGATGAGGGGTAATCTTACAGAGGTGTAAAAAATGATGAGAGGAATAGATCGGGTAGATGCACAGAGTCTCTTGCCCAGAGTAGGTGAATCGAGGACCAGAGAATGTAGGTTTAAGGTGAAAGGGGAAAAGATTTAATAGGAATTTGAGGAGGTCTGGACAAAAAGGACTGGACAAGCTGGATGCAGCAAAAATGTTCCCAATGTTGGGCGAGTCCAGATTCAGGGGCCACAGTCTTAGAATAAAGGGGAGGCCATTTAAGACTGAGGTGAGAAAAAACTTTTTCACCCAGAGAGTTGTGAATTTGTGGAATTCCTTGCCACAGAGGGCAGTGGAGGCCAAGTCACTGGATGGATTTAAGAGAGAGTTAGATAGAGCTCCAGGGGCTAGTGGAATCAACGTATATGGGGAGAAGGCAGGCACGGGTTATTGATTTGCAATGATCAGCCATGATCACAATGAATGGCGGTGCTGGCTTGAAGGGCCGAATGGCCTCCTCCTGCACCTATTTTCTATGTTTCTATGTTTCTATGTAACACAAAGGGTGGTGGGTGTATGGAACAAGTTGCCAGAGGAGCTAGCTGAGTCTGGGACTATCCCAACATTTACGAAACAGGATAGGGTACATGGATAGGACAGGTTAGGAGGGATATGGACCAAATCCGGGCAGATGGGACTAGTTGGACGATATGGACAAGTTGGGCCGAAGGGCCTGTTTCCACACTGTATCATTCTGTGACTCTATGACTCACACTTCTTAGTTTAGTTTAGAGATACAGCACGAAACAGGCCCTTCGGCCTACTGAGTCTGCACCGACCAGCGATCCCTGCACACTAACACTACCCTGCACACACAAGGGACAATTTACATTTTTTATAGAAGCCAATTAACCTAAAAACCTGTCTTTGGAGTGTGGGAGGAAACTGGAGATCCCGGGCAAAAACCCACAGAGGTCACGGGGAGAACGTACAAACTCCCATGATCAGGATCAAACCTGCGTCTCTGGCACTGTAAAGGGCCTGTCGCACCAGCATGCAACTCTATGCGATGAGCGCGACCTAACTCTTGAGTCGTCCAGCGTTGCGGGGCCGGTCCCACTTCGATCCCCGGAGCCGTGCGGAATTGTGCGGAGTTCGTCCCGACATCGCGCGGGGCTCCGAAAAACTGACTATCTTCGAAAATTCCGCGCGGCAACGGCTTGTCGGCTCACAGTCTCCTCGACGCATTACACACCGCCTCGACATCGTACCTCCGTGACCCTCTTTGTAGGTGCCTCCATAACCCTCTATGTGTATGGCTCCGTGGCCCTCTGTGTGTGTGCCTCTGTGCCCCCTCTCTGTGTGTCCCTCTCTGTCCTGGCAAACTTACCTTTAAGACTTTGCTCCAAGTTCGCCTCACTTTGCGCCGCGTTGCGCCACTCACCCGATCTCCACGTGGCCCTCGCTGCTGGTTTGGTCGTGCTTGCTGCATGCAGGCGCATGCTGGTGGGAACGGCCCTGTACAGGGATCACCCGACCTCCGCACGGCCCCCGCTTCTAGTTTGATCGCGCTCATCGCATGGAGTCGGATGCTGGTAGGACAGGCCCTTTAGGCAGCATTTCTAGTGCTGCGCACCATGCCACTCTATAAAACTTATAGAGTTGTGATCTTTGTTCACAAAATACTCTGCCACTGAAACACCAGTAATTTGACCAGGCTCAGTTCCCATTACGAGGTTCTGCGTGGACCCTCCTCCCTTTGGACTGTATATATACTATTTCAGGAATCTTTCTTGGATATTCCGAACAAATTCCGAAGCATATTCCTTAATCAAGATGCCCCATCCAAGCTAATCCAATTTGCCCATATTTGGCCCATGTACCTATAAACATTTTCAATCTATGTAACTGGGCAAGTGTCTTTTAAATATTGCGTTGCCTCAAATACCTCTTCTGGTAGCTTATTTCATATACCCATCAGTATCTGAATGAAAACGTTGCCTTTCAGAATCATAATAAATCTTTAAATTTTTCATCTTAAACATATGTCCTCTGGTTAGAGTGATGCAGTGTGGAAACAGGCCCTTAGGTCCAACTCGCCCACACCGGCAAACAATGTCCCAGCTACACGAGTCGCACTTGCCTGCACTTGGTCCATATCCGTACAAATCTGTCCTATCCATGTACCTGTCAAACGATGGGATAGTCCCAGCCTCTACTACCTCCTCTGGTAGCTTGTTCCATACACCCGCCACCCTTGGTGTGAAAAAGTAACCCCTTGGATTCCTATTAAATATTTTCCCCTTCACCTTAAACCTATGTCCTCTGGTCCTCGATTCCCCTTCTCTGGGCAAAAGATTGTGCATCTACCCGATCTATTCCTCTCATGATTTTGTATACCACTATAAGATCTCCCCTCATCCCCCTGCACTCCATGGAATAGAGACCCAGCCTAAACCTCTCCCTATAGTTCACACACTCTAATCCTGGCAACATTCTCGTAAATCTTTTCTGAACCCTTTCAAGCTTGACAATATCTTTCCAACAACATGGTGCCCAGAACTGAACACAATAATCTAAATGCGTCTCACCAACGTCTCATACAACTACAACATGACCTCCCAACTTCTATATTCAATACTCTGACTGATAAAGGCTAAAGTGCCAAAAGCCATTTTGAACACCTTATCTACCTGTGACTCGACCTTCAAGGAACTATGCACCTGTACTCCTAGATCCCTCTGCTCTACAACACTACCCAGAGGCCTACATTTACTGTGTAGGTCCTGCCCTTGTTCGACATCCCAAAATGCAACACCTCACACTTCTCTGTATTAAATCCCATCAACCATTCCACCTGGCCAATCGATCCAGATCCTGCTGAAATCGTTCACAACCATCTTCACTATCTGCAAAACCACTAACTTTTGTATCATCAGCAAACTTGCTAATCTTGCCCTGTATGTTCTCATCCAAATAATTGATGTAGATGGCAAACAGTAATGGGCCCAGCACTGAACCCTGAGGCACATCACTAGTCACAGGCCTCCAGTCTGAGAAGCAACCTTCCATCATCACCCTCTGCTTCCTTCCATGGAGCCAATTTGCTATCCATTCAGCTTCCATGAAGCTAATTTGCTCTCCTTGGATCCCATGCGATCTAACCTTCCAGGGCAGCCTACCATGCAGAACCTCGTCGAACACCTTACTGAAGTCCATGTACACAACATCTACAGCTCTGTCCTCATCAACCTTTTTGGTCACATCTTTAAAAAAATCAATCAGATTTGTGAGACACGACCTCCCACATACAGAAACATGCTGACTATCCCGAATCAGCCCCTGCCCATCCAAATCCCTGTATATCCTATCCCTCAGAATACTCTCTAGTAACTTACCAATTACAGATTGAAGAGAGAGAAGACTTTGCCTTCCATCACAGTGAGGAGGAGATCCACTGTGATGGATGTTTGTGTCAATTGAATTGTTTGTGTGTTTTTTTGTGAATTGTTCTGGTTGTAGAAACGGAGTTTCGTTCGAGCCTCTCTGAGGTTCGAATGACAAGCAATAAAATCAAATCAAATCAAATCAGATGTTAAGATCACCGGCCTATAGTTCCCAGCATTTTTCCAGCAGCCCTTCTTGATTCTTGATTTCCTACCCTGTGTAAAAGACTGTGCATTCTTCCTATGAATTCCCCTCATAATTGTATAAACCTCGTAGATAGTGAAGATGGTGGTCAGAAATTGCAACAGGATCTTGATCAGTTGGGCAAATGTGCTTAGGAATGGTTAATGGAGTTTAATAGTAAGATTAAATGAGAACTTACCAGTTTGAAGTTTGATCTTGATTTTATGAGGAGTTACGATGAACGATTACGTGAAGAAGGGGGGGTTACACAAAAAGCTGGAGAAACTCAGCGGGTGAAGCAGCATCTAGGAGCAAAGGAGATAGGCGATGTTTCGGGTCGAGACCCTTCTTCAGACTGTTAGCCCGCATGTGTGTCAATCTTCAAAGCAGCGTTGTGAAATCACAGATAAGAGTAATTGACCTGAAGATAGTAAGATTTGGAGAACTAGTACTACCAGATGACCTTGATAATAATATGAGGGTTGGGAGCGGTGGGCACCTAATCGCTCATCGTAACTCCTCATAAAATCAAGATCAAACTTCAAACTGGTAAGTTCTCGTTTAATCTTACTATTTTACTTCGGAGTCACATGAGTGACTATGTGAAGATTTCAAAGCTCTGTGATTTCATGCTGGAAACGAGTCCATGCATTACACACTGCATGAAGTGACCATGGATGAGTGAAAAAGATTAATGCATTCAGACATTACTTAATTTGTTAAAATGCTGATGCTTTAATCATCAAAAGAAAATAAGTGACCCCTTTCATCTAGGGGAAACTATAAAACAGAATCTAAAATGGAGTTGGCAAATACCCCCGGTTTGGCAATGGGTTATATAAAATGTTGGTAAAGTATGTTCATTTGACCATCCTGCAACTGCTAGGATGTGGTCCAGTGGAACATACATAACCCTTGGAGATGATGTTGTAGCAGCCCTGGTGGAGTGAGTGGTGAAAATGTTAGTATCGACTCACGCATTTCCCAAAACCCTGTTTTTACCACCTGGAGATGGTAGAATACCTCTTAGGAATTTTTTGTTGTTGTAACTAACAAGCATTGCTAGTTTGGAGCCTTGTGGCTCTAGGTGACCTAGACGTATTGTTGTGAATATGTGATCAAACATTACCGAAGGTCCATAGGGTATGCCATGAAGCTAGTTTGAGACCTAACGCCCCTGGTTAGTTCTGGTTGATTAAATCAAAAACATAAAATATTATGTTATTAGCAGATGTACCCACCCTGTCCAGTCGCAATTAATGTAGTGACTGGACCCGTTGCACTGAGGCCAGTGCCATGAGGATTACTACCTTATGAGAGCCGGCTAAGGTAAGGATGTGGCTGGAGCCCACTGGTGTAGTTATGTTAATATAACGTCAATGTCCCATACTCCGTGTAACTGGGCCTGGGAAAACTGTGTTAAAGATATCCTATATAATTCTGGATATCAGAGGGTGAGACCCGACAGTGTGGGTCCCACTGTTTCAGCAAATATGATGAGAAGGCACGTTGGCACAGTTAATGGCACTGTAACTTAATTATTGTGAAAGACCCATTTGAAAATGAACTCTAACACATCAGTTATCCGTGCTGTATAGTATGTAACATGTGTATTCAAACAAAAAGGCTTCCTATCTGCTGAAGTGGAAATGTACTGCCTTTTGGTGCTGTCCCTGCACTCTGCAGTGAGCACTACATGGATCAGTCTGACATCCCGAGCCGCAGGAATAGTCGTCTCAGAGTCTGCAAGTCAATGAATTGATGTATCATGCAGAGGCTGGTTTCCCGAATCACAGGCTGAAACAGCAAGTTCATGTTTTGAATAACCATATAAGGTTCTATATTATTCCCAACATTAGCGGAAACCATGGCTGCATATGCCAGTCAGGCAGTTCGTAAGGCCTGAAGTGGTATTTTGCTGGATATATTGCAAGACCCGACTGATGAGGCAGAATGAGGGAAGACATGCAAGTACATTCCTCCCCAGTATGGCGATAGTGTATCCCTCGCCACTGTATGCCACATATTTTGCAACTGGTAAATGAGCCTGGATGTAAACATATCGATACTCGGTGTTTCATCAAGCCATAATGACATTAAATACTTTGTGATCCAACATCCATACTGTGTTGTCATTGATCTCACGTGATGATACAACAGCACCAAATGAGGTTAGGTAAATATCACAGGATAGTTTAACTTGATTGCATATGCCACCACCATTGTGTATCAACTTGGAGTTGAGCATGCAGATTAAGCATATTCTTACAATAACCTTAAACCTATAGAATGCACCTGGTGTTTATAGGTAATTGATACCAATAACTGAAAAAATTGGTAACTCATGCAACCCGCATCCGCCTCCGTAACTGGTGATGGCATTTGTAATTTCTCATCTTTGAGCACTAGCATCAGTTTGTAATTAATGAAGATTACTGACCAAAAGTACTGGAGCAATGCTGAATACTGCCACCACTGTGACTGTGGTAGCGTCAGCTGGTAATAGCATAGGTCTCTTAATAATGACCTACATGGTACTTGAGAGGTTGATTCTTTGTTTGTTGTAAGTTCTGATAATGCAAAAGCCCAATTTGCGCCGCTGAAACACAGCTGCTATATTGCCAATTACACTTGATGAATTAAGGCTGCTTCATAACAACGAGGTTGTTACAGGCTTCTGTTTATTGGATCTCTTTCCCCAGGGCGGAGTCCTTGTTAAATTGATAGTTAAATGTAAATCCCAATAATCAATAATTCTGATTGGTATCAACTTAAATTTAACTGGATGGACGAGGGGCCTCAATTCCTCAAATAAAGTTTGGGGCTGCAACAATTAATTTTAGTAAAATACAGCGTTTAAAACATCATCCAGATAGGCGATAACAAATCAATAACTTCTCTTTTGACTCCTCCCATTTCCTCCAAACACAAGGCGTAGCTATGGGCACACGCATGGGCCCCAGCTACGCTTGCCTCTTTGTCGGGTACGTCGAACAATCTTTGTTCTCCGCGTACCAGGGCCCCATCCCCGACTTCTACCTCCGTTACATCGACGACTGCTTTGGTGTCACCTCCTGCACCCACACACAACTGACTGACTTCATCCAACTTCCATCCAGCACTCAAATACACTTGGACCATTTCCGACATTTCCCTACCATTCCTTGACCTCACCATCTCTATTGCAGGTGATACATTCCTGACCGACATCCACTACAAACTAACTGACTCCCACAGCTACCTGGACTACTCTTCCTCCCACCCTGCTTCCTGTAAGGACTCCATCCCCTATTCCCAATTCCTCCGTCTATGCCGCATCTGCTCCCAGGATGAGGTGTTCCACACCAGGTCATCACAAATGTCCTCATTCTTCAGAGAACGGGGATTCCCCTCCCCCATTATAGATGAGGCTCGCACCAGGGTCTCCTCCATACCCCGCAACACTGCCCTATCTCCCCATTCCCCCACTCGCAACAAGGGCAGAGTCCCCCTGGTCCTCATCTTTCACCCACCAGCCGGCACATACAACACATAGTCCTCCGCCAGTTTTGCCACCTCCAACGTGACCCCTCCACTCGCCACATCTTCCAGTCTCCCCCCGTCTGCCTTCCGCAAAGACCGCTCCCTCCGCAACTCCCTTGTCAATTCTTCCCTTCCCTCCCGCTCCACCCCTTACCCGGGCACTTTCTCTTGCAACCGCAAGAAATGCTACACTTGTCTGTTCACCTCCACCCTCCACTCCTTTCAGGGACCCAAGCAGTCCTTCCAGGTCCGACAGAGGTTCACCTGCACCTCCTCCAACCTCATCTACTGCATCCACTGCTCCAGATGCCAGCTGATCTATGTCGGTGAGACCAAGCGGAGGCTGGGCGATCATTTCTCCGAACACCTCCACTCGGTCCGCAACAACCAACCTGACCTCCCGGTGGATCAGCACTTCAACTCCCCCTCCCATTCCGTATCCGACCTCAGTCCTGGGCCTCCTCCATGGCAAGAGTGAGCAACACCGCAAGTTGGAGGAACAGCTCCTCATATTCCACTTGGGGAGTCTGCATCCTCTGAGCTTGAACATTGAATTTTCTCAATTCTGTTAACCCTTGCTGTCTCCTCCCTTTCCCACCTCTCCCTCAGCCCTCGGCCCCTGGCATTCCCCCTCTCTCTCTCTCTCTCTCTCTCTCCCCCATGCAAGTTGCACTAGCTTCTCATTTTCACACTACAAACAGCTTACAATGGCCTGTTTCCTTTATCATCGTTACTTTTTTGCATATCTTTCATTCATTGTTCTTTATCTCTCCACATCACCGTCTATATCTCTCGTTTCCCTGATCCCTAACCAGTCTGAAGAAGGGTCTCGACCCGTAACGTCGCCTATCTCCTTCGCTCCTTAGATGCTGCTGCACCCGCTGAGTTTCTCCAGCCTTTTGTGTACCCAGGCGATAACAAATGTTCTTGTGCTCTGAGCAGCCCAAGCACCAGTTTTAGTAATTTGGTAAATAAACCTGGGAGCTGAAGTTAGCCCATTTTGCAACGCTTTAACTGTTGTCATTGACCCATCCAGATACATTTCAAATATCCCCGGTGATCCCTGTGAATGGGAACTGAATAACGTGCATCTTTGAGATCGATGCTTGCCATATAGCTCTGATAGAAATCAATAGTTAGACAGTAATGAAGTATCCTATTCTGAAAGTCTGTACTGCACATACGAGTTAAATCTGGATGAAGTGACATCCTCCATCTTTCACCCTGTCCTGAAAAGCAATCCTGCCCATTATACTGGGCCTGCCTCGAAAGACAACTCCGGCCCCAACTCCAAACCTGCTTGGAACCTATGTATGTTGTGCAGTATAAGTAATCACATGTTATCATCAGTTTATTAAAACCAGATCTGAATCTCATGTTATCATTGTCACTTGTACAAAAACACAAGTGTAAATATTACCAACATGTAAATGGTCCACAACCCCATGTTTCGGAAGAACCAGACCCACCTACCTCCACGGTTACCGGTGGTCTTATGGTAAGCCCAAAGGCCGCTGATGCAGGTTCTTTTTCCCCTCCTTGATTGGAGAGTAGGACTGGTAGGGTGCATGGATTCCATATTTCCCCTGAGTCCGGCTTGGGCCTTGGTCTGAAAACCCTCAGCATACTGAGCCTGCCTCGAAAGACAACGCTGGCCATATTTCCGTGCCCAGCTTTCAAGCTGCCACCGACTTCAGTGAACCGCTGCCCCAATGGAGGCGTGGGGTGTGTCGTCACCTACCGATGAAGCTTTGCTCGTCGTCGGTACGGTAAGCCCGCAGGCCCCCGAGGCTACCTGTGCTGACATGGCCCCTCCAGCGGCCCTATGTCAGGTTTTTGCTCTGGGTCAGACTGAAACTGACCCTGAATGGTCCCCTCCTCAGAGAGGGAGACATTGTGCAGCCCTGAAACAGGTGCCGCTGCCTGCGGGTTCTCCATAATACCCGGGCTGATAACTCCCTCCTTTGGAGTATGTCATTGTGGAGCACCTCTCCATCAGGTGCTCCATGTGGGTTTGAACGTTTCAAAACGTTACCCATGAAGGAGGGGATCCTGTCCATCAGGAAACCTCCTGGCCCGACTCGTTTGAGTCAACAGGCCTCTTCCACGCGCCCCTCCTCAGAGAGGGAGATATAATATCGTGGCTACCCTCCAAGCGGGGTTGCCTAGGTGCTCCTGGCCCGACTTCTTTGAATGAACGGGCCTCTTCCCTACGCTCCCCTCTGCAGAGAGGAAGACCCAAACGGGGTTGCCTAGGTGCTGCTGGCACCAGCCTGAAGCCTCTGGCTCCACCGCCAGCGACACGTAAGGGGAATTCAACCGCCGCCCGACGCCCGCTGCCCGCTACTCGCAGTTCAGCGATCTCCGTAGCGGGTTCTCCGCGGTCCGTTTCTGGGATTCCCCGAGGTCATGCCCGGGATTCCCTATGGTCCGTGACTGGGGTTCCCCACGGTCCATACAGGTTCCCCCGCAGCCCGTCCGGACTTCGCCCCGAATCCAGCAGACAAACTTTGTAAAGAGCTTCCCGCTATACAAAGAATAACCCTAGAAGTAAGTTTAAAACTTACCTTGTAGGTTTAACTTACCGCTGGACAGAGCAACGCTGCCGCCAGTCGGCTCGTTTGCGCAAAGCGAGTCAACGTAATGACGCGCATGCGGGCTAACAGCCTTCTTCACGTAGTCACTCACGTGACTCCAAAATAAAATGCAGATAAGTGCGAGATGTTACATTTTGGGAAGTCATATTATGGCAGGACCTTCACGGTGAATGGCAGAGCTCTGGAGAAGGCTGCTTGTTCGGGAGGGGCTGCTTGTTTTCGCCCGGTTTTGCTTTAGTGCGGCAGTTCAGCGCTGACCACCGTTGTAGTCAGATGTGTTGTGAGAGCCTGTAAACTGAGAAGTTATTTTATGAATAAATAACGTTCGAAAATTCAGTTGTCGTTCTTGCGACCGCCAAAATATTCGCATTTGTCTTTATCCAGATAATCACAATCTTTTCCATGGAGGGCACGTGTTTAAGGTGAGAAAGGAGGAGGACCTGAAGGTCATATTTTTCATGCAGATGAGTAAATAGAATATTCCTACAAGAGGTAAAAATACAATGTTTTTGACAGTATATGAATAAGAATGGTTTGGAGGAATATGGACCAAACTGGGCAAATGGGATTAGTGCAGCTTTGCATTTTTGTCAGCAGGGACAAGTAGGGTCAATCAGCCTGACCCGCTGAGTTACTCCAGCTTTTTGTGTGTAAGCTTGTTTCTGTGTTATATATTGCTGGAGAAAACAAGTCTCGATCACAGTTTTATGCAGAACCACACACTTTATGGAATTGGTCCATGTATTCTCTTTGACCTTACTAGTAATGTGACTCCTCAGTTTACGCACTACCTACAATTTTCAAGCTAGCCCCAGCTTCCTGAATAGATCAGAGGCTGCATCTGTTTCGAACATACAACAGTACAGCATAAGGACAGGGCATCGTCCCACAATGTGTTCAACATGATGTGGCCATCTCTATCTATCTGCACATAATCCACATCCCTTAAAAGATTGCCCCACACGTCTCCTTTAAACTTTGCCCCTCTCAACTTAAAGCTATGCTTCCTAGTATTTGTTTTTTCCACCCTGGGAAAAAGGTTCCAAATGTCTACCATGGAAACATATATAGAAACATAGAAAATAGGTGCAGGAGGAGGCCATTCGGCCCTTCGAGCCAGCACCGCTATTCAATATGATCATGGCTGATCGTCCGCAATCAGTAACCAGTGCCTGCCTTCTCCCATATCCCTTGACTCCTCTAGCCCCTAGAGCTCTATCCAACTCTCTCTTAAATCCATCCAGTGATTTGGCCCCCACTGCCCTTTGTGGCAGGGAATTCCATAAATACAACTCTCTGGGTAAAAAAGTTTTTTCTCAGTGTTAAATGACCTCCCCTTTATTCTAAAACTGTGGCCCCTGGTTCTGGACTCCCCAACATAGGGAACATTTTTCCTGCATCTAGCTTGTCCAGTCCTTTTATAATTTTGTATGTTTCTATAAGGTACCCCCTCATCCTTCTAAACTCCAGTGAATACAAGCCTAGTATTTTCAATCTTTCCTCATATGACAGTCCCGCCATCCCAGGGATCAATCTCGTGACCCTACACTGCACTGCCTCAATCACAAGCATGTCCTTCCTCAAATTAGGAGACCAAAACTGTACACAATACTCCAGATGTGGTCTCACCAGAACCCTATACAACTGCAGTAGAACCTCTTTACTCATATACTGAAATCCTCTTGTTATGAAGGCCAACATTCCATTAGCTTTCTTCACTGCCTGCTGTACCTGCACGCCAACTTTCAGTGACTGGTGTACAAGGACACCCAGGTCTCGCTGTACTTCCCCCTTACCTAACCTAACCCCATTGAGATAATAATCTGCCCCCTTGTTTTTGCCGCCAAAGTGGATAACCTCACATTTATCTATATTATACTGCATCTGCAACGCATCTGCCCACTCACTCAACCTGTCCAGGTCCCCCTGCAACCTCCTAACATCCTCTTCACAGTTCACACTGCCACCCAGCTTTGTGTCATCTGCAAACTTGCTAGTGTTGCTCCTAATTCCCTCTTCCAAATCATTAATATATATGGTGAACAATTGCGGCCCCAACACCGAGCCTTGCGGCACTCCACTCGCCACTGCCTGCCATTCTGAAAAGGACGCGTTCACTCCTATTCTTTGCTTCCTGTCTGCCAACCAATTTTCTATCCATGTCAACACCCTACCCCCAATACCATGTGCTTTAACTTTAGTCACCAGTCTCCCGTGCGGGACCTTATCAAAGGCTTTCTGAAAGTCTAGATACACTACATCCACTGGCACCCCTTCATCCATTTTACTTGTCACATCCTCAAAAAAATTAGTCAAGATTACCCGACCATGCCTCTCAATATCAGGTCTCCCTATAACCTGTGGCAGCTCAGATAAAACAATCCAAATCTGTTCAACCTCTCCTTGTAACAAAACATGACTCTATCACTCTATCTACCTGTGTTGCCACTTTCACAGAGCTATGGATTTGGATGCTGTATCTCTAAACTAAAGTAAAGTAAACTAAAGTAAACTAGCCTGACCTTATTTTACTTCGGAGTCAGGGGAGTAATTCCGTGAAGAAGCCCCGTCAGTCCGCATGCGCGTCATATCGTCGTTCGCATGGTGAAGCACCGGACTGGCAGGGCATCATCGCTCCTGATGGCGGTAAGTTTAAACCCAGAAGGTAAGTTTTGTATTACTTACCAGGGTTTGCTGTTCGAGCATGAACCTCTCTGCACAGATTAATGCTAGATTTATGGCGAAGGCTGGCGAGTGAACCGGCTATGGGTTGTGGGGAGACTCCGGTTCCGTCCACGGAAGCGGATAGTCGGTAGATGTCAGGTTCGCGATTCCAGCCACTGACAAGGTGGTCAGTGGCTGTATCACCGCCAGTCACTGACAGTGTGGTCAGCGGCTCACAGACATGGTGGTCCCCAGGCATGGGGTGAAATCACCGATAAATTGATCCGCCATATTGGACTTGAGCTGCAAGGGTTCCCCTCTGGTAATAAGTGTGTATTTGCATGGAAGCTGTTGTAATTTTAACCCTTCACAGGTGAAGCTCCACACTCCAAAATTAATGTGCCCGCTTGGAGAAGGACACCATGCTGGGTCAGTACACCTCAGACACCGGATCTGTAACAGTGCAGGCCTATGGGACAGGCCGCGCCAGCAGCACCTGGGACAGGGCTGCTTAATGTCTCCCTGTTGGAGTGAGAGACCATGACGGGTCAGTGTACTGCTGATACTGAATCTGTCACAGCGCCGGCCTACGGGAGAGCCCGCACCAGCAGCACCTGTTGACAGGGAGACATGAAGCAGCCCTGTCTCAAGCACCTGTGACTGGGCTGCTTCATGTCTCCCTCTTTTAAGAGGAGAGCATGCCGGGTCAGTATAATTCTGACGCTGAGTCTGAGTGTATCGCTGTGGAGCATGTCCCCAGGGAAGAAGGGCACGTGTCAGAGGTACCATTCCTGACAACAAAGTTTGTCATCCCAACAGAATGTTCCATCCTGGTATAGGTCCATTGGGGGCCGTATCAGCGCAGGTATCCTCAGGGACCTGCGGCAGCGTTGTATAGGGCTGCCTACGAATCGCACTCTCTGAGGAGGGGAGTGTGAAAGGTCAGATGTAACTGACTCCAGCTTCTAAAGATGTCGGTGGAACATACTGGTGCACATGCGTGCCGGCAGTGAACAGTGCTAACGGGGATATGAGAGCCAGCCGACAAATCTTCTATTCAGGTAAGGCCTATTCAACAGGAAAAACCTGGCTGTCAGATCAATCAAGGCCAACGGTGGGCAAAGGTTCATCGTTTCAGAACGCACCCCAGGCGTTTATCGACAGTAAGCGGTTCACTTAAGCTGGTGGCAGCATGACAGCTGGGCAGACGTTCCACGCAGCCTACCAGACCTACACAACAAGGTGGGTCTGGCACTTCCAAAACATGGGTAAGTGGACCACTCACAAGTTGGTAATATTTACACTTGTTTGTACAACACACAAATGATAAAAGCATCTGCTTAGATTAACCATGTAAAACTGCACAATACTAGCATTCCAAGCAGGTTTGGGATTATGGCGAGGATTGTCTTTTACGACAGGCTCTGAAATCGGGCCAGAGTTATCATGCGAAGCACCCATGGAATGATGGCAGGAGTGGCCTGTTGAAAAATGGATAATGTCGGTTAACTCGCATATGAACTCTCAGAATAGGAAACTTCTTTACTGACTAACAACGGATTCATAAGGGTCTCAAAGATCCATTCTATGCAGTTCCCATTACAGAGATTATCGGAGACATTGGAAAATATCAAAAGGCAATGATAACTGTACTAATAACAGTAAAACATTGCTAAGTGGGATAAACTATTTACCCAGGTTATTTAACTAATTAATAACATCGGTGTTTGGACTCTTGAAAACACACTTATGTCTTCAAAAAACACTTGTTATGTCTTGTCTGGATGGTATTCTAACGCTGTATTTTGTTAAAATCATCTGTTTCAGCCTCACACTATATTTGAGAAATTGGGCTCATCCATCCAGTTAACTTAAGTTGTTACCAAATAGACTTGTGGGTCATTGGGATTTACTTTTAACTATTAATTAGCCTATGACTCCGCCCTGTGGCAAGAGATCGGAGTTAATAGAAACCTTTTATAAAGCTGACTTCTATTCATCAAGAGTAATTGACAATATAGTAGCTGTATTCAGCTGTGCAAGTCGGGGAACTGACATCGTGCAAAGTAGCAACTTCTCAAATGACATGTAGATCATTGTTAACAAGCTTATGCTATTACCAGCTGAAACTACCTAAGTTACACTGATGAACAAACAGTATTCAACATTGCTCCAGTAGTTTGGTCAGTCGAATTTCAGTTATTTACAAACTGATGCTAAGTGCTCTAAGGTGGGAAATTGCGAATATCATCTCTCGTTTGGAGGTGGAGGAGATTTGCATGAGTTGCCAATTCTTCCGTTGTTGGTATCAACTAACTATTTCCACTAGATGCACCCCATGGGTAAAGGGCTATTGAGCGAATATACATAATCTACATGCTCAACTTCAAGTTGCTGCACTATGGTGGTGGCATATGTTACTCACATGGCAATCAAGTAAAAATATTCTGTAATAATTACCTAATCTCCTTTGCCACTGGTGTATCATCAAGTTCAGATCGATGACAACACAGAATAGGTATTGGATTAGAAAGTATTATGAAAGTATGGTTCAATGGAACACCGAATATTGACATGTTGGTTTCATGCTTATTCACTGATTGCAAAAATATGTGGCATAACAGTGGGGAGAGATACATTCTCGCTACAAGAAGAAGGAATGTTCTTTTATGTCTTCCTACATTTTGCCTCATCAGTCGGGTCTTGAAATAAAGTCAGTAAGATCTCGCTTTAGTTTTCGTACCGTCTGACTGCTTCCTGCTTCCATCAGGCATAATAATACAACCGTACACGGTTATTCTAAAAAATGAAAAATATGCTGCTTCAAACTGTGGTTCAGGAAACCAGCCTCTGCATAATAAAACAATTATTGACTTACACATTCTGAATGGACTGCCTTACGGCTCAGGTTGTCACATCAACCCATGGATGTGCTCTCAGCAGAATGCAGGGATAGCACCAAAAACACAGTACATTTCCTATTGAGGAGATCGGAAGTGGTTTGTTTAATGTTAATGTTACATTTAATATGGTACAGATTACTCACATCTTCCAGTTCATTCTTAAATGGTCTTTGACAATAATTCAGTTATAGCGCCACTAACTGTGCCCAACGTACCTTCCCATCATATTAGCTGCAGCAAACGGGAACCACTCTGTCGGGTTCAACTCCGGATATCGAGTTTGTAAAAGATATCTTGAACACAGGTTCCCCCACAAGTATATGCAGTATTGGATATTGACAGTGTATTAACAATACTTCACCAGGGGGCTCCAGCTACATCCTTAGTCATGACACTAGTATCAGCACAACAAGGGCAGACATTGCAAAAGCTGCGGCCAGATAGGATGGAAATGGCTGCAGATGCCATTACGTTTTACATTTCTGATCTACACAAGCAGAGCAGACCAGGGGTGGCAGGATTTAAGATCATATTTCGGCATACCCCACGGACTCACGTCTATGTGTGAGGGCAGGCTTGCTATATTATATCAAGGCCACCAGAACCCTAAGAGGTGTGGAATCAGCATTGTTTATTAGCGACAAACAGCCACACAAGAAAAGGTTGGTTCAGACTATTTCAAGGTGGCTGAAGCAGGTTCTGGTTTATGCAGGTATTAACACTGACAATTTTACATCTCATTCCACCAGGGCGGCATCAACATCAGCGGCCAGGGCAATGGACGTTCCCATCGACCATATCCTCACGACCGCAGGATGGTCAACTTAATTGATTTTCAATTTTTATTACCATAGGCCGGTTACTGACCCGGGCTATTTGCCCATTCTGTTTTGCGTCCACTTTAGGCTCCCCTGAGATAGAGGGGTTTCTATTGATTTTCTTTATTAATGTAAACCATTAATACATTTGAATCAATGTCATGGTTAATGCATTGTTGATTATTCACTCATCCTGAGTCAATCAATGCAGTGAGACGCTGGGATTTGAATCTGCGGCATGAAATCACAGAGCTTTGAACTCTTCACGGAATCACTCACGTGACTCCGAACTAAAATAGTAAGATTAAACGAGACCTTACCAGTTTGAAGTTTGATCTTTATTTTATGAGGAGTTACGTTGGTGAATACGTGCCCCCCATTCCCAACCCTCTCTCACAAAGTTCATCTGGTAGTTCTCAAGTTGCTGTTCTTACTATGTTACTTCAATTATTGTTACATGTTTTTTCAACCGCTCCTTTGAAGATTGACAAGCATGCAGACTGGTGGGGCTTCTTCACGTAATCACCAACTTAACTCCTCATAAAATAAAGATCAAACTTCAAACTGGTACGGTCTCATTTAATCTTACTATTATTTCCTTCTGTCTTGACCTCTCTACTCCCCTTATCAACGCCAAACTCAACCCTCTAAACGCACAGCCTTAGGTTCACTCAGCACCAATCCCAACATTGTTATTCAACTCATCATCAAGGGAGGTGCCTTTGAAGTATGCAGGCTACCTCTACTGTGCTGTGGCCTCATCCTTGTTGTGTTTTCATGACTCCCCCTGCAGAATTGTGCCCCTACGCAAACACCGCAACACGTTCCAGGCCCACCATGATGTAAAACTCTCCTTCTATTGCTTGTATTGCTTCCATCTCCAGGCCACTTTCTCTGGTAAGGAGTCTTCGCTGTCCAGTGACAACACCTAGATGGCGGACTGCAGGAGTGGGGCGCCGTTGTGTATGGCAGCTCTGCCTGCAGTCCGTCCTTTCACTTTTTTAAATTGTTATTTTAGTCCTGTTAGGTCCAAATGTTTGTTATAGGTCTTATTTTATGTGGTGGGTGGGGGGAGGGGAAGGGGGAAACTTTATTTCTGCGGTTCTCCTCCGAATCGCATCTTCGTCCTCTCCGTGCGGCCTACCATTGGACTGGAGCGGCGTTTCCTGCCGGGACCGGCCGGGACTACAGCTTCGGTGGGGGCGGCTCAGCGCTGCGATACCAACACGGAGCGGTCGATACCTTACCGGGTCGCCATGCGGTAAGCTCCGGAGTACGGTGACCGCCGACTCCAACATCGAGGAGCTGTGGCTGAGGGCAGCGCTGGATTTAAAACACCATATAAAACAGAGTCGGAGCTCCAAACCAGCGCAGCCATTAGGACTTCAGGTGCCGCGGTGTCCGGGGAGGGAGCAGCCGCTCCAGACGTCTCCATACCGCTGAGGACTTTTCACCCGACGCCGGTGTTCTATCTTCGCGGCAGGTGGGCCTACAATATCGGCGACTGGCTGTGGAGGCCTCAAATAGGCCCCGACCTCAGGTGGTCTTGGAGGAGGAGGAGGAGGACTGGACTTCTTGGTGCCTTCCCTCACAGTGGAAAGTGTGGATTCTGCTGTGGGGGGGTGTTCATGTTTAATCCTATAGTGTATTGTGTCTTTTTTCTTCTTCTTTTTTATTTTATATGGACGTATGGTAATCTATTTATTTTTTTGTAAAGCACTTTGGCTTCAACATGATTTGATTTAAAAGTGCTATATAAATAAAAATGTTACTACTTACCCTCTCTGATCTCCTATATGCCTCCTCCTCTTCTACTCCCCTTGACGGCCATCCACAATCTCCTGACATTATTATTTCCAACAGCTGGGGCAACACCAACCGTCTTGACCTCTCCACTATCCTTACCTATTCCAATCTCACCCCATCCAAGCGCACAGCCCTACGTTCGCTCAGCCACAATCCCAACATCTATCTATCTATCTATCTATCTATCTATCTATCTATCTATCTATCTATCTATCTATCTATCTATCTATCTATCTATCTATCTATCTATCTATCTATCTATCTATCTATCTATCTATCTATCGTAAAGATACAACACTTCTTTATAAAACACTTACAGCATTGGATCTCCAGTACGTTACAGAGCTGTTACATCTACTGCCTGACGTAGGCGAGTTCTTAATATTATATTAATATTATATTAATATTAAAAGAATTCATAGCATAAGGAGCAGAACTTCAAGGTTCCGCAACAGCTTCTTCCCACGAGCCATCAGACTCCTAAATGCCATGTAATGGGTTACCATCATTGTCTATTTATCCTTTTATCCATTTTATCCTTTTGTTTATTATCGTTTTGCACGGGGATCCAATTGCAACAGAATTTCGTTTGGAATTGCATATATCGATTATGGCATTTCTAAATGACAATAAAGTCTGTTTGACTTGATAAAGCATGCACTAGCCGGGGCTACTACTAACAAGCACTATGATTGGCTAGCCGATATACACTATCTATCTATCTATCTATCTATCTATCTATCTATCTATCTATCTATCTATCTATCTATCTATCTATCTATCTATCTATCTATCTATCTATCTATCTTTCTTTCTATATTCTATTCTATATTATATTCTATTCTATATCCTATACTTAATTATATTCTATACTTAATTAGTCATCAATTAATTAATCAATTGATTAATTAATTATTATTAATTTTAATTAATACAACTAAAATATCCAGATAATCACAATCTTTTCACCGCCTAAAACAGGGGGGGCACATGTTTGAGTTGAGAAAGGAGGGGGACCTGAAAGTCAGCAGGGACAAGTACACTTTTTGTGTGTAAGCTTGTTTCTGTGTTATACAATGCTGGAGAAAACAAATCTCGATTACAGTTTTATGCAGAACCACAGACTTTATGGAATTGGTCCATGTATTCTCTTTGCCCTTACTTGTAATGTAAACTACCTACAATTTCCAAGCTAGCCGCAGCTTCCTGAATGGATCAGAGGCTGCATATGTTACGAACATACACATAAGTACAGCATAAGGACAGGCCATCATCCCACAATGTGTTGAACATGCTGCGGCCATCTCTATGGGGCTTGTCCCACTTGCATGCGATTGCATGCCTTTGGCGTGACCAAACGGAAGCGGAGTTCGCGGTAAGTACGCGCTAAGTACATGCTAAGTACGCACTAAGTTCGTGCTAAATTCGTGTGTGACGTAATTTGCGTCATACCAATCAGCTGGGTAGGAGGCGGGACGACTGAATTTGGGCATCGCACGGCGTCAGCCGGTGAAGTCATCGCGCAACGCCACGCACTAGGTGTACGCTGTCAAGACACTGCAACGCCGTCAAGACGCTGCGTACGCCCTCAATGCGCCTGCGGGCTGACAGGCCGTTGGCGTGTGAAATATTCGGACAGTGTGGGATTTTCGGAGCCCCAAGCGATGTTGGGACCAGCCCCGCAAAACTCCATATACCTCTGCGCTTCGAAGTGGGACCGGCCCCGCGCGGCCCGTACACCTAAAGCGACCACAATTGGTCGTGCCAGATGCATGCAATCGCATGCAAGTGGGACAGGCCCTTATCTATCTGCACATAGGTTCACTGGTACTGTTTGTACTTCATCGCAGCAGTTAGATGTTGTTTGAGCTTATTCAGACGTCTGCTGCCTCCAAAATGTTCTTCGGTGGATCACGTGAGTGCTTGGATTCTTCTTATTTTCCTGAATCAGCAAGGCCACCTCTCTTGGAGTCATCTTTACTTTGCAATCGTACCAACCCAGCCTCTTATGCGATAGTGATCAGGTTTCAGACTTTTGCTTGACAATCCCAGATATAGAAACATGGCTCACCCCTACCAATGTTGCGATCTCTCACTGTGACTTTGAGCAATGTTGATGCAAGGTTATGATATTTGTTCACCTCTTTGGAGTGATATGGTTATATGATATCCGTATTGTGAATTGCTTGGTACACACAAAATGCTGGAGTAACTGTCAAAGTCAAAATCAAAAGAGTTTATTGTCATGTGTCCCTGACAGGACAATGAAAATCTTTCTTTGCATAGCACAAGAAAACATAGAATTGACTACAATTCTATACATAAATACACCCATGAATTAATAAATTAATAAAGTGCAAATAACAGATGGAGGGATATTAATGTTCAGAGTTCTGAGCCAGGTTTAATAGCCTGATGGCTGTGGGGAAGTAGCTATTCCTAAACCGGGTTGTTGCAGTCTTCAGGCTCCTGTACCTTCTACTAGAAGGTAGCAAGGAGATGAGTTTGTGGCCAAGGTGGTGTGGGTCCTTGATGATGCTGCCAGCCTTTTTGAGGCAGCGACTGTGATAAATCCCCTCGATGGAAGGAAGGTCAGAGCCGATGATGGACTGGGCAGTGATGGTCTGGAGAGAAGGAATGGGTAATGTTTCAGATCAAGCCCCTTCTTCAGACTGATGTCAGGGGAGGGGGCGGGACAAAGATAGAATGTAGTCAAAGACAGTAAGACTGGTGGGAGAACTGTGAATGGGGAGGGGATGGAGAAAGACGGAAAGCAAGGGGTATGTGAAGTTAGAGAAGTCAATGTTCATACACCTGAGGTGCTTTTCCTCCAATTTGCGCTGGGCCTCACTCTGACAATTGAGGAGGCCCAGGACAAAAAGGTCAGATTGGGAATGGGAGGGGTAGTTGAAGTGCTGAGCCTTCGGGAGGTCAGGTAGGTTAAGGCGGACAGAGCGGAGGTGTTCAGTGAAACAATCGCTGAGCCTGTGCTTGGTCTCGCCAATGTAGTGAAGTTGACACCTGGAACAGTGGATGCAGTAGATGAGGTTGGAGGAGGTGCAAGTGATCCTCTGCCTCATCTGAAAAGATTGTTTAGGTCCTTGGATGGAGTCGAGGAGTAGGTCAAGGGACAGGTGTTGCAGGGGAAAGTACCTGGGGAGGAAGTAGTTTGGGTGGGAAGGGACGAGTTGACTAGGAAGTTTCGGAGGGAACGGTCTCTGCGGAAAGCATAAAGGGGGGGGAGATGGGATGATATGGCCAGTAGTGGGATCCCGTTGGAGGTGGCGAAAATGTTGAGAATTATATGCTGTATGCGATGGCTGAAGGTGAGGACAAGGGGGACTCTGTCCTTGTTATGAATGGGGGGAGGGGGAGCAGGAGCGGAGCTGCGGGATATCAAGGAGAGCCTAGTGAGAGCCTCATCTATAATGGAAGTGGGGAACCCCATTTTCCTCAAGAATGAGGACAACTCCAATGCCTTGGTATGGAACACCTCACCCTGGGCGTAGATGCGGTATTGACATAGGAATTGGGAGTAGGGGATAGACTCTTTACAGGAAGCAGGTTGGGAAGAGGTGTAGGTTTGTAGTAGACTAGGCCAAGTGGGACCTGTTGGGTCTCGTCCTCTCAACATGCAGTTGCAGGGGGGTGGGGAGGAAGATGGCATATGGCGTCACGCATATACTAACCACCCCCCACCCACACAGGGGGGGGAGGGGGTGAGAGGGGGGGAGTGGGGGGAGAGGGGGGGAAAGGGAGGTGGAGGGAGACAACGTACACCACCCTACCCACATCAATCACTTTTGTCACCATATAAACTCAATTATATTTGTGGGATATGACCAGCTGCAGATAAAACCATGCTAACTATCTCCAATTAGTTCATTCTTTTCCAAGTGTGAATAAATGCTATGCCAAAGGATCCTCTCCAAAAGTTTCCAAACCATCTACAATTATGACCATTATACATACAGTATATGTCACAGACATTCAGTGAGAATAACATCCTTCCACCAAAACCCTGTCCATGAGTAAGCCAGTTCTAAATTCATATGGGAATCCTGTGCATCTTAATCGGCTTGATCAACCTTGCAAAGGAGGACTTTATCAAATGCCTTACTAAAATCTATTTAGACAACATTCATCAATCTACCCTCATTGATCACTTTGTCACATCCTCAAAAAAATTCAATCATGTTAGTGAGACATGACCTACTGTATACAAAGCCATGCTGACCATCACTAATTAGCCCACTCCCTTCCAAATAGAAGTAAATCCAATCCCTAACAATAGCTTGCTTACCACTGACTTGAGGCTCACTGGCCGATAATTCCCTGGTTCCCCTCTTAAACAAAGGAACAACTTTCGATACTTTCCAGTCTTTCGGATCTTTGTCTGTGTCCAGTGAAGATGTAAAGAGTCTAGGCCCAGAGGCTAAGGTCCTTTAGCCTCAGAATTAAAGGACGTTCCTTTAGGAAGGAGATGAGGAGGAATTTCTTTAGTCAGAGGATGATGAATCTGTGGAATTCATTATCACAGAAGGCTGTGCAGGCCAAGTCAATGGACATTTTTAAGGCAGAGATATGTAGATAGATTCTTGATGTCAGGGGTTATGGGGAGAAGGAAGGAGAATTGGGTTAAGAGAGAAAGATAGATCAGCTATGACTGAATGGCGGAGTAGACTTGATGGGTCGAATGGCCTAATTCAGCTCCTATCACTTATGAACTTATGAACTTACAGTATGAAAGATTTCCATCTTGCTTCTCTTAATAACCTAGGATAGATCCAATCATACCCCAATGCTACCTCTTTCTTGATCCCAAACTACCTTTCTATATTAGTAATCCTCACACTATCACTGTTCTCCATGTCATTCTCCTTACTGAATACAGATGCAAACTATTTGTTTAGTGTCTAGGCAGTGTCCTCCCAGCACAAATTCCCCCCCATTATCTTTGAGCTATCCTGGTTTTCCTTTTGTTTTTAATGTACATATAAAATGGCATTAGGATTTTCTTTAATCCAAATCACCAAAGAGATTTCATGGTCCCTTTTCATCCTAAACGTCTGTGAGAAGGCCCCTTTTGGACCTTCTAATCTAATCGAGTTATTTCCTACTTGATTTGTGTGTGTGTGTGTGTGTGTGTGTGTGTGTGTGTGTGTGTGTGTGTGTGTGTGTGTGTGTGTGTGTGTGTGTGTGTGTGTGTGTGTGTGTGTGTGTGTGTGTGTGTGTGTGTGTGTGTGTGTGTGTGTGTGTGTGTGTGATTTTGCATGTGAAACGTATATCCTCGAAAAGCAGATGCAAAAACACAGATTTTTACAATTTCGGTAGGGATTTTATGAGTTCAGAAATCCACTCCTCTCTAGATTTTGTCAATTATTTCCCCACTTTGAATAAAATTGTTCACAAAACATCAACAAATTGGAAACTCAAACTGCTGCATGAGCCAAAGTGCCACCTCACTGATGTCCAATCACAATGGATCTCATTTACATATATGACATCACAATGGGACAGGTGAGATTGGAACCTTCACGTGGTCCCACTAAAATCAAACACCTGCATGAGTCACAGCGCCATCTCACAGATGTGTAATCCAATGGGACAGTGGTGGGAGAACTCTCCCCCTCCCTCCCTCCCACAATGCCTTTGCACCTACCTGGCCCAACTGGCCCCGCTAGGCCCTACCCCCGCAGCCAGCCTGGTGGCCTCGCCCGGCCCTGAACCCCCCCAACCTGTCTGCTGGTCCCGCCCCCCCCCCTCAGCTGCCAGGTTGTAGATTCCATTGGTTTTCATTGAATTTAATTTAATTATTTCTCACTTAACATTACTAATTCTTAACATTAACTTTTTATTTCAAAGGCAGTTAAAAAAAAAATGCTGTAATCATTGACAGCTTAGATCGGACCCGCTGTGTGTCTGTGTGGAGGGAGAGGGGGGGGAGAGGGGGGGGAGAGGGGAGGCCGGGGAGAGGAGGGGAGAGGGGAGGAGAGAAGAGGGAAGGAGGGGAGAGTGGAGGAGGGGGGAGAGGAGGGGGGGGGTGGTTAGAGGGAGGGGGGAGGGGGGGGGTGGTTAGAGGGAGGGGGGAGGGGGAGGGGGGAGGGGGATGGGGGGGGTGGTTAGAGGGGGAGGGGGGTGGGTGTTAATAGGGGGGGGGGGGTTAGTGTATGTGTGACGTAGCAGGCTGCTCCCCTAAATTCCATAGAGCTGCCGACAGCTTTCAGGCATGGGATTCGCAAGCTTCATTTCCATAACATTCTGAACGCTTGACGCACGGTTATATTTTGCTCTCTCTGTCTCTCCCCCTCTCTCTCCCCCATCTCTCTCTGCCCTCTCTCTCTCTCTGCCCTCTCTCTCTCTCCCCTCGTCTCTCTCTCCCCCACCCTCCTATCCTCCCCACCCTCCCTCCCCTAAACCTCCTTCCCCCCTCCCCTCCACACCTCCCCTACCCCCTTTCCACCACCCCATCCCCCCCCTACCCTCCCTCCCTCTTCCATTCCCCCCACCTGTCCCCCTCCACACCCTCCCCTTCCCTTTCCCCTTCCCTCCACCTCCCCCTCCCTTCCCACCCACTCTCCCCCCCCCCCCCTCAGCCCCCGTCTCTCTCTTCCCCTCTCCCATCTCACTCTCCCCTCCTCCGCTCTCCCCTCCCTCCACTCCTTGGTCAATTATTTCCCCAGATTTTGAATAAAATTGTTCACAAAACTCAATTTTCAAAATATAAAGGCCGCTCACCAGCTGCTGATGTCACAATGCCCACATGCCCACCAATCCAGGCCCACCTGCATCCTGGCCCCGCCCCCTGCCATTGTGGATTAAAGGCGCAGAAAGACCGGGAAAGTTCTGCAGAACAAAGATTCCCCAGCTGCATTCCGCTATAGCTTCCTTGTTCTACAGATCTCGGGGCAGCGACTCCTCACGCGCTGAACTTCTCCTCATAAGTTCCGCTGAACTTTCCCCCCCACCCCCCGTAACCACACGTTGGGGGAACAGATCCAATGGGTCTGCACTTGGTCTAGTACACTTTATAATTAATGTTGACTATGGGGAAGGGAGGGAAGGGGGGAGGGGTGGGGGGTGGGGGGGTCGCTATAATCCATTTAATAAATGAATTTAAAATGATGCCGATACCACAATCCAAGAGAGCAGTCCTGAACTAGCCATTGGAGACCCTCGGACTACCTTTGATCAGACTTTACTGGCTTCATCTTGCACTAAATGTCATTCATGTTATTCCCTTTGTCATGTTTATGTACACTGTGAATGGCTCAATTGTAATCATGTATAGTCTTTTCGCTGACTGGTTAGCATGCAACAAAAGCTTTTTCCCAGTACCTCGGTATACGTGCCAATAAACTAAATTAAACTAAACAAAAGAATCCCCAATCAAAGGAATGGGAGATCTCTATTGTTGAAAAGAGTAAGAGGCTAGTTTTTGTATTATTTATTTGTAGTTCTTAATGATTGGAGCTACTTGAGGGGGAGGGGGAACAGAGATAGAGTTTGGCCAGGGGTCAGAACCATGGGTATAAATGTGTGCACTGAGACAAAACACAGCCTATCGGGCTCACATTTAACAGGATGCTTCCCAGCTTGGTTTGGGAACAGCTCCATCCAAGACCGCAAGAAATTGAAGTGATTTGTGGATGCAGCCCAGACCATTACACAGACCAACCTCCCTTCTATTGACTCCAGTTATACCTCACGCTGCCTCGGCAAGGCCAGCAGCATAATCAAGGGCGAGTCACATCCAGGCCACTCCCTCTTCTCCCCTCTCCCATCAGGCAAAAGGTATAGAAGTGTGAAAACGCACACCACCAGATTCAGGAACAGTTTGTTCCCAGCGGTTATCAGTCAACTGAATCATCCTACCACAAGCAGAGAGCAGCCCTGAACTACTGTCTACCTCATTGTTGACCCCAGACTATCTTTGATTGGAGTTTACTAGCTTTACCTTGCACTAAATATTATTCCCTTATCATGTATCCATACACTGTAAATGGCTCGATTGTAATCATGTATTGTCTCTGCTGACTGCATGGCACATAACAAAAGCTTTTCACTGTACCTCGGTACACATGACAATAAACTAAACTAAACCAAACAGCCAACCCCTGAATGTTGGGCCCACTGTACGGCACAGGGAGGCAAGGTGGCGCAGCGGTAGAGTTGCTGCCTTACAGCACTTGCAGCGCCGGAGACCCGGTTTCGATCCCGACTATGGGTGCTGCCTGTACGGAGTTTGTACGTTCTCCCCGTGGCTATGTGGGTTTTCTCCCAGATCTTCAGTTTCCTCCCACACTCCAAAGGCGTACAGGTCTGTAGGTTAATTGCCTTGGTGTATGTCTAAACTGTCCCCGGTGTGTGTAGGTTGGTGTTAATGTGCGGGGATCGCTGGTTGTCCGGACTAGATGGGCCGAAGGGCCCGTTTCCACGCTGTATCTCTTAACTAAAACTAAAACAGTGCAAACAGCTGTGAGAGCCGCAGAGGGAATACAGGCATGTGATCGTGTCCAGCGGCAAGCACCTCTGATACTGCAGCGCTTGCCACCCGCTGCACTGTGGTTCAGACCTAATTATGTTGAGGTTTCTGCAATTTGACTTAAACATTGCAGAGAACACTTAATGGTAGTAAAATTTAATTAGGAGAGACTGATTCTGTCTCTGGCTAATAGAAGAGTGTGAATAATAAATCTGAAAACTCATATTCAGTTATGGCACCATCTCATATATTGTGAGCATGTCAGCGTTAGATTAATCAGCCTAATCATTTTGATGCCCCTGATAAAAAGACTTTGTAGGATTTAAATCTCTTTTAATTAAACATGTTCCCAGATGCTGTGGGAGAAGAAATAGCTGGCACTGATAACTGTAAGAAACAAAACTCACGAGAAGGGGGTTTGAAGATGTCTGTTTATAATGTGCCTGAAATAAATTCTGAAAAAACGGATGCTCCCTCAGTGCTTATAGCATAACTTAAAAAACGACTGCAAAGACTGCAGTTTGCATGTAGACTTTTGAGCTTTGTAACCAGGCCTTTGGGAAGTGTGCCACTACAATGGGTGGTGAATCTGTGGAATTCTTTGCCACGGAAGGCCAAGTCAAAGGATATTGTTAAGGCAGAGATAGACACATTCTTGATTAGTATGGTTGTCAGGGGTTATGGAGAGAAGGCAGAAGAATGGGGTTCGGAGGGAGAGATGGATCGGTCATGATTCAATGGTGGAGTAGACTTGATGGGCTGAATGGCATAATTCTGCTACTATCACTTATGACATAACCTTATAATATCTCTGCAACGATTCAGCTCACAAGTAGATTGAAAGTGAAGAATGTTGAGAATTATAACAGCAGTGTAGTTTGATTACATCAGTTGCATTTTCTAAACATTAACTAACAAAGTAACATCAAAGATAGACACAAAATGCTGGTGTCACTCAGTAGGACAGGCAGCATCCCTGGGGGGAAATAATGGGTGATGTTTCTTCTCTACAGAGATGCTCTAGTCCCGCTGAGTTACTCCAGCATTTTAGACAATAGACAATAGACGATAGGTGCAGGAGTATGCCATTTGGCCCTTCCAGCCAGCACTGCCATTCAATGTGATCATGGTTGATCATCCCCAATCAGTACCCCGTTCCTGCCTTCTCCCCATATCCCCTGACTGCTATCATTAAGAACCCTATCTAACACTCTCTTGAAAGTATCCAGAGAACCGTCAGAATGGACAGAGAATTCCACAGACTCACAACTCTCTGTGTGAAAAAGTGTTTCCTCATCTCCATTCTAAATGGTGTACCCCTTATGCCCCTGTCCCGTTTAGGAAACCTGAATGGAAACCTCTGGAGACTGTGTGCCCCACCCAAGGTTTCTGTGAGGTTCCCGGAGGTCCCTGGGGGTTCCGGTCACTCTCCATGAGTCACCAGAGGTTCTGGTCAATTGCCTGGAAAGCCTCAACCGAAGCGTGAGCTGCATCTACTGACCAAAGATCCTATAGGACCTATGCTGCCGACCGTGCTCACACACAAGCACATCGCGAAGGTGGGGCCAGGGATAGCGGAGGACCACTTTCTGCGTGTTGAAGAGGAAAGTAAACGGCTGCCACAGAGCATGGTAAGTCCTTTAGAGAGCGTGGGAGGGAGGGAGGGAGAGAAGGACAGAGAAGGGGAGAGAGAAGGGGAGAGAAGGGGAGAGAGAAGGGGAGAGAGAAGGGGGCAGAAGGGGTTAGAAGGGGGGAGAAGGGGAGAGAATGGGGGGGAGAAGGAGTGGAGACAGTTTTAATTAGTTTAATAAAGTTACCGGGCATTTTACCTTCCGGCGGATCTTCCCTCTTTGGAAACCTGAACGGAAATCTCTGGAGACCTTGCGCCCCACCCAAGGTTTCCATGAGGTTCCCGGAGGTTCCTGGAGGTTCTGGTCACTCTCCCTAATGGTGGAAAGTGGTTTCCGTGTAATTGCGGCTTCGCTATGTTCCTGCAATTATTTTTTTAAAAAACAAAACTGGCCGCGACTAAAAATAGGTTGCCGTTTTGTCGAAGCCAGTGGTGGGGTCGCATTTTTATTTACAGCCACTCGAAGGCCTTCACTGACCAGCCATTCTGATTGGCTCATTGGAGATTTCAGCAAAGAAATCTTCTTTGGTTTTCAGGACCTAGAAGATCTGCCGGAAGGTAAATTGTCCGCTAAGTTTATTAAACTTCCTAAAACTAAGTCTCCACTCCTTCTCTCCCTTCTCTCTCCCTTCTCTTTCCCTTCTCTCTCCCTTCTCTCTCCCTTCTCTCTCCCTTCTCTTTCCCCTTCTCTCTCTCGCCTTCTCTCTCCCCTTCTCCTCCCTTCTCTCCCTTCTCTCTCCCCTTCTCTCTCCCTTCTCTCCCCCCTTCTCTTTCCCCTTCTCTCTCCCTTCTCTCTCCCTTCTCTCTCCCTTTCTCTGTCCTTCTCTCCCTCCCTCCCGTGCTCTCTAAAGGACTTACCGTGCTCTGTGGCAGCCATTTACTTTCCTCTTCACACGCAGAAAACTTTGCGATGTGTTTGTGTGTGTGTGTGCGCGGTCGGTAGCAAAGATCCTATACGATCTTTGGTCATTAGATGCAGCTCACACTTCGGTTGAGGCTTTCCAGGCACCTCTGGTAACTCATGGAGAGTGAACCCCCGGGAACCTCAGGGAACCTCACGGAAACCTTGGGTGGGACACACGGTCTCCAGAGGTTTCCGTTCAGGTTTCCTAAGTGGGACAGGGGCTTTATTCTTAAACTGTGGCCCCTGGTTCTGGACTCGCCCAACATCGAGAACATGTTTCCCGCCTCTAGCATGTCCAAACCCTTAATAATCTTATATGTTTCAATAAGATAGGACCCTGTACAACTGCAGAAGGGCCTCTTTGCTCCTATGCTCAACTCCTCTTGTTATGAAGGCCAATATGCCATTCGCTTTCTTCACAGCTTGCTGTACCTGTTTACTTTCATTAACTGATGAACAAGGACCCCCAGATCCTGTTGTACTTCCCCTTTTTCCAACTTGACACTATTTAGATAATAATCTGCCTTCCTGTTTTTGCTCGCACAGTGGATAACCTCACATTTATCCACATTAAACTGCATCTGCTATGCATCTGCCCATTCACCCAACCTGTCTAAGTCACTCTGCATTCTCACAGCATCCTCCTCACAGTTCACACTGCCACCCAGTTTTGCGCCATCTGCAAATTTGCTAATGTTACTTTGAATCCCTTCATCTAAACAACCCCCAATACCATGTGCCCTAATTTTGCCCACTAATCTCCTATGTGGGACCTTATCAAATGTTTTATGAAAGTCCAGGTACACTACATCCATTGGCTCTCCCTTGTCTATTTTCCTCGTTACATCCTCAAAAAAATTCCAGATGATTAATCAAGCATGATTTGCCCTTCGTAAATCCATGCTGACTCGGACCGATCCTATTACTGGTATCCAAATGTGTCTGCCTTCGGTGCAAACCAACATCTGCAGATCCTTGCTACAGAAAATAATATCAAAGTATGTTGCACTTTCCATGAGAAATTACCCATAATGTGAATTGTTGCTGAAATTAACACTGATTTGTCGAGGGAGCTGATAAATTTCACTTCCTCCACCTTAATTATTTTACAGCTCTGCCTGTTACTAATAAATACAACAATCAATAAGGTCAAAATAGAACCCAAATACACTGTGGCCTTATACTTGTTTGTTACTTTCCTTGCTTATGGGCATGAAATGGCTCCAAACAAACTTTAGTTTAGCTCAGATACAAGTGCGGAAACAGACCCTTCGGCCCACTGAATCCGCACCGACCTGCGTTCCCCACACATTAACAGTGTCCTGCACACACTAGGGACAATTTACACTTACTGTACACTTAGTCAGTTAACCTACAAACCTGTCATCTTTGGAGTGTGGGAGGAAACTAGATCTTGGAGAAAACCCACGCAGTCATGGGGAGAACGTACAAACTCAGTACAGACAGCACCCATAGTCGGGATTGAACCCGGATCCCTGCCGCTGCAAGCGCTGTAAGACAGCAACTCTATTGCTACGCCACTGTGAGCGCCCCAAAGGTCAGCTGGAAAGAACCAGCTTATCTGTTCCTCGTGTGTCTTCTGTGTTGTGGGGAGGTTGGTGCTCTGTATAATATGCTCACGTTTTCTTTTCACTTGCTGATTTTCATCAGAGTCTAACAATTCTGTTCTCACTTCTCGTAATTTTCCTTCTGCTTTTCTCTTTCTATACTTTTCATATGGTCATCTGCCATGCCCTATTTCTGAAAAATTGGATGGAAAATCAATTGATACTTCATATATACATAGATACATAGACAATTGGTGCAGGAGTAGGCCATTTGGTCCTTCGAGCTAACATCGCCATTCAATGTGATCATGGCTGATCATCCCCAATCAGTACCCCGTTCCTGCCTTCACCCCATACCCTTTGATTCCGCTAGCCCAAAGAGCTCTAACTAATCTTTTATGAAAACTAAGGTGCACATATACAGACGCTCAAGAATAAGTGGCTTAGGTTAGAGATACATAGGCTGTGGGTTGAGGAGCTTTATTCCAATTTTTCGTGACCTAAGTCACAGAACTACATGAAAGTTTCACATATTGTGTATAAATATTATATAATTCTTCCCTGAAACTCGCCAAGAACAAGACTTGAACATTTTTATTAAATTAGAGAAAAAACTGAATTTTTGGGGTATTTTTAGTCCAATCAAAGCACGTTTAACATTGAGTTGTATGCCACTTGGCCAATCGCACGCTTTGTTTCATGCTAGTTAGGCATCATGGCTGAGGGGACTTCACTGATGCCTGTTTTACTGCAGATTCCGATGAAGGTTCTTTCTAGTTCAGTGGAATACATGTCGTGGAAACTTGCAGCAGGGTAATTGAGTTTAATGAGAAAAGCATTATGAAGTCTGAAGAATGTGCAGCTAAGTGGTAGAAGTGGAAGAAAGTCTTGAAAGCAAAGTCGCTGTTGAGATGCTGCAACACAAAGTTGAAACCAGTCAAACTTTGTGAATCAACTGGAAGGTAATATCTAAAGTATGAATTTATGAAAATTAATCTGTATGGACTTTAATTAATTTAATTGCACCCTTTATAATGTGAAAAAATGAGATTTGGAGGCTGTACATTCACTCATTCACTCACACTCACTCATTCACTCACACTCACTCATTCACTCACTCATTCACTCATTCACTCACTCACTAACTCACTCACATTCACTCACTCACTCACTCATTCACTCACTCACTCATTCACTCATTCACTCATTCACTCACTCATTCATTCACTCACTCATTCACTCATACATTCGCTCATTCACTCCATTCATTCATGAAGTTGAGGGCCTAAACTATGTGTATCCATAACAAGGTAAATTAAACATTGTCACTAATGCCAGCTTGTTTTTTTGTAGCCCCTGCCTGACCCTTGAACTTGAACTAACTTATCAATGGACTTATCAAAACTTATCAAAAGACTTGGAATCTGATGAAGAATATTGAGATGAAGATCAGATGTAATGTAAACAAATAAATTGGGGAAATAAATGATTATATAATGTTTTATTTTAGTGTCGATCATTTCACTGTTTATGTGGTCAAATTATTTAAACAATGAGTGAATTACTTATGATAATGGCATGCTGGTGAATGACAGTGCGACAGTCCACCCACACGTACATACATCCATACGCGCACTTCCATGCATGCGCACACACACATATACATGCACACATACATCCGCACACACACACATCCATCCACATGCAAATATACATGTACACATACATCCACACATACATCCATCCACACATACATCCACACATACATCCCCACATCCAAAGATACACGTTTGACAGGTATACACAGACACACACACAAACTACAGATACTCAAACACTTTTAGGGTTATTTTAGGTTAAAGGTAATAGCCCTCATTTGCAAAGGCTCCATCGGGGGGTTTCTAACATAAATATAGGCTCATTGTAGCTTAAAATGAATACTCATCGAGTAAACATCAGAGCATTCGATTCTTGGTCAGGATGTGACATTTACATCAGAAATAAGACAGGTCTCTTACAGGTTTGTCACCCAGCCTGGCCCTGCCCCAGTCCCACTATGGCTGTTACCCCCACTCTCCCCACTATGGCAGTCAGTTGGGTTCAGTAAACGGGGGAACCCAGAGGATCTGTCCTGACCCTTTAATTAGGCAGGTTCATGAGCCCTTAAAACCCGGGACCTCTGCTGCAGTCTCATTACATTTCCTATTAATGCGACTGGAAGATGCCTTGCAGGGCTGTCCTCCAGCCTGGCACTGCCACAGTCCCACTATGGCCGTGACCCCCACTCTGCACACTGGCAGTCAGTGGGGTTCAGTAACGGGAGGAACCCACAGGAACTGCCCTCACCCATTAATTAGGCTGGTTCAGGAGCAGGACCTCTGCGACAGTGTCATTAAAAAAACACTCACAATATTCATCATATTATTTTTATATAGTATAATTATTCTTAATTATATATGATTACAGTCATATTTACAAGTCATATATATATAGGTATAATAATATATAGATTAAATGGACTGCAACACGGAAATAGGCTGCCCATGGTGTAATATGGGCATTGGCCACTAGATGGCGCTTTCCAAATCTCATTTTCTAATTAGTTTAATTAATTAATGTGCAACTTTTGGCACTGACGAGTTATGACATCCTTCTCAATTATATTTCATCTAAATCTGTGGAAAATTTCATGTAGTTCTGTGACCTGGGTCACGAAAAACCATTTCTAGACACATTTTTGATGCTCGGCCCACAGCCTAACAGTAAAGTGCGGAAACAGGCCCTTCGGCCCACCGTGTCCGCACTGACCAGTGATCCCCGCACATTACCAATATCCTACACACACTAGGGACAATTTACATTTATGCCAAGCCTAAGATGTTGGAGAAAACCCACGCAGTCATGGGGAGAACATACAAACTCCATACAGACAGCACCCATGGACAGGTTCAAACCCAAGCCTCTCGCACTGTAAAGCAGTAGCTCTAGCCCTGCGCCACCATAAATGGTTAGAATCCATTTTAATTCCTATAATCCTTTATAACCATCTTAATAGTCATAAACAATTTTATTAGAGATGGACATTCCATTAAACTACTGTAACATGACAGGTCTGAAGAAGGGTCCCTACCCGAAACATCACCCATTCCTTCTCTCCAGAGATGCTGCCTGTCCCGCTGAGTTACACCAGCGTTTTGTGTCTATCTTCTGTGACATGACTGTTACTTGCAATTATCAACCCATCCCTTAGTGTTGCCTATGTCTTGTTGCATGCCGGCATGGGCTGCTACTTTTGTTGAGGAGTTGCAAATGGAATTGAACATTGTGTAGTCACTGGTGAACATACTAATTTCTGACCTGTAGACAGTGGAAAGCCATTGATGAAGCAGCTAAAGGTGGCTGGATCCAATAGACCCAGTGATGTTCTGGGACGAGGATGAGTGACCAACAACAACCACAAGCACCTTCCTTTGTGCGAGTGATGACGTTTCTACAGAGTGTTTGCCCTTGATGCTGACAGCCTTCTGGACTTCCTCATGCCAACATGTCCAACAATGGACAATGACGGCGGAAGGGACCAGTGAGTGGGGAAGAACAAATGGAGAAGTAGCACAGGGGGAATTTGTAACTTTGTAAGCACCCTTTATGGGCGACTATTTGCATACCTTGCCCAGGTATACAAGCAAAGAATTTCATTGTGACTTGTCACATGTGCCAATACAGTTATCTATTCTATTCCATTCCATTCTATTCTATGGCACACTCTGTCAAATCTTGCCTTACTGTCAATGGCAGTCACTCCCACCACGGGGGAGGGGGAGACCTGGGGTGGGAGGGGGAGACCTGGGGTGGTGGGGGAAGAGACTGGACCGGTCTGAGACCCTCATCCTGAGACTATCATCTGCAGAACCGTGCCTCATCCGCAGCCAGGATCGAACCCGTGTCGCCGGCGCCGCAAGCCCTGCCAAACCACCACAGGACCGTTCCCGTCCCTGTCCCCCCACTCAAGTGTCCCATCCCCGCCCGGGGGGCGGCCGGAGACATCTGGACCAAGCCCCAGGCCCACAGCCAGTGCGGGGAACCCACAGGCCCATAGCCAGCTCAACCCCGCTCCAACCCCAGCCCAACCCCAGCCCAACCCCTCTCCAACCCCAGCCCAACCCCAGCCCAACCCCTCTCCAACCCCAGCCCAACCCCTCTCCAACCCCAGTCCAACCCCTCTCCAACCCCAGCCCAACCCCGCTCCAACCCCAGCCCAATCCCTCTCCAACCCTAGCCCAACCCCTCTCCAACCCCAGCCCAACCCCAGCCCAACCCCGCTCCAACCCCAGCCCAACCCCAGCCCAACCCCTCTCCAACCCCAGCCCAACCCTGCTCCAACCCTGCTCCAACCCCAGCCCAACCCCGCTCCAACCCCAGCCCAACCACAGCCCAACCCCAGCCCAACTCCACTCCAACCCCAGCCCAACCCCAGCCCAACCCCGCTCCAACCCCAGCCCAACCCCAGCCCAACCCCGCTCCAACCCCGCTCCAACCCCAGCCCAACCCCAGCCCAACCCCAGCCCAACCCCAGCCCAACCCCACTCCAACCCCAGCCCAACCCCAGCCCAACCCCGCTCCAACCCCAGCCCAACCCCAGCCCAACCCCGCTCCAACCCCAGCCCAACCCCAGCCCAACCCCAGCCCAACCCCAGCCAACCCCAGCCCAACCCCGCTCCAACCCCAGCCCAACCCCGCTCCAACCCCAGCCCATCCCCGCTCCAACCCCGCTCCAACCCCGCTCCAACCCGGCTCCAACCCCAGCCCAACCCCGCTCCAACCCCGCTCCAACCCCGCCCCAACCCCAGCCCATCCCCGCTCCAACCCCGCTCCAACCCCAGCCCAACCCCGCTCCATCCCCGCTCCAACCCCAGCCCAACCCCGCTCCAACCCCGCTCCAACCCCGCTCCAACCCCGCTCCAACCCCGCCCCAACCCCAGCCCAACCCCGCTCCATCCCCGCTCCAACCCCAGCCCAACCCCAGCCCAACCCCGCTCCAACCCCAGCCCAACCCCGCTCCAACCACAGCCCAACCCCAGCCCAACCCCGCTCCAACCCCGCTCCAACCCCAGCCCAACCCCAGCCCAACCCCGCTCCAACCCCGCTCCAACCCCGCTCGAACCCCAGCCCAGCCCCAGCCCAACCCCAGCCCAACCCCAGCCCAACCCTGCTCCAACCCCAGCCCAACCCCAGCCCAACCCCACTCCAACCCCAGCCCAACCCCGCTCCAACCACAGCCCAACCCCAGCCCAACCCCGCTCCAACCCCGCTCCAACCCCAGCCCAACCCCAGCCCAACCCCGCTCCAACCCCGCTCGAACCCCAGCCCAGCCCCAGCCCAACCCCAGCCCAACCCCAGCCCAACCCCAGCCCAACCCTGCTCCAACCCCAGCCCAACCCCAGCCCAACCCCACTCCAACCCCAGCCCAACCCCGCTCCCGATGGGCTGCTACGGCGACAGTGCCAGTTCGCCCACGGCCTGGCCATGCTGCACTCCCTCAGCCGCCACACCAAGTACAGGACGTACCTTCCACACCACCGGCTTCTGAACCTATGGTACCCGCTGCCACTTCATCCACAACCCGACGAGGAGCGAGGGCCCTGGCCTCGCCTGTGCCAGACGCCAGCCTGGGCTCAGTCTCCTCTTGAGACACATCTACCACTGGGATGTACTTCTTAGCTGGGGTGTTGCCTGCTCTTGTAACCTTTCCTGTATCTAGGAATCTTCAGTGATTGTAGTTCTGAATAATAGTAAGCCTTAATGATAACATACTGTAAATTACATTCATCAATGGAACACTTTTCAATGACAGCTATCATGTATTTGGGATATTTTAATGTGGAGATTTCAAGAAACCATTGTATTGCCAAATTAATCTTTTTTATTAAAGATTTCCAGTGAGAGCTTTAGTAATAAGAGCAATTCAGTTGAAACAGCCATCAATAGTCGCCATTCATAATAATAATGATTCCATTAAGAATAATTGCAAACATTTTGGTTGTTCACAATGATTTTGCAATGAAAATAATCTCTGATGAAATGTATGCTCTTAATAGTGAGCTGGGCTAAGAAATAGTAGATGGAGTTCAATCCAGTAAAATGTGAACTGATGTATATTTGGAGTACCAGCGTAGCTACGACATATGCCATGAAAAGTAGGTATCAAGATTAGATTAGATTAGATTTTATTATTTGTCATTCGAACCACAGAGAGGCTCAAACGAAACTCTGTTTCTACAGCCATACAAACAAAACAATTCCTACAAAACATACAAACAATTCAATTTACTCAAATATCCATCACAGTGAATCTCCTCCTCACTGTGATGGAAGGCAAAGTCTTCTCTCTCCCCCGCACCATTTCTCTATTGATGTTCAAGCCCCAGGCGGGCGCTGGAATGTCCCGCGGCCATTGAAGCCGCGCCGGGCGATATACGGCCCCGCTCCGGGTCGATCCAACCCCGCGACACGAGCGGGAGATGTTGCATTGCGGGAGCTCTGGAAAGCGGTCTCTCACCCGGTCCGGCGAGCTCCTGATGTCCCGACAGTCCACCGGCAGTAATCTGCAGCTGGGGCTGGAGCTGGAGTTCTGCAGCAGCGAGCCATCACAGCTCCCCACGCTCCGAGGCCGGCCAGCCCCACGACGGTGAGTCCGCAGCTCCGCAGGCTCCGTGACTGGAGCCCCCAGGACGTCCCGGTCGGAGGCCACTCCACGGTGCTAGGCCCCAACGACAACGGAGACCCGACAGGGAAAAGGTCGGGTCTCCCGTGCAGGGAAGAGATTTTAAAAGTTGCCTTGGGTTAGAACAAAGACTTCCTTTAAATGACTGAAGGAAATATAGTATAAAAGAAGAGCAGTTTGAGATATTGGTAGCGATATTCGTGGAACAACTATTGCAAGCAAGAGGGGCATGCGTTTGAAACTCAGAGCAAACTACCACTACCAATAGTATGAATCTGGGTAATATCTCAGTCCAAGTCATGAGTTTTATGATCTACTGTAAGAATTGATGCTGGAATAGTACAGCAAATGAGAAGTTATTAGAAGACAATAGACAATAGACAATAGGTGCAGGAGTAGGCCATTTGGCCCTTCGAGCCAGCACCACAATTCAATGTGATCATGGCTGATCATCTCAATCAGTACCCCGTTCCTGCCTTCTAGTGGTTTGCATGTACGCTAAGTAACTTAAATGTTAATGAAGATTAAATTGTACTAAACGATAACTGGCCACAAAGCAAGGTCAGGCAACATTACTGGTGATAGTGCGGCCCTACCTGATGAACTGAATCCTTTCTATCCTCGCTTTGAGCAGAAGGCCAACGGGACAATGACACCCATCCCTTCAGAGTCAAGTACGCCTCTTCCCATTGGTGCAGACGTTGGATCGGTCTTCCTGAGGGAAAGCCCATGGAAAACAACTGGCTCAGATGGAGTTCCTGGCCACATCTTCAGTAGCTGTGTGGACCAGCTAGTGGGAGTATTCACAGATATTGTTAATCTCTTCCTTCTCCATTCTGTGGTATCCACCTGCTTCAAGGAGACCACCATCACCCCAGTGCCGAAAAGCGGGATCTCATGACTTAACTACCGCCCAGTGGCCTTGACATCCACCATCATGAACAGCTTTGAGAAGCAAGTTATGGAATGCATTAAATCCAGCCTACCAAGCAGACTTGACCCACTGCAGTTCGCCTACCACCACAACAGGTCCATGGACGATGCCATCACCCTGGCCTACACTCATCCCTAGAACACCTGGAGAAGAGAGACACCTACATCAGACTCCTATTCATAGACGACAGCTCTGCCTTCAACACCATTATACCATCCAAACATATCACCAAACGCGCAGACTTAGATGAGTCAGCACTCATCTCTGCAACTGGATCCTCGACTTCCTGACCAACAAACCCCAATCAGTCAGGATTCGAGAAAAATAATCATCTACAATAATTCCGAAGTGGAGAAGGTTGAAAGCTTCAAATTCTTAGGAGTGAAAATCACCAACAAATTCTCATCGACCATCCATATTGAATCATTGGCCAAGAAATCCCACAATGCCTCTACCTCCTTAGGAAGTTCGGTTTGCCCCCAACAACTCTCACCAACTCCTACGTGTTATCAGAATTCGTCACTGCTTGGTTTGGGAACAATTCTATCCAAGATCTCAAGAAATTGCAGAGAATTATGGACGCAGCCCAAACCATCACACAAGCCAACCTCCCTTCCATTAACTCCATTCACAACTCACACTGCCCCGGCAAGGACACAAGCATAATCAAGGAGGAGTTGCACCCTGGTCTACATCCCTCTCCCATTGGGCAAAAGGTATATTAGTGTGCTTTTTACTCCAAATGGATTTGAAGCTTTCAACCATCTCTGCTTCGGCCCCATCAATGAACCGCTCTGCTTGCTGAAGACAATGACTGTATCCTTTGACTTATTCATTACTGTCTCAAAACCAAGTCACAAACGCATATCTCTAGATTCAGGGACAGTTTCTTAGCTGTTATCAGGCAACTGAACCATCCTACCAACAATTATAGTACTACTATCAACTTCATTGGAAACCCACAGACTATTTTTATTCAGAATTTACTGGCTTTATCTTGCAGTAAACGTTATTCACGTTATTCCCTTTATCGTGTATCTGTACACTGTGGATGGCTCGAATGTAGTCATGTGTTGTCTTTCTGCTGACTGGTTAGCTTACAACAGAAGCTTTTCACTGTACCTCGGTACACATGACAATAAACTAAACTCAACCCAGCCTTGATTTAGAGTCTTTTGTTTGGCACATCAGTTGATACACTATAGAGTTAATAGGTCAAGAATGTGACAGCTGCAAAGAAAGAAGAATGATGAGGGTAGGTGAGGAGCATGTTGAAAGAACAGCAAGATGGCAATGCCATCATGGGAAGTAGGAATGATTGAATAATAAAATTGGTAATATTGCAGGAAATGAGCTAAAAGAGGTTAGTGTAAGCTTATGGTCAATAAAACATTGATCTAGGTTGGGACAATTTAAGACAATTAATTACTGGGGCAGCACAGTGGTGCAGCAATAGAGTTGCTGCCTTAAGGGCCTGTCCCACTTTCACAACCTAATTCGCGACCTTTTTTACTCGTGGACATTTTTCATCATGCTGGAAAAACGGCCAGACCTTGATGCCACGAGTACCTACGACTAGCATCACAACCTACCTACAACCTCCAATGACCTCCTACAACCTCGTGACATAGATAGAAACATAGAAACATAGAAATTAGGTGCAGGAGTAGGCCATTCGGCCCTTCGAGCCTGCACCGCCATTCAATATGATCATGGCTGATCATCCAACTCAGTATCCCGTACCTGCCTTCTCTCCATACCCTCTGATCCCACTTAGCCACAAGGGCCACATCTAACGCCCTCTTAAATATAGCCAATGAACTGGCCTCAACTACCCTCTGTGGCAGAGAATTCCAGAGACCCACCACTCTCTGTGTGAAAAAATTCCTTCTCATCTCGGTCCTAAAGGATTTCCCCCTTATCCTTAAGCTGTGACCCCTTGTCCTGGACCTCCCCAACATCGGGAACAATCTTCCTACATCTAGCCTGTCCAACCCCTTGAGAATCTTGTAAGTTTCTATAAGATCCCCTATTTATCTCCTAAATTCTAGAGAGTATAAACCGAGTCTATGCAGTCTTTGTTCATAAGACAGTCCTGACATCCCAGGAATCAGTCTGGTGAACCTTCACTGCACTCCCTCTATGGCAATAATGTCCTTCCTCAGATTTGGAGACCAGAACTGTACGCAATACTCCAGGTGAGGCCTCACCAAGACCCTATACAACTGAAGTAGAACCTCCCTGCTCCTATACTCAAATCCTTTTGCTATGAAAGCTAACATACCATTCGCTTTCTTCACTGCCTGCTGCACCTGCATGCCTACTTTCAATGACTGGTGTACCATGACACCCAGGTCGCGCTGCATCTCCCCTTTTCCTAATCGGCCTCCATTTAGATAATAGTCTGTTTTCCTATTTTTGCCACCAAAGTGGATAACCTCACATTTATCCACATTATACTGCATCTGCCAAACATTTGCCCACTCACCCAGCCTATCCAAGTCACCTTGCAGTCTCCTAGCATCCTCCTCACAGCTAACACTGCCCCCCAGCTTAGTGTCATCCGCAAACTTGGAGATATTGCCTTCAATTCCCTCATCCAGATCACTTATGTATATTGTAAATAGCTGGGGTCCCAGCACTGAGCCTTGCGGTACCCCACTAGTCACTGCCTGCCATTGTGAAAACGACCCGTTTACTCCTACTATTTGCTTCCTGTTTGCCAGCCAGTTCTCTATCCACATCAATACTGAACCCCCAATGCCGTATGCTTTAAGTTTATATACTAATCTCTTATGTGGGACCTTGTCGAAAGCCTTCTGGAAGTCCAGATACACCACATCCACTGGTTCTCCCCCATCCACGCTACTAGTTACATCCTCGAAAAATTCCACAAGATTCGTCAGACATGATTTACCTTTCCTAAATCCATGCTGACTTTGTCCAATGATTTCACCACTTTCCAAATGTGCTGCTATCCCATCTTTAATAACTGACTCTAGCAGTTTCCCCACTACCGATGTTAGACTAACTGGTCTGTAATTCCCCGTTTTCTCTCTACCCCCCTTCTTAAAAAGAGGGGTTACGTTTGCTACCCGCCAATCCTCAGGAACTACTCCAGAATCTAAAGAGTTTTGAAAGATTATCACTAATGCATCCACTATTTCCGGAGCTACTTCCTTAAGTACTCTGGGATGCAGCCTATCTGGCCCTGGGGATTTATCGGCCTTTAATCCATTCAATTTACCCAACACCACTTCCCGACTAACCTGGATTTCACTCAAGTACTCCTTTGACCCGCGGTCCCCTGCTATTTCCGGCAGATTATTTATGTCGTCCTTAGTGAAGACGGAACCAAAGTAGTTATTCAATTGGTCCGCCATATCCTTGTTCCCCATGATGAACTCACCTGTTTCTGACTGCAAGGGACCTACATTTGTTTTAACTAATCTATTTCTCTTCACATATCTATAAAAACTTTTGCAGTCAGTTTTTATGTTCCCTGCCAGTTTTCTTTCATAATCCATTTTTCCCTTCCTAATCAAGCCCTTTGTCCTTCTCTGCTGGTCTCTGAATTTCTCCCAGTCCTCTGGTATGCTGCTTTTTCTGGCTACTTTGTACGCATCATTCTTTGCTTTGATACTATCCCTGATTTCCCTTGTTATCCACGGATGCACTACCTTCCCTGATCTATTCTTTTGCCAAACTGGGATGAACAATTTTTGTAGTTCATCCATGCAGTCTTTAAATGTCTTCCATTGCGTATCCACCGTCAACCCTTTTAGAATTGATTGCCAGTCAATCATGGCCAATTCACGTCTCATACCCTCAAAGTTACCTTTCCTTAAGTTCAGAACCATTGTTTCTGAATTAACAATGTCACTCTCCATCCTAATGAAGAACTCAACCATATTATGGTCACTCTTGCCCAAGGGGGCATGCACAATAAGACTGCTAACTAACCCTTCCTCATTATTCAATACCCAGTCTAAAATAGCCTGCTCTATCGTTGGTTCCTCTACATATTGATTTAGATAACTATCCGTCATACTTTCCAAAAAATCCTCTTCCTCAGCGCCCCTGCCAATTTGATTCACCCAATCTATCCATCCGTGACGACCATCCTGCAAGTATGAGTCAAGGGAAAACTCAGCAGAGATCATGAATTAGGTCATGAAAGTGGGACAGGCCCTTTGCAGTGTCAGGGACCTGGGTTCCATCCTCAATACGGGCGCTGTTTTTTGAGTTAGTTAGTTCCCCCTGTGACCACCTGGGTTTTCTCCAGATACTCCGGGTTTCTCCCACACTCCAATGACGTACAGGTCTGTAGGTTAATTGGCTTCAGTAAATTGTAAATTGTGCCCAGTGTGTAGGATGGAGTTAGTCTATACAGTGGCTTGCAAAAGTTTTCATAACCCTTGAACATTTCCACATTTTGTCATGTTACAACCACAAACGTAAATGTATTTTATTGGATTTTATGTGATAGACCAACACAAAGTGGCGTATAATTGTGAAGTGGATGGAAAATGATACATGGTTTTCAAATTTTTTTACAAATAAAAAACTGAAAAATGTGGCGTGCAAAAGTATTCAGCCCCCTTTACTCTGATACCCCTAAATAAAATCCAGTGCAACCAATTGCCGTCAGAAGTCACCTAATTAGTAAATAGAGTCCACTTGTGTGTAATCTAATCTCAGTATAAATACAGCTGTTCTGTGAAGGCCTCAGAGGTTTGTTAGAGAACATTAGTGAACAAACAGCATCATGAAGCACAAGGAACACACCAGACAGATCAGGGATTAAGTTGTGGAGCAATTTAAAACAGGGTTAGGTTATAAACAAATAGTCCAAGCTTTGAACATCTCATGGAGCACTGTTCAATCCATCATCGAAAAATGGAAAGAGTATGGCATAACTGCAAACCTACCAAGACATGGCCGTCCACCTAAACTGACAGGCCGGGCAAGGAGAGCATTGATCAGAGAAGCAGCCAAGAGGCCCATGGTAATTCTGGAGCTGCAGAGATCCACAGCTCAGGTGGGAGAATCTGTCCACAGGACAACTATTAGTCGTGCACCCCACAAATCGGGCCTTTATGGAAGAGTGGCAAGAAGAAAGCCATTGTTGAAACAAAGCCATAAGAAGTCCCGTTTGCAGTTTGCCACAAGCCATGTGGGGACACAGCAAACATGTGGAGGAAGGTGCTCTGGTCTGATGAGACTAAAATTGAAGTTTTGGCCTAAATGCAAAACGCTATGTGTGGCGGAAAACTAACACTGCACATCATCCTGAACACACCATCCCCACTGTGAAACATGGTGGTGGCAGCATCATGCTGTAGGGATGCTTTTCTTCAGCAGGGACAGGGAAGCTGGTCAGAGTTGATGGGAAGATGGATGTAGCCAAATACAGGGCAATCTTGGGAGAAAACCTGTTAGAGTCTGCTAAAGACTTGAGACTGGGGCGGAGGTTCACCTTCCAGCAGGACAATGACCCTAAACATACAGCCAGAGCCTCAATGGAATGGTTTAGATCAAAGCATATTCATGTGTTAGAATGGCCCAGTCAGAGTCCAGACCTAAATCCAATTGAGAATCTCTGGCAAGACTTGAAAATTGCTGTTTACAGACGTTCTCCATCCAATCTGATTGAGCTTGAGCTATTTTCCAAAGAAGAATAGGCAAAAATGGCAGTCTCTAGATGTGCAAAGCTGGTAGACACATACCCCAAAAGACTTGCAGCTGTAATTGCAGCAAAAGGTGGTTCTACAAAGTATTGACTCAGGGGGGCTGAATACTTTTGCACGCCACACTTTTCAGTTTTTTTATTTGTAATAAAATTTGGAAACCATGTATCATTTTCCTTCCACTTCACAATTATGCACCACTTTGTGTTGGTCTATCACATAAAATCCCAATAAAATACATTTACGTTTGTGGTTGTAACATGACAAAATGTGGAAAAGCTCAATGGGTATGAATACTTTTGCAAGCCACTGTAGAGTGATCGTGGTCAGTGTTGACTTGATGGGCCGAAGGGCATGTTTCCACTCTGTATTGCTATAGTCTAAAGAAAGGCTGGGGTTAATATTTTGTTTTAGTGCAATCATTTTGTTTTTAATTAATTAACACGCTCAGTGAATTGTAAACACTTCATTCAGACAATTAACCTTTCTTATTAGGACGTCTTTCTGAAAAAACAGTCAAATTTACAGTGAACTAATTTATTAATGCACAAATGGCTAATAAGTACAGATACTCAGGTCACCAGAATTCTATCTACAGCCCCGCACAAATGGCATTTCAGACTTAACCTCTCTATCTGAGGAAAGTGTTTTAAAATTCGGGATTAAAAGTGGGCTGCACTGGTACAGCGGTAGATTTGCTACCTTACAGCGCCAGAGACCCGGGTTCATCCTGACTACGGGTGCTTGTATGTACAGAGTCTGTACGTTCTCCCCGTAACCGGTTTTCTCCGAGATCTTCGGTTTCCATGCCCACACCAATGAAGTACATGTTTGAAGGTTAATTGGCTTGGTATAAATGTATAAACATAAAAATTGTCCTTGGTGTGTGTAGGATAGTGTTAATGCGCATGGTTCGCTGGTTGGTGCAGACTCGATGGGCCGAACTACACTAAAACTTGCTCTCTGTTAAATTCAGCGCAAAAGATAGGGTTTGTGAGAGGGGAAAGATTTTATAGGAATCTGTGGGGGAACTTCTTAACAGAGAATGGTGAGTATATGGAATGAGCTGGCAGAGGGGGTAGTTGAGGCAGAAACTATAACAACGTTTAATAGAACATTTGGACAGGTACATAGATAAGAAAATAGACTTGAAAAGCTGGAGTAACTCAGCATCTCTGGAGAAAAGGAATAGGTGATATTTCGGGTCAAGACCCTTCTTCAGACTGAGAATCAGGGGAAAGGGAAAGGAGAGATATAGACGGTGATGTAGAGAGATATAGAAAAAATGAATGAAAAATATGCAAAAAAGTAAAGATGTTAAAGGAGACAGGTCATTGTTAGCTGTGTGCTGTGTGAGAACGAGTACTGACAATGAGACTCAACAAGACAACTTTGAAGCTGGTACAACTTGGGTGGGGGAGGGATGGAGAAAGAGGATTGCAAGGGTTACTCAAGTTAGAGAACTCAATATCCATACCATTGTGTTGTAAGCTGACCAAGCCTAAAGTTTAGAGGGTTATGGGCCAAACGCAGGCAGGTGGGACAAGTATAGATGGGGCACCTTGGTTGACCTGATTCCATGCTGTATGACTCTGTGACGCTATGACATGTATGATGCAACATTCCAACAAAATCTCTCATAATGACTGCAGATTATTGAACATGAAGAATTACTATTGTAATACAGTAAATTCCATCTTCCATCTTGAAATTGTGTAGTGAAATATTTGTAGTATATGCTTAATTACCTTGTAGAAAGAAACCACACACCTTATTGGGGCCACATGGGGCCAATTTGTGGACCAACTCATAAATGTAGAGCAGATGTAGGGCTCTGCTTCACCTCTGCTGTAATGAATGAAGGTGGATTTCATTCACAATCCTTCTGAAACCTTTGAGGCTAGAAATGCCAAATCGTAAGTTGTCACTCTGCATAATCTTGTTCCTAATTTGTCCTGATAAAACCTGCCTGAACTACCGCAATTGCAAATAAGTTAATAACACCTCCTGTGAAACTCAATGTCTAATTAATTTAGTTTAGTTTAGTTTGGAGATACAGTGGGCCCACCGTGTCTGCACCGACCAGCGATCCCCGCACATGAACACTATCCTACAAAGCCAAGGAACAATTTTTTAACAGTCATACCAAGTCAAACCACAAACCTGTACGTCTTTGGGGTGTGGGAGGAAACTGAAGATCTTGGAGAAAACCCACGCGGGTACACGGAGACTGTGTAAACTCTGCACAGACAGCACCCATAATCTGGATAGATCCTGAGACTGCAGCACTGTAAGCACAGTAAGGCAGCAACTCTACCACTGCGCCACCGTGCTGCTCAATTTCCAAAATAAAAATATTAGTTTGGTCATGTTAACATTTCAATCCAATCTACCATTTTGAACTTTGGATAAGAGAAGGCATCTATTTCTATTCTATCCTTACTTCACCAAACTGTTGGGAATAGAGTTGAAACATTTTTCCTGGTTGTAAGATAAGACTTCCATTATTAACCCAATTAGGAACTGCATCAATACCATCCTGAATTAATTTCAATTAAAGTTAGCAGTTAGGTTGAAGCAGAAAGCCAAGCCATCTCATCCATTCTTATACAAATTGGATGATCATTAATTACTAGAAGGCAATCAATCACATTTAAACTTCTGTCATTAAAGTCAAACTTCCTCCTCGAAAAAGCAAGTAAACCTTCAGAATTTTGATGCAAGAACGATTCTTCCTATTAAACCATTAGATGATGCATTCTGCAGCTGATACATGAAAGGCCAGGGACCCATTTATCCGCATACTAATTATTTTCAAATCAATTCCTGTGTGTCTATTTATCTTGCTGCTTTTTTTACATGAGAGAATCAATAAAGCATTAACAGTTTTTGCTAATCCTTCTGCCCATTGAGAAGTGGGGAGAAAGCATTCTCACCTGCAGTTTGCTCACTTTGTATTGACCACTGTCGTTTATCAATTACATTGAGGTTAGCTTACCTCCATATGAAAATTCTTCTGTGGTTTATTCTTAGAGTCCATTCACGTCAACCAGTCCATAATTTCTGTTAAATAATTATCCAATTTAAAACTATGTCAATTGCAACCTCAGTGAAAAATACGGTCTTGAAGCTGTACTAATGCCCCAAAATAGGATGGCCTAATTTTAATATCACACTTACCATGGCATGTTCAAAATGCTTTTTAGCTTCAGGAACATGAATAATGTATCATATCAATCTTTCTCTGGTGCAAACATGCACTGTGCTATGATTCGTCTGGACTTATACCCCTCTGATTCAACATAATACTAATGACTATTCTCTGAACAATCACCAATTAATCAAAGGTTGAAAATAAATATACTGTATCAACACTGGTCTCTCATACTTCCTTAATTACAGCACCAAGACAGGACTTTGGATTTAACTTGTCCATGTTTGCATTTCTGGTCCACACTCCCCCTACCAATATATAAATGTAATTTTTAACGTATCTTTGGCCACATACTTCCCTCTATACAGCATTAAAACAGGGTTGTCCGAGTTAGTAGTCGCAGCCAGCGGGCGGCCGGAGTGCAGGTAATGGATGGCTGCAGCGACATCGGAGGTGTTGGCAGCAGTGGTGATGACTGCAGTGGTGGTGGTTGTGGTGGCAATGGTGCTGTTGCCGGTGTCTGTGGCGGTGGTGCTGTTGCCGGTGTCTGTGCCGGTGTATGTGGCGGTGGTGCTGTTGCCGGTGTGTGTGGCGGTGGTGCTGTTGCCGGTGTCTGTGGCGGTGTCTGTGGCGGTGGTGCTGTTGCCGGTGTCTGTGGCGGTGTCTGTGGCGGTGGTGTATGTGGCGGTGGTGCTGTTGCCGGCGTCTGTGGCGGTGATGCTGTTGCCGGTGATGCTGTTGCCGGTGTCTGTGGCGGTGGTGTATGTGGCGGTGGTGCTGTTGCCGGCGTCTGTGGCGGTGGTGCTGTTGCCGGTGTCTGTGGTGGTGGTGCTGTTGCCGGTGTATGTGGCGATGGTGTTGTTGCCGGTGTCTGTGGCGGTGGTGCTGTTGCCGGTGTCTGTGCCGGTGGTGTATGTGGCGATGGTGTTGTTGCCGGTGTATGTGGCGGTGGTGCTGTTGCCAGTGTCTGTGGCGGTGGTGCTGTTGCCGGCGTCTGTGGCGGTGGTGCTGTTGCCGGCGTCTGTGGCGGTGGTGCTGTTGCCGGTGTATGTGGCGGTGGTGCTGTTGCCGGCGTCTGTGGCGGTGGTGCTGTTGCCGGCGTCTGTGGCGGTGGTGCTGTTGCCGCTGTCTGTGGCGGTGGTGCTGTCGGCGGTGTCTGTGGCGGTGCTGCTGTTGCCGGTGTCTGTGGCGGTGGTGACGGCTGTGTTGGCCACAGGAGGCAGTGATGGTGGTAGTGACATTGGTGGTCATAGTCATAGGGTCATAAGGTCATTGGTGATAGGAGCAGAATTAAACCTTTTGGCCCATTGTCTTCTCCACCATTCAATCATGGCTGTGGAGGAAGGAACAGCAGATGCTGGTTTAAACCAAAGATGGACACAAAAAGCAGGAGTAACTCAGCGGGTCAGACAACATTTCTGGGGGAGAAGGAATGGGTGACATTTGGACCCAAAATGTCACACATTCATTCTCGCGAGAGATGCTGCCTGTCCCATTCACTCATGGCTGATCTATTTCTCCCTCCTAACCCCATTCTCCAGCCTTCTCCCGATTACCTTCCCCTCGTAACCCCATGATGGTCGTGGTGCCAGTGATCGTAGTGACTCTGTCTGCAATTTCAGTGGTAGAAGCAACAAAGGTGGCAGTAACTCCAGTGCTGGTATGGGCAGTGATGGCTGTGGTAGTAGCAGCGAAGGTCGTGGTGATGGTGGTGGTGGTACTGATGGCAGTGGCGGAGGCAGCTGCGTGGAAGTGGTGGTGGCAGGAATCGCAGGCGCGGCCAGGCAGCGGTTGTGGTGCCGATGCTGGCGATGGCAGCAGTGGTGGGAGTGGCCGGGGTGGGTGCAGCGGCAGGAGTGGCCGGGGATGTGGCCGGAGAGGCAGCACCAGCCAGGGTGGCATCGGCAGTCTAGCCTGACAGTGAAGGGTATTAGGTCAATCCGCTATAACCAAAACCCATCATGGTGACATCCACAAAAACGAGGATTTACTGCATATCCTTTTAAACCATATATTTCAATTCCTTTTTCCCATCCATATGTTCATTTTATCCATTAAATATACCTAATCTCTATGGAATTATCCCATCCTATGACCATTATGTTTAAGAGTTTTCTAGCTGTATTTCTCAGTCACTTTACACCAGATTGGATGTCTCTGAAGATCTAATGCAATGGGAAAATATTTACATTAATGGCAAGACCCTAAACCGTATTAATTTACCAATAAAAGAGGGATCTTGGGATTCATAACTCCCTGAAAGTGGAAGCATGTGGATGAGCAGTAAATAACCCATATTGTATTCTTGCCTTCTTTGGTTGGGGCATTGAGTCAGGAAGCCATGAGGCAGCTTCTTGGAACTTTGATTAGGCCACATTTGCAGTTCTGTGTGCAGACCTGGATGCCCCATTATACTTGGAAAGTGTGCAGAGCAGCTTTAGCAGAATGAAAACTGGATTAAATAGTATGTCGACGCATGGAATATTAAAGTTCTTCATACAACTTTATAAAACTTTGGAATAGTGTGTACAGTTCATAACTTCATCAGTAATAGGAGCAGACAGGCCATTTGGCCCATCAAGCCTACTTCGCCATTCCATTATGGCTGATCTATCTTCCCTTCTTAACCTCATTCTCCTGCCTTCTCCCCATGACCCCTGACACCCATACTAATCACGAATCTGTCTATCTCTGCCGTAAAAAACATTCATTGACGGCCTCCGTGGCAATGAATTCCACAGATTCACCACACTCCGACTAAATACATTTATTCTCATCTACCTCCGAAAGGAACATCCTTTAATTCTGAGGCTATGACCTCTGGTTCTAGACTTTCCCACTAGTGGAAACATCTTCTCCATATCCACTCTATCTAGGCCTTTCACTATTCCGTAAGTTTCAATGAGGTTCGCCCTCATCCTTCTCGAGTAGAGGTCCAGTGCCGTCAAACGCTCATCATATGTTAACCCACTCATTCCTGGAACCATTCTCATAAACCTCCTCTGGACCCTCTCCAGTGCCAGCACTTCCTTGATCTGATATAGAAACATAGAAACATAGAAAATAGGTGTATGAGGAGGCCATTCGGCCCTTCGAACCAGCACCGCCATTCATTGTGATCATGGCTGATCGTCCACTATCAATAACCCGTGCCTGCCTTCTCTGCATATCCCTTGATTCCACTAGCCCCTAGAGCTCTATCCAACAATGATATGGGGCCCAAAATTGCTCACAATATTCCAAATGCGGCCTACTACCTTTCCTACTACCAATTCGACTTGCAAATGAACTTTTTGGGAATCCTGGACCAGCACTCCCAAATCCCTTTGCACCTCCGGTCACCACACTAGGGTGGATTGGGATTGCACTGGGAAGGATGCAGAGAAGATGCACTAGGATTCAAGATGATGGTATAGTCTGGTGTTCTTTTCTTTCATGTAGAGGAAGCTGAGAGGAGACCTTTTCCCATGACAGAGGTACTTGACAGCATGTTAGTCGAGTTAGGTTTATTGTCATCTGCACACATATCTAATTGCTGTGTGTGTTTATTGTCTGAGTCAATGGGTTTATGATGCTGCAGACATGGGACATGGAACGTAGAACAGTACAGCACTGGAGTGGGCCCTTCAGCCCACAATGTTTGTGCTGAACATGATGCCTAGTTAAACTGATCTTACAATGGAGATGTGCGGGCAAGGTTTTTTCACACACAGAGTGGTGGGGAGTTGGAACACATTGCCAGGGTGGTGGTGAAGGCAGACACGATAGTGGCATTTAAGAGGCTTTTGGTATGGATTATATGCAGGCAGATAAGAGTGGGTCTTGGTAATATGTTTGACACAGGCATGTGGGCCAAGGAGTCTATTCCTGTACTGTTCTATTCTTTTATGTTTTATCTTCTTTTCCAGGGAAAGCATGAAGCTTAGGTAAAATGTCAAGGCTCTAAGGATGGCGAAGAGGAAATGTATGTTTCCAGTCCTAAAAGGATCAGTAGTCAAGGGTGCAGAGATATGAATTACTTGGGAAAAATACCAAGAGGGATTTGAGAACAGAAAATAATTTACAGAATGTTTTAATCATCCAGAAAGCTCAGCGTGAAAGGTTATTGGAAGCTGAATTAATAAGAACTTACATAAGGGGACTGAATAAATACTTGAAGAGGAAAGTGTTGCAGAGCCTTGAGGAAATGACAGTGGCGTTGAACAAATTGAATCACTATTTCGAAGAGTCAGACCAGCTATAAAGTGACAGCTGGTAGATATGATGACGGTACTTTGGTAGACACATCTAGTAACGCATCACACATCTTGAGAAAATATGTTTCATTTCAGTGTCCAGAGATTAAAGGATGTAACAGAAACGTAATGCTGTTGGGAATGTGGCTCAACTGCAATGAAGCAATAATGTATTCACCAAGAACAGCATTTTGATTTATGCAGCAACCTGAAACAGAGCAAAATACTCCAAATCGAATAGTGAAAGGTATTGAAGTGCCGACTCGTATTAAGACTTAAGGACTCAAATCATTAACCATCGACAGTAAGTTTCTTTTGCTCGCACAAGGGGAGATCCAGGGCGAAGGGCAGCAGGGTGAAGGCTGTGGACGCCAACAGGATCAACAAACTCATCTGGAAGGCTGGCTCCATCCTGGGGCGGAGTTGGATTCACGGGAGGTGCTCTTGGAGGAGAGGATGCTCCTCAAACTGCAGAGCTCACCCCCTGGACAATACAGCTCACCCCCTGCATGACACTTTGGTCAACTTGAGGAGCACCTTCAGCAACAGACTGATTCCATCAAGATGCAGTACAGAACGCCACAGGAGATCCTTTTCCCTGTGGCTATCAAACTGTACAACTCCTCCCCCTTCTGTTGTGGGGTAGACAAAGTTAGTGACAACAAACGTGTTAATAGCACGTCTGTGTGGAATGGGGTATAATAGTAATGACAATGGGCATGTTAAATGGTCTATCATCTCCTGAACAGAGTTCAAAGGTAGGAGCGGAGTTCAAAGGTAGGAGCGGAGTTCAAAGGTAGGGGTAATGAATATGCTAAGTAACAGATACTAACTGGTGGCTTGGATAATGTATTCATGAATTGTACACCTTCAACAGCTTTTGAGACTTCTATAAAGGCTTGAATAGAGTGGACGAGGTGAGAATGTTTCCACTTGGGGGAGAGTCTAGGACTAGAGGTCATAGCCTCAGAATTAAAGGACGTTCCTTTACGAAGGGGGTAATGAGTCTGTGAAATTATTTGCCACAGAAGGCTGTGGAGGCCAAATCAATGGATATTTTTATGGCAGAGATAGATAGATTCTTGATTAGTACGGGTATCAGGGGTAATGGGGAGAAGGCAGGAGAATGGGGTTTAGGAGGGGTTGGATAGATCGTCCGTGATTGAATGGCAGAGTAGATTTGATGGTCATGGGAGGAATACATTGGGTAAATACATAGAATCTTTTACCCAGAGTAGGAGGTTCAAGAACCAGAGGAACGATTTACCCACGATTTACCCACGATTTAAGATGAGGGGAGAATTAACTAACTTTCCTCCTATCACTTATGAAAATAAACCTATGAACACCAGGGCAATTTTACATAGGTCAATCAACCTACAAACTCACATGTCTTTGGGATGTGGGAGGAAATTGGAGCATCCGGAGGAAACCCACACGATCACAGGGAGATTGTGCAAACTTCACACGGATAGCATCCAACATCAGGATTGAACTTGAATCTCTGGGGCTGTGAGGCAGCATCTCTACCAGCGGCACAATTGTGGTCCCATAAATAAACAGATCTGGCACCACTATAGGCAGCAGAAGCTGCTCAATACCTTGATAAGAATGGACAATTTCTTCAATCCCAATCACTAATCAGGCAGCTGTTGTTAAGTATTCCACAAGATATCACTGCTTTATGTCAGGATTGCCTTGCACCAAGGCATGTTCTGTCACATGACTCCTGGGATGAGGGGTGATCTCATGCAGTGTACATGGTCATGGGAGGAATACATTGGGTAAATACACATAATCTTTCACCCACAGTAGGAGGTTCAAGAACCAGAGGAACGATAAGTTTAAAAGATGAGGGGAGAAAGATTTAATGGGAATCTGAGGGGCAAATGTTTTACACAAGTGTGGTGGGTATATGGAACAAACTGGCAGATGAGGCAGGGACTATCACAATGTTTAAAAAACATTTGGAGGATACATGGATAAGATAGGTTTAGAGGTTTTTTATTTTCAGTCTTTTTCCCTTTTACCCGTGCAATTACTGAAGAAGGGTCCTGATCATAAACATCACCTATCCATGTTCTGCTGCCTGACCCATTGAGTTACTCCAGCACTTGGCATCTATCTTTGGTATAAACCAGCATCTGCAGTTCCTTATTATTACGTTTATACATTTGGACCTCTTGCAGAGACTCTGGTGATGAAATTATTTAACAAACTTTGCCTTCATAATGGGAGGAATAACACCCGGCATCAATTGCCTACATGATCAGTTGGCTGGCCTGGTGAGTAAAATATATCTGCACAAGTAGATGTATGGGAAAAATTTAGAAGGATACCAGACTAAGTGGGACCCGTTGGGTCCCATGTTCACACGGGAGAGCTGGTCCCCCAACGCAATATTCCACCTCTCCACCAATTCCAATATTGGTAGCCAGTGGGGGGGGGGGGGGGGCGACTTTCTGGAGCACTAGTATGGGTATTGTGGGCTGAAGGGACTGGTTTGCAGAGGGCTAGTATGGACATTGTGGGCCAAATGGATTCTTGGGATGACAGCAAAGTCATTCAAGCCTGATGTGCTGGCAGCTCACTCATGGCTGGTGGGTGAGCAGTTGACTCATGGCTATTCCTTGAAATACCATTTCAAGCAGGGAGCAAAGCCACCAAATTCAAATGCATTTTCTGACCATATCAAGCAGGGTGCAAGGCCACCAAAATCAAGTGCAGTTTCATACCATTTCAAGCAGGGTGAAACCATCATAAATGCACCTTATCTTGCAGAGACTGAGCCACACCCACACTTCCGCGTGTTTTAATCCCTCCCCCTCCCACCGGAAGGAGCGTGGCCTTCATGGTGTGATTGACAGGAGAGAGATTCCCAACATTAAAAAAAACACTAATAACCCTTTTATTTTTCATTGATGGGAAGAATCCTCTGCACCTGATGAGCGGATGGGGACTGAGCAAGATGGCCAAAGATCAAACCTGTAAGTGGTAGCGTTTTATCTAAAATCAATATATAGTAAAAACAGGAAGTTGTCCAGTTACCACCACCAACAACCATTTGCAGTGCAACATTTCAAAGCAGTTACCACCACCAACAACCATTTGCAGTGCATATACCCACACAAAATTTCCCTCCTGGGATTAATAAAGTTCTATCGTATAGTATAATGTGTGTAGGGAGGAACTGCAGGTGCTGGTTTAAACTGAAGATAGATACAAAAAGCTGGACTGACTCAACAGGTCAGACAGAATCTCTGGACAAAAAGAAAATATTACGTTTTGGGTTGGGTCTGAAATAGGTTCCTGCACCCCTTTGGAATGTTGAAGAAAACAAGAGCACCCGGAGAAAACCCATGCGATCAAAGGGAAAAGGAGCAAACTCCATACAGACAGCTCCCATATTCTGGATCAATTCCGGGTCTCTGGCACATTTAGTCAGCAACTTTATGGCCAATGTACTGCCCCATAGTCTTGAACTGAATTAAAAAATACAGTAACTGCAAAGGGGGACATAGCGTCACTTAGCGATTTAAGACTCAAAATGAATAGTCTCTTTTTTTTAGTAACCAAAGTTATCCACGTATAATTTTTTGTGTGTTGGAAAATAAAATATAGTGGCACAGCTGGTATACTTGCTGCCTCACACGCCAGAGATCTGTGTTCGATCCTGTCCTTGGGCACTGTCTGTGTTGAATTTGCACATTCACTCTGCAAGCGTGTGGGTTTCCTCCCACATCCCAAAGATGCATTGGCTTTGTAGGTTAACTTGTCTCTGTAAAATTACCCCAAATGTGTAGGGAGTGGGTGAGGAAAGTGGGATAACAGAACTTGTGTGAATGGGTGGTAGCAAAAAAGCTGGAGAAACTCAGCGGGTGGGGCAGCATCTATGGAACGAAGGAATAGGCGACATTTCGGGTCGAGACCCTTCTTCAGACTGATGTCCGGGGGGGGGGGGGGGGGGGTGGGCGGGAAAAAGAAAGGAAGAGGCAGAGACAGTAGGCTGTGGGAGTGCTGGGAATGGGAGGGGAAGGAGGGAGAAAGCAAGGACCACCAGAAATTAGAGAAGCCAATCTTCATACTGCTGGGGTGTAAACTACCCAGGCAAAATATGAGGTGCTGTTCCTCCAATTTGTGGTGGGCCTCACTCTGGCCATGGAGGAGGCCCAGGACAGAAAGGTCTGATTCGGAATGGGAGGGTGTGTTGAAATGCTGAGTCACCGGGAGATCAGGTTGGTTATTGCGAACTGAGTAGAGGTGTTGTGCGAAGCGATTGCCAAGCCTATGCTTGGTCTCACCGAGGTTGATCATACGCTGAATAATCCAACCACATTTTTGTTTGGAAGTGGAAAGAAATAATAGGAATTGCATTCATTGCAACGTGCAGGCACGGAAATCGCTATCAAAATATGGAGCGGACCAGGGGACAGGGTTGCCACAGGCTCAATCCAGCGCTAAATGCTGCTCAACTCTGCCTGTCTCGCCGGGTTAACCTACAGCCCTGCCTGGACTGATGGGACACCAGCGCTGACTCCCGACGTCTCTGGCCACCCCCGGGGGGTGGCACTTGTGTGGGGACGGGGATAGTCCAGTGGCAGTTCGGCAGCGCTGGCTGCGGATGAGGCGCAAGTCTGTGTCCAGGGCCGCGGAGAATGTTTTGGCACGTCTCCCTCCTCCAGTCACCGTGCTCTATCCTCAGTCCCACCTTCCTACTTCCGCCTCTGACTGACATCACCCCCCTCCAATGATCGCGCTGAATCATCATGTCCCGCCCCCATTGCCTGCTGATGGGGGGGAGGGGGGGGGGATCATCCCCCTCCTCACAAAAAGGGGGGGGGTGGGGGGTGGGTGGACGTGTCCCCCCTGCTCCCCCCTGAGATTTCCACCCCTGGCAACGTGTGAAAATAGTTGAGATACTGCATTATAATGTTGCTGCATGTCATTGTGGTCTATATCATGTCTTGATTGGTGAATATGTTTAGTTTGTGACTTTATTTGAAGCAGAAATAATATGTGAATGCTTCATTGAGCAAAATTCCGACAGGCAACTACACACTTCGTCCGAGCATTTATCGCACGCGTCCCGCAAACCGTCTTAAATTACCACCTGAACTGTCATTTGCAACCTAAAAAGCTGCCTAGGTTGCCTCGCTGGAAACGAAGATAAAAAGTTAAGTGAGAACCCTGGTGGGGTTCTGGACCAAAGCGTCACCTATTCCTTTTCTCCAGAGATGCTGTCTGACCCGCTGAGTTACTCCAGCTTTTTGTGTGTTTCTTCGGTTTAAACCAGCATCTGCAGTTACTGCCTACACATCAGCAACTACGATTGTACATAGATACACAGTCAATAGGTGCAGGAGTAGGCCATTCGGCCCTGTGATCACAGCTGGTCATCCACAATCAGTACCCCGTTCCTGCCTTCTCCCCGTACTCTTTGATTCCGCTAGCCCTAAGAGCTCTATCGAACTCTCTTGTGAATGCATGCAGTGAATCGGCCTCCATTGCCTTCTGAGGCAGAGAATTCCACAAATTCACAACTCTCTGTGTGAAAATGGTTTCCTCATATCAGTTCTAAATGGCCTAACCCTTATTCTTAAACTGTGGCTCTGGTTCTGGTCTTCCCAACATCGGGAACATGTTTCCTGCATCTAGCGTTCCAATTTTATATGTTTCTATAAGATCCCCTCTCATCTCATTCTTTCATCATATGACAGTCCCACCATCCCGGGAATTAAACTCATGAACCTACGCTGCACTTCCTCAATAGCAAGATGTCTTTCCTCAAATTTGGGGACCAAAACTGCACACAATACTCCAGGTATTGTCGCACTAGGACCCTGTACAAGTGCAGAAGGACCTCTTTGTTCCTATACTCAACTCCTCTTGTTATGAAGGCCAACATGCCATTAGCTTTCTTCACTGTCTGTTGTACCTGCATGCTTACTTTCAGTGACTGATGTACAAGGACACCCAGATCTCATTGTACTTCCCCTTTTCCTAACCTGATACCATTCAGATAACAATCTGCCTTCCCATTCTTGCCACCAAAGTGGATAACCTCACATTTATCTACATTAAACTGCATCTGCCATGCATCTGCCCACTCAACCAACCTGTCCAAGTCACCCTGCATCCTCATAGTTCTTCACAGTTCACACTACCACCCAGCTTAGTGTCATCTGCAAATTTGCTAATGTCACTGTTAAATCCTTCATCTAAATCATTAATGTATATTCTTTAAACTGTGTCTTTTGTTGATCAACAAACTTTACGTTTTGCACCATTATGTTTCTTAAGCATTAGTTTCATTAATTTATTACAATTTTGATAGTTATGCCCCTGTCCCACTTAGGAAACTTGAACGGAAACCTCTGGTGACCTTGCGCCCCACCCAAGGTTTCCATGAGTCGCCAGAGGTTTTGGCAATAGTATCTTTGGGTTTTGGTCACTTGCCCGGAAAGCCTCGACCGAAGCGTGAGCTGCATCTCCTGACCAAAGATCCTACAGGATCTTTGCTACCGACCGCACACACACACACAAACACACAAACACATCGCGAAGGTGGGGTCCAGGGACAGCGGAGGAGCATTGTCTGCGCGATGAAGAGGAAGGTAAACGGCTGCCACAGAGCACGGTAAATCCTTTAGATTAGATTAGATTAGATTCCTTTATTGCCATTCAGACCTTTTGGTCTGAACGAAATTGTTACCATACAGTCATAACATATGATTTAAAAAAAAACACACACAATAAACACATACCCAACATCCACCACAATGAATTCACCAGGCACCTCCTCACTGTGGTGGAAGGCAAAAGTCTTAAGTCATTATCTTCATCCCTCCTAGTTCTCCATCTGCGCTGAGGCGATCCAGGCCTCCGCCACCGCTGGAGCACCGCAGCTCCGAACCAGGCCGCCGCCACAGCTCTGTCATTAGGCCTCAGCACAGACGGTGACGGGGGACACGCATCCCCCCGAAGGGAGAGACTAAAACCCTGTTTCTCCCCCCCCCCCCCCCCATACGCAAACTAATAAAACAAAGTTCGGACTGTAGGTGAGCCGCAGCTGCCAGCCAGCGCAGCCACTTCCGGAGCGCGGGAGGGAGAGAAGGGGAGAGAGAAGGGGAGAAGGGGACAGAAGGGGTGGGGGGGGGGGGGAAGGAGCTGAGACAATTTTAAGAAGTTTAATAAAGTTAGCGGGCATTTTACCTTATGGCGGATCTTCTAAGTCCTGAAAACCAAAGATCCCACAGGATCTTCGCTGAAAACTCCAATGAGCCAATCAAAATGGCCGGTCAACGAAGGAGATTGCCTTTGACTGCCTGTAAGTAAACAGCAACCCCACTCCACTGGCTTTGACCAAACGGCAACATATTTTTAGTCGAGGCCAGTTTTTTTTTTTAAATAATAGCAGGAAAATAGAAGTACGCGGAAACCACTTTCCACCATTAGGGAGAGTGACCAAAACCTCCGGGAACCTCACGGAAACCTTGGGTGGGGCGCAAGGTTTCCTGAGGTTACCGTTCAGGTCTCCTAAGTGGGGCAGGGGCATAATATATTATCTGTGTGGCCTTACTTTTACAGGTCAAGCTGCAGCAAGTAAGAATTCCATAGATCTATTGCTGTTACACCTTGCTGCCCCAGGTAAAGCTCCATTTAGTAGGTACGTTACAATACTCATCTTCAGCTGGCCGTGTGCGCGGCTTTGGAGCCTTTGAGGGGGGGTGGGGCGGGATTAAAATGCCGTTTTCTCCTGCCTGTCCGAGATATATTTTCTTGGGCTGCCGGCTGATGCTGAAAAATAATTCCGACGCGTTCTCGGAAGTTTAAAAAAATCCCAGGCCAATTTATTCGCTGTAGTAAAATAAAAAAGCGACTTCTAACGCCATCAACGCCGACAACGGGACGGATCTCACTTAGGGGATGAAACATAAGGTAAGTAGTATATTTTACATATAAACTTGCTTCTTAGGATGACTTAAATCAAAATTTAATTGGTGAAAATGTGATTATGGCCCTATACGAACTGGCAGTGTTTTTCCTGTTGATATGGGGTTCAAATTCACTGCAAACCACAACGTTCCAATCAATCGCGTTCCACAAAAGCCCACACGCAAGATGATTAAAATGACCATTAATTTACGGAAATTAAACATTAAATTCCTTCCATTTGGCCTGTAAATTCATGGCAATGAGATTTAAAAATCATGTTATATTGTGAATTCTTGTGTGAATGTTATTTGGACACAGGCTATTTAAAAATGTTAATCCTTTCTTAAGAAATTGGTAGATGTTTAGATCTGGTAATTGAATGTTGTAATTAGCTACAATTAGGTAACTAACTAATTATATGCTTTAATTTCAGGTTATCCAAGTAAGATTGTTTCATATTTGTTTCAGAATGCTTCAATCTATAATAACTGAAAATGTCTTTCAGTTCTCTTAATTTTTAAGAAAGTTATGGGCTTTCAACTGTCCTCGATCACAACTTTTGTGTTAAGTCAATGGAAAAGCAATAGGGAACAAGATGCTAATTTACGAGTATGTAAATGGCCCTAACTTTTTTAATACTGAAGATATGAAAGTGAATTAGGTGTCAAATTAAACTTCTTTTTATGCTTTATCTGATGGGATAAATTGCAGACTTGATTTTTAAAATCTCAAAATTTGTAACATTGCTACATTTAGCGTTTGCTAAGTTATTTTGAATTTATGGATATTTATCAACAATTGGAGATGCATGTTGTTTGCTTGGATTGTAAAGTGGCTCGTGAAATTGAATTCCTTTCTTCCTGAGCCATTCCACTGATAATCACATCCTGGGATAAATAAATAAAAAGACACAAAATGCTGGAGTACCTCAGCAGATCAAGCAACATCTCTGGAGAACATGGACAGGTGATGTTTCGGGTCGGGACACTACAGACTACACAATTGCTTTAAGACTAACAAACTAAGTCTTGCTCAGAAGAATCCTTACCCTGTCACCCAGGAGTCCAGCAAGGAAAAATGCACTTACAATTCTCAGTTGAAGCTATTTAACCTGCAGGGACTCAAAGTTCACAAGGTCACAGTTCACAAGTTATAGGAGTAGAATTAGGTCATATGGCCCAAATCACAGCAACCACAAACATCTTTGGCTTGCCTCGTTCCCAACTGTCACAACGTTTTGTGCAGATGTTTAGTGGAATGTCGCCTCCGCATCGATAGCAGGATCTTAATCAGTTGGGCAAGGGGCTGAGGAACGGTGAATGGAGTTTAATGCAGACAGGTGCGAGTCAAATCAGTGCAGGACCTTCACCGTGAATGGTACGGAGTGTTGTAGGGCAGATGAGTCCTGGAGTATGGTTCCTTGAGAGTGGCATCAAAGATAGACAGGATGATCAAGAAGGTTTTCGGTACATTGGCCTTCATCAGTCAGGGTATTGAGTTGGGACCGTGCATTACAGCTGTGCACCACATTGGTGAGGTCACATTTGGAGTATTGCATTCAATTTTGGTCAGCTTGCTCCAGGAGTGATGTCATTAAGCTGGAAATAATGTGGGAAGATGCAGGAGTGCAGGACGATAAGGAGTGGTTAAGAGATGTATAATAACATGAGGTGAATAGATAGGGTAAAAGTACAGAGCCTACTCTGCCCACAGTAGATGAATCAAGAACCAGGGGATATAAGTTTATGGAAATAAAGTGTAGAAACAAGGAACTGCAGATGCTGGTCTTTACGAAAGATAGACACAAAGTGCTGGCATAACTCAGTGGGTCAAGCTGCACCTTTGGAGAAAAAGGAGGGGTGATGTTTTTCGGGTCGGGACCCTTCTTCAGATGGAACGTAGGGGTGGAGGTGGGGGGAGGGGGGGGCGGTGGGCGGGCGGGGGGGGGAGGGAGGTGAAGAGCTGGAGGCGAGAAAAGACCAGGGCCAGCCACAAATGACCTCAGGCAGGGCAGTACCTGAAAGGTTCATTGATGGCTAGGGAAGGTGTGATCTCAAGGGAAACAATATGCGTCTAACGTGGACTGGTGGGACTAGTTTAGATGCAGCATCTTGGCTGCCATGGGCAAGTTGGTTTGAATGGCCTGTTTCCGTGTAATGTGACTATCATTCTATGAATCTATGACTCAGATTCCCATTAAATCTTTCTCTGCAACACTATTCTCTGCATCATTCTTTAAATCTCTGCACTCTTTCCAACTTAACAAACCCTTTCCGTTCAGACCAAAACTGAACAGAGCTATTATGTACACTCTTATATAATTATATAATTTCCCAGAGAATAACTTCCCAAAGATAATCAAAATAAAAGTGTTTTTGGCACATGCTTTTTTGCAGAATATTGGCACCAAGGGGTTAAGGTAATTTTGAGAAAACAAACTGCACACTGCAAATCAATCAGTGACTTCGTGAATTCTCTGCATGCATAAGAGGCGAAAACGTGGAATGACATAAAACACTACAAACATAAGAGGCTGAGCTCAAGAGGCTGGTGATATATATGATAAGAGGCTGATTATCATTCATGTACAAACCACGATCTCTAATCCATTGCAATAAAATGTCTAGGCAGGAAATGATTTCTGAGGCAGGGGATAAAACCTGATCTGGGAAACGCTATTTCTGAGATCATGAAGAATTCCAGTTCTACAAAGTTTGATACGTCTTTAATAGTGTGCACGATGGCACAGCGGTGAGTCGCTGTCGCAAAGTGCTTACAGTGCCAGAGACCCAGGTTTGATCCTGGCTACAGGTGCTTGCCTGTCTGTAACCTGTGTTGGTTTTCTACGAGAACTTCGGTTTCCGCCCACACTCCAAAGATGTACAGGTTTTGTAGTTTAATTGGCTTGGTATAAATGTAAATTCTCCCTAGTGTAGGATAGTGTTAATGTGCAGGGGTCTCTGGTCTGTGCAGACTCGGTGGGCCGAAGGGCCTGTTTCCACACTGTATCTCTAAAACTAAAAACTAAACTAGATCAAGCCGTTTTATTGAGTGATTTTACTTTGGAGTCACGTGAGTGAATACGTGAAGAAGGCCGTCAGTCCGCTGAGCGCGTCGTTACGTTACCCACTCAGCGCGAGCGAGCCGACTGGCGGCAGCTCCGTTCTGTCCAGCGGGAAGTTCAACATGACGGTAAGTTACCTTTTTTCCAGGTTTCTTCTGTGTTCTTTTGCAGGACTCTCTGTTAGAGAGGTACCTGCACGACTGCGGCGAAATCCATACGGGCCGCGGAACCGGTCTTGGACCGCGGCGAATCCCAGTCTCGGCCACGGATACCGGGACCGAGGGGAAACCGGCTACAGAGACCGCGGAAGTGCGGGTAGCAGCGGCCATCGGACGCCCCCCCCCACAGTCACTGACATCGCAGTCAGTGTTTTCCAGACCGGCTGTGGCTCCCCGGAAGGGGGTTAAACTACCACATGCCGGCAAGTCTATAGCCTGGCCAGGAGAGTTCCCCGACACACAGGGGACATCTGCTCCAGACCGGCAGTGATTCCCCGGGAAGAGGGTTAAACCAACCACACGCCGGCAAGGTCTGCAAGCCAGGTCAGGAGGGTCCCATCACCCGACTACAGGGGACGTCTGCTTCCAGGCCGGCTGTGGTTCCCACGTAGGCTGTAAAATGAACCACAGGCTGGCAAAGTCTATTTAGTCAGGCAAGGAGGGTCGTCCCCCCCCCCCCCCCCCCCCACACACAGACAGGGGCCAGCTATAACCAGACTGCTGTGGTTCCCAACGTAGGGGGTAAACCTACAGCAGTGGGGCAGGCCTGTGGAAGTCAGGCCAGGAGGGACCTCACCAACATATAGCGGTCATCTGCTTCCAGACCGCTGTGGGTTGCCAGAAAGGGGGTCAAACCTAAGGCAAGACGGTCAAGCCCGTGGACTACGGGAGTCAGGCCAGGAGGTTTCCTGATGGACAGGATCCCCTCCTACATGGGTAACGTTTTCAAATGTTCAAACCCACATGGAGCACCTGATGGAGAGGTGCTCCACAATGATATACTCCAAAGGAGGAGTTATCAGCCCGGGTATTATGGAGAACCCGCAGGCAGCGGCACCTGTTTCAGGGCTGCACAATGTCTCCCTCTCTGAGGAGGGGAGCATTCAGGGTCAGTTTCAGTCTGACCCAGAGCAAAAACCTGACATAGGGCCGCTGAAGGGGCCATGTCAGCGCAGGTAGCCTCGGGGGCCTGCGGCAGCACCTGTTTTCAGGGCTGCCTACAAATCTCCCTCTCTGTGGAGGGGAGCGTGAGTGATCAGTATGGAACTGACTTCAAATTCTAAGTATGTCCGTGGAACATACTGGAGCATTTGCGTATGGCTTCAAGAGATAATCGCAAATGCTCCAAGTGTCGGTAGTGAACAGCACTACCCGGGTGACAGTGGGGTAGCAAAGCTTCATCGGCAGGCGATGACACACCCCACGCCTCCATCGGGGCAGCGGTTCACTGAAGCCGGTGGCAGCTTGAAAGCTAGGCACGCAAATATGGCCAGCGTTGTCTTTCGAGGCAGGCTCAGAATTGTGGCCAAAGCTGTCTTGCGAGGCAGGCTCAGTATGATGAGAGTTTTCAGACCAAAGCCTAACGGCTTAGCATATGACCACCGGTAGCCATGGAGATAGGTGGGTCTTGTTCTCCCATTTACATGTTGTTAATATTTACACTTGTGTTTTTCTACAAGTGACCATGCTTGCATGAGATTTAGATCTGGGTTTAATAAACTGATGATAACATGTCCGATTCAGATTCAGATTCAGATTCAATTTTAATTGTCATTGTCAGTGTACAGTACAGAGACAACGAAATGCATTTAGCATCTCCCTGGAAGAGCGACACAGCAAATGATTTGAATAAATAACAATAAGTGTCCGGGGGGGGGTGATTGGCAGTCACCGAGGTACGTTGTTGAGTAGCGTGACAGCCGCCGGAAAGAAGCTGTTCCTGGACCTGCTGGTTCGGCAACGGAGAGACCTGTAGCGCCTCCCGGATGGTAGGAGGGTAAACAGTCCATGGTTGGGGTGAGAGAGGTCCTTGGCGATGCTGAGCGCCCTCCGCAGACAACGCTTGCTTTGGACAGACTCAATGGAGGGGAGCGAGGAACCGGTGATGCGTTGGGCAATTTTCACCACCCTCTGCAATGCCTTCCGGTCGGAGACAGAGCAGTTGCCATACCAAACTGTGATGCAGTTGGTAAGGATGCTCTCGATGGTGCAGCGGTAGAAGTTCACCAGGATCTGAGGAGACAGATGGACCTTCTTCAGTCTCCTCAGGAAGAAGAGACGCTGGTGAGCCTTCTTGATCAGAGTTGAGGTATTGTAGGTCCAAGAGAGGTCGTCGGAGAGGTTGACTCCCAGGAACCTGAAGCTAGAAACACGTTCCACCTCCGTACCGTTAATGTGGATGGGGGTGTGCGTGCCGCCCCTGGACTTCCTGAAGTCTACAATGAGCTCCTTGGTCTTCTTGGAGTTAAGGGTCAGGTTGTTGTCAGCGCACCATGCTGCTAAGTGCTGGACCTCCTCCCTGTAGGCCGACTCATCGTTGTTGCTGATGAGGCCAATCACCGTTGTATCATCTGCATACTTGATGATGGTGTTAGTACCATGTACAGGTGTGCAGTCATAGGTGAAGAGGGAGTAGAGGAGGGGGCTCAGCACACAGCCCTGTGGAATGCCGGTGTTCAGGGTGAGGGTTGAAGAGGTGTGCTTGTCTAACCTAACAGACTGGGGTCTGTTGGTTAGAAAGTCCAGTATGCAGTTGCAGAGGGAAGGAGCGATGCACAGATTACCGAGTTTGGCGATCAATTTTGATGGTATAATGGTGTTGAATGCTGAGCTGTAATCGATGAACAGCATTCTTACGTAAGTGTCTCTGTTGTCGAGGTGGGAGAGGGCGGAGTGAAGTGCCGTTGAGATGGCATCCTCCGTACTCCTGTTCTTGCGGTAGGCAAACTGATAGGGATCCAGTGTGGGGGGTAGGCAGCTTTTGAGGTGTGCCAGGACCAGCCTCTCGAAGCACTTGGTGATGATGGGGGTAAGTGCAACTGGGCGGAAGTCGTTGAGGCTTGCCGCAGTGGAGTGTTTTGGCACTGGCACGATGGAGGTGGTTTTAAGGCACGTGGGGACAACTGCCTGGGCAAGTGACAGGTTGAAGATATCAGTTCAGACGTCTGCCAGCTGCGCCGCACAGACCCTGAGCACGCGCCCGGGGATGCCGTCAGGGCCAGCAGCTTTACGTGCATTAGTCCTACTCAGTGCCACGTATACGTCGTAGGGGGTGAGTGTGAGGGGTTGGTGATTGGCAGGTAGCACAGCCTTGATGGCTGTCTCTAGATTGTTCCTGTCGAAGCGGCCGTAGGAGTGATTGAGCTCCTCAAGGAAGGAGGCGTCGCTGGATGTGGGGGTGGTGTTGGCGGGTATGTAGTCCGTGATGGCCTGGATGCCTTGCCACATGCGTCGGGGGTCGGAGTTGTTGTTGAAGTGCTCCTCAATCCTGAGCTTATGGCAGTGCTTGGCCTTCTTGATGCCCCTCTTCAGGTTAGCCCTGGCTGAACTGTAGGCTCGAGCATCGCCTGACCTGAAAGCGGTGTCCCGTGCTTTCAGCAGTAGCCTGACCTCGCTGTTCATCCATGGCTTCTGATTCGGGAATATGGTCACCAAGATAGTGTCACCTCCCTCACCTGTTTGAGGGAGGTGACACTATTGATGGTGGAGTTTATAAAGTCCAGAACAGAGGATGTGTAGGAGTCAATGTCCGTGTGGGAGTCAAGGGTGGCCTGGGCTGCAAACGCCTTCCAGTCAGTGTTTCCAAAACACTGCTGAAGTGTGAAGTCCGCTTCCTCTGACCAGACTTTAACTGTCCTCACAGTTGGTTTAACCCGTCTGATGAGTGGGGAGTACTTAGGGAGCAGGAACAATGAGATGTGATCAGACTGACCAAGGTGGGGGAGGGGGATGGCTTTGTAAGCTTCAGCCACGTTGGTGTAGACTTTGTCCAGTGTCTTGTCTACTCTAGTGGGGAAGGAGACATGCTGGTGGAATTTGGGGAGTACAGTCTTCAGGTTAGAGTGATTGAAGTCATCCGCAACAATGAAGGCTGCCTCGGGGTTGTGTGTCTGTTGATTGCTAATGGCAATATGCAGCTCTTTCATTGCAAGCTTGGCATTAGCATCAGGAGGGATATAGGCTGCAGTCACAACAGTGGAGGTGAACTCTCTGGGCAGATAGAACGGTCTGCATCTAACCAAGAGGAACTCAAGGTTAGCTGAGCAGTGACTCTCGATGATGGTGGAGTCCGTGCACCATGCTTTATTTACATAAATGCACAGACCCCCACCTCTGGTCTTGCCGGAGTCCGATGTCCTGTCCGCTCGGAGTAAGTGACGCCCCGATAGCTGGATGGCGCTGTCAGGAACGTCAGTGTTCAGCCAAGTCGTATGTGCAGTATAGATTTTCAAAATGGGATACATCGTTACTGTCCAATTATTGATTCTATAGGAACTATGTGGCAGGCATAGATCTAAAAGATGCATGCTATTCAGTTCCCATTCCCAGGGATCACCGGAGATATTTGAAATTTATCTGGATGGGTCAATGCAACAGTAAAACCGTTGCAAATGGGCTACTTCAGCTCCCAGGTTTATTTACCAAATTAGTTAATTTGGTAAACTTGGGCTGCTCAGAGCTCTAGAACATTGTTATCACCTATCTGGATCATGTTTTGAAACACTGTATTTTACTAAATTAACTGTTGCAGCCCAAACTATATTTGAGGATTGGGGTCCTTTAATCCATCCAGTTAAATTTAAGTTGATGCCAATCAGAACAATTGACTGTTGGGATTACATTTTACTATCAATTTAACAGGAACTCCGCCCTGGGGCAGGAGGTAGAATTATCAGAAGCCTGTAACAACCTCATTGTTATATGCAGCAATCTACTCATTAAGTGTAATTGGCAATATAGCAGCTGTTCATATAGAGGCCAGTTCATTGGCTATATTCAAGAGGGTGTTGGATGGGGCTCTTGTGGCTAAAGGGATCAGGGGGTATGGAGAGAAGGCAGGTACGGGATACTGAGTTGGATGATCAGCCATGATCATATTGAATGGTGGTGCAGGCTCAAAGGGCCGAATACTCCTGCACCTATTTTTCTATGTTTCCATGTGTTCCAGCAGTGTAAATGGGGCCTTAGAATTATCAGTACGTACTACGTGCAAAGAATTAAGCCCTCAGTACCTGTAGGTCTTTGTTAATAGACCCAGGCCTATCCCAGCTGAAGCTACCGGTCACATGGTGGCAGTATTCAGCATTGCTCCAGTAAGTTTGGTCAGTTATCCTCACTAATTACAAACTGATGCTAGTCCTCAAAGATGAGAAATTACGACTGCCGTCTCCAGTTATGGAGGTGGATACGGTTGCATCAGTCACCAATTTTCAGTTTGGTATCAACTACCGATAACACTAGGTGCATCCTATAGGTTAAAGGTTATTGTGCGAATATGCATAATCTGCATGCTCAACTCCAAGTTGATACACCATGGTGGTGGCATATGTTAGTCACATGGGTGCAAAAAGTTAAACTATCCCATGATTTTTACCTAACCTCATTTGAGGCTATTGTGTCATTAAGTGAAATCAATGACAACACAGTATGAATGTTGGATCACTAAGTGTTTAATGTCATCATGACTCGATAGAACATAAAAATATCGATATGTTTCCATCCAGGTTCATTTTACAGTTGTTAATACATGGCATACAGTGGCGAGAATACACTATCGCCACACTGGGGAGGGATGTTTCCTTGCATGTCTTTCCTCCATACTGCCACTTCAGTCGGGTCTTGCAATTAATCCAGCAAGACACCACTTCAGGCGTTCAAACTGCCTGACTAGCATACACAGCCACAGGTTCCCGCTAATGTTGGGAGTTGTATAGAACCTAACATGGTCATTCTAAACATAACACTTGCTGGTTCTGCCTATAACATGGGAAACCAGCCACTGCAAGAAAATCAATTAATTGACTTGCAGACTCTGAGACGACTATGCCTACGGCTCGGGTTGTCCGGCCGATCCATGTAGTGCACACTGCAGAGTGCAGGGGAGGCACCATAAGGCAGTACTATTCCACTTCAGGAAATGGGAACCGTTTTGTTCTTATATACATGTTACGTACAACACAGCATGGATACTGATGTCTTACAGTTCATTTTCACATGGATCTATCACAATAATTAAGGAAAGTGCCATTCACTATGCCAATGTGCTTTTCATCATATTTGCTGCAGCAGTGGAGCCCACACTGTCGGGCCTCACGCTCCGATCTCCAGAATATCAGGATATCCTTAATACAAGTTCTCCCAGGCTCGGTAACACAGAAGTATGGGACATAGACGTAATGTTAACATTACTTCACCAGGGGACTCCGGCTACATCCTAAGCTTTAGCCAGCTCTCAAAGGTTCTTATCCTCATGGCACTGGCCTCAGTGCACTGGGTCCAGTCATAATGTAAATTGTGACTGGACAGGATGGTACATCTGCTAATACATAACATTTTATGTTTTTGATTTAATTAACCAGAACTATCCAGGGGCTTAGGTCTCAAACAAGTTTCATGGCTACCCTATGGACCTTCGGTAATGTGTGCTCACATCTTTACACTATACGTCTAGGTCACCTAGAGCCTCCAAGGCTCCTCACTAGCTATGTTTGTTGGGTACAAAAAAACTTCATAGAAGTATTAGTTCCACCATCTCCAGGAGGTAAAACTGCGGTTTTGGCTAATGTATGCATTGATACTAATATTTACCACACTAACTCCTCCAGGGCTACTACTACATCAGCTCCAAGGGTAATGTACGTTCCACAGGACCACAGCCTAGCAGCTGCAGGATGGTCAAATGAACATACTTTACCAACATTTTAAATAACCCATTGGCATACCGGGGGTTTTTGCCAACTCCATTTAAGACTCTGATTTATAGTTTCCCCCTTGATGAAAGGGGTCACTATTATTTTCTTTTGATGATTAAAGCATCAGCATTTTAACAAGTTAAGTCATGTCTGAATGCATTAATCTTTTTCACTCATCCATGGCCAATTCATGCAGTGTGTAACGCAAGGATTTATTTCCGCATGAAATCACAGAGCTTTGAAATCTTCACGTACTTACTCACGTGACTCCAAAGTAAAATAGTATGATAAATGAGAACTTACCAGTTTGAAGTTTGATCTTGATTTTATGAGGAGTTACGATGAGCGATTACGTGCCCACCGCTCCCAACCCTCATATTATTAAAGTAATCTGGTAGTTCTACTCTTCTCTAATCTTAATAAATCAGTTCAACTACTGTTATCTGTGATTTCACACCGCTGCTTTGAAGATTGATGTGCTCAGCGGACTGATGGCCTTCTTCACGTAATCGCTCATTGTAACTCCTCATAAAATCAAGATCAAACTTCAAAATGGTAAGTTCACATTTAATCTTACTATTTTATCTTCCTGTTGTTCAATTACCAAGAAGACATTAATTGTATAGAAAGGATTGATATCATATACGCATGAAGGGGTTTAAGGTTTCAGAAAAGGTCCAGCACAATTTATTTATACACAAGCTTCCATACACACCAACAATATCAGCACTGTTATAGAATACAAAACATACCTGGTCATACATCACAGACTGTTTTTGCTGTTTCAATGTTTTAAAATAGAAAAATATTTGGTCGTTGAATTTCTTTCTTCCAGCTTATGGGCTGTGACTGCAGAAAGCAGGTCCAGCATTTAGGTCTACCCAAAGCTGGAAAAGGGAGGCAGAGGAATGATGAGGGAGATAGAGAGGGTGAATGCACAAAGTCTTTTAGTAGGGGAATCAAGACCCAGAGGACATGGGTTAAAGGTGAGAGAGGAAAGATAGGACCATTTTGTGGCTATTTTTTCACACAAAGGCTGGTGCGTGTATGGAACAAGCTGCCAAAGGAGGTAGTTGAGGCAGGTAATAAAACAACATTTAAAATACATTTGGACAGGTACATGGATAGGATAGGTGCAGGTTGGTATTGGTTCTAGTATATGATTATTCCCCCTTATATTTCCCTCTTATATTTGAGCTAACAAAATATAACACCTCTCACTTGCTCAGATTAAACTCCTTCGCCCATTTCTGAAGCTGATCTACATCCCGCTGTATACTTTGACAGCCTTCCTCACAGACAATGACTTAAGCAATAATGGTGTCATCTGCAAATTTATTAACCAACCCATGCACGTTTACATGCAAGTCATTTATATATATCATCAACAGCAGCGGTGCCAGCACAGATCCCTGTGGAACTCCACTGGTCACTGGTCATCTTCAGCCTGAAATTGTCTTTGACCCCAACACTCTGTCTTCTCTCAGTGAGCCTGATCAGAATCCAAATGAACAAGTCACTATTAACCCCATGCATCTTAATTTCCTGCATCCATGGTGTATTTTATTAAATGCCTTACTGATGTAAAATCCATGTAGACAACATCCACCACCCTACCCACATCAATGACCTTCATCATTTCCTCAAAAAAATTGATCACGTTAGTAAGACTCGACCTGCCATGTACAAATTCATGCTGACGGTCTCTTCCAAATGGAAATAATTCCTATCCCAAAGAACCCTCTCCAATAGTTTCCCCGCCATTGATGTGAGTTTCACCGGCCTATAATTACCTGGGTACTCTCTTCCCTTCTTAAATAAAGGACAAGAATAATTAGTCTCCAGTCCTGCGGGACCTTGCCTGTGGATAGAGAAGATGCAAAAATCTTCATCAAAGCTCCCGCAATCTCCTCTGCCTTTCTCATTAAACTGGCAAAATCCCATCGGTGCCTGGGGATTTATCCTCATTAATGCTCATCCTGCATTGGATGTCCCAGCACCTCAAATTGCCCTTGAAAATTAATATTTTCCATAGTGATCTCACTGTCCTCTATGTCTTTCTCCTTGGTGAAAACAGATGCAAAGTACTTGTTTAGTACCTCGCCTACATCCTCAGACACCAAGCACAAATTCTCTCATGCATCCTTGAATGGTCCTACCTGCTCCCTGGTTATCCTCTTGCTTTTAATTGAGGTATAAAAAGCTTTGGAATTTTCATTAATCCGTCTCACCATAGCCATTTTTTGCCCCTTCTAATTGACTGCTTGAGTTCTTTCCCCCTTTCTTTATATTGGTAAAAGGGCCTGTCTAATTCCAACCTCTTAAGTATAGCATGTTCCTTTTCTTTGTCATCCTTATCCTGCTTCCTTACTGGGACATGCTGGTTCTGAACATCAATAAACTGGCCTTTGAACAACTCCCACAGATCAGAATTGTCTTCCAAGATGTTAGCAACCGATGCAGATCTACAAAATCATATTACAATCGCTCCACACTCTTAAATTTTATACACTGGAAATTAATTGATTGTAACAAAACTGAACTGTGGACCTATTCAATAACAGTTGCTCCAGATGTACCCTCCTGAACATCTGCCTAATAACATTATAGTTTGCCTTATTCCAATTAAGTATCTTCCCGCTTGGTCCAGCCTTCTCTGTATTCAAAACTCTCTTGAAATGGATACAGTTATGATCACTATCTACAACCTATTATTCCACTGAAACACCAATCTCCTGGCCAGACTCATTTCCCAACACAAGATCCAGCATGTTTACTTCTCAGGTTGGACTATCCACATGCTGTTTCAAGAATGGTGGCGGTCATGGTGGCGCAGCGGTGGAGTTGCTGCCTTACAGCAAATGCAGCGCCGGAGACCCTGGTTCGATCCTGACTACAGGTTCGGTTGCTGTCTGTACGGAGTTTGTATGTTCTCGCTGTGACCTGTATGGGTTTTATCCAAGATCTTCGGTTTCCTCCCACACTCCAAAGACGTACAGGCTTGTAGGTTAATTGGCTTGGTAAATGTTTAAAAAAATTGTCCCTAGTGGGTGTAGGATAGTGTTAATGTGCGGGGATCACTGGTCGGCGCGGACCCGATGGGCCGAAGGGCCTGTTTCCGCACTGTATCTCTAAACTAAGCTAAAACCCACTTGGATAAACCTCACTTTCCACTACTTTTCAGCCTTTGGCAATGAGCAAGTCCTATTCAATATTTGGAAGCTTAAAATCACCCACAAACTTAACCCTGTTACTTTTCGGTAATCTGTCTACATATCAGTTTAGTTTAGCTTAGAGATACAGCGAGGAAACAGGCTGTTCAGCCCACCTAGACCAACGATCCCCGCACACTTACACTATCCTACACACGAGGGACAATTTCACATTTATATCAAGCCAATTATCTGCAAACGCCTTTGGAGTGTGGGAGGAAACCAAAGATCTCAGAGAAAACCCACACAGGTCAAGGGGAGAATGTACAAACTTAACACCGACAGTACCTGTAGTCAGGATCGAACCGGGCCTCTGGCACTGTAAGGCAGCAACTCTACCGCTAACTCTATCGCTGCGCCATAGTGCCACCAATACAGTGACCTGTAGCACTCCCTCTCGAACATGACTGAAAACCCGGAACATTGATCTGCCAGTCACGATCGTCATACAACCACGTTTCCACAATTGATGCAACACCATTGTCCCAAACATCAGTCCAGGCTATGTTCATCTGCTTTTTCCGTTCTATGCAGTAGTTTGCTTGTTCTCCCCGTCACCGCATGGGTTTTCTCCGGGTGCTCCGGTTTCCTCCCACATACCAAGGACGTGTAGATTTGTAGATTAATTTGTTTTCATTAAAAATAATACATTTTCCCTGGTGTGTAGGATTATGTTAGTATTGCTAGTTGGCACGGACTTGGTGGGCCGAAGGGCCTGTTTCCACGCTGTATCTCTAAACTAAACTAAACTATTTCTTGCAATGAAATAAACACATTTCAGCCCAGCAGTATCACCATATTCCTTCATCTCTCCCTGCCTGTCCTTCCTTTTAGATTTACTGGTCCTGACCTCTATCTTCCCATCACATCTTCCAATTTCTGACCTACTACTCTGGTTCCTACACCCCTGTCTAGTTTAAACATTCCTGAGTAACACTAATGAACCTTCCTGCAAGGATACTGGACCCCTCTAATTCAGATGTAACCCATCCATCTTGTGCAGGTCACCACATGGCAGAGGGAGTTGTCCAGAGATTTCTACCCTCGGGGTCCTGTGGAAAAGGTCATAAGGTCATAAGTGATAGAAGTAGAATTAGGCCATTTGCCCCATCAAGTTTACTCTGCCATTTAATCATGGCTGATCTATCTCTCCTAACCCCATTCTCCTGCCTTCTCCCCAAAAACTCTGACACCGGTACATCAAACATCTTTCTATCTCTGCCTTAAAAATATCCACTGACGGCCTCCACAGCCTTCTGTGGCAAAGAATTCCACAGATTCATCACCCTCTCACTAAAGAAATTTATCTTCATCTCTATCCTAAAATAAAGTCCTTTTATTCTAAGGCTATGAACTCTAGTCCACGACTCTCCCACTCGTGGAAATATCCTCTCCACATCCACTCTATCCAAGCCTTTCACTATTCTGTAAGTTTCAATGAGGTCCCCCTCATTTTTCTAAACTCCAGCGAGTACAGGCCCAGTGCCAACAAACACTCATCATAGTCATTCCTGGGATCATTCTATAATCTTCTTTGTAATATTCTGCTTAACTTCTTATATTCACTTCACAGTACCTCATCCCTTTTCCTATCTATGTCATTTGTGCCAACGTGTACAATGTTTCCCCTTGAGAATCTTTGCCCCACCCCTTGAGACCTTTCTGCAGCTGCTTGGAGACATCATATCATCGGTTAACTTTGTTCAGCGTTTGATGGCTCTGGGCCTGTACTTTCTGGAGTTTAGAAGGATGAGGGGGGGATTTTACCAAACTTACCAAACCATTGAAACTTACCAAATAATGAAAGGCTTGGGTAGAGTGGATGTGAGAGGATGTTTCCACTAGTGATAGAGTCTAGGACCAGAGGGCATAGCCTCACAATAAAAGGATGTACCTTTAGAAAGGAGACAAGAAGAACTTTCTTTGGCCAGAAGGTGGTGAATCTGTGAAATTCATTGCCACAGATGGCTGTACTTTTTGGTATTTTTACTGTCCGAGATTTATAGGTTCTAGATTAGTAAGGATGTTAAAGGTCACGGGGAGACGGCAGGAGTATCAGGTTGGGAGGCAAAGATATGATTGAATATGCCACGATTGAATGGTGGAGCAGACTCAATGGGCCGAATGGCCTAATTTGCTCCTAAGACATATGAAATTATGAACATCCTGGACCTGACACCAGAGAGGCAACGCACCAACCTGGAGCCGGTCGGAGAGCACATTCCTCAGCCTCTTGCCCAGCTGAGCAAGGGCCTGCTGTTATCTTTAATAACTGTCTTCACAGTCTACAATACCGCCTACGTTACCAACTTATATTTCATGCCCTGTGCATTCTCATCCAAATCGTTGATCTAAACCGCAAACAGCAATCTCTGAGGCACACCACTGGACACTGGCCTCTAGTCTGAAATGCACCCTTCCACCATATCCCTCTGCTTCCTTCGAATGAAGCTAGCTCTGTATCCAGTTAGCTAGATCTCCCTGGATCCCATGCGATCTAATCTTCCAGAGCAGCCTGCCATGAAAGACCTTGCTGACGTACATAGATACAACATCTACAGTTTCTACAGTTTAGTTCTGCGCAATGTTTATGGTTACTTCAAGCTATTTCATAAGACCCGATTGGATGTAAAACAAAGCATTTCACTCTACTTAGTTACATGTGACAATGAAGTATCATTGAATCAACCTGAATGAATGATAATTTATTGTCGCAGTGATATTCTATAGTTTAGTTTCGAGATACCGTGTGGAAACAGGCCCTTCGTCCCACCGAGTTCGCAGCGACCAGCGATCCCCGCACATTAACACTATCCTACACTAGGTCCATTTATACCAAGCCAATTAACCTACAAACCTCTACATCTTTGAAGTTCGGAGAAAATCCACGTGGTCACGGGGAGAAAGTACATACTCTGTGCAGACAGCTCCCCTTAGTCAGGATCGAACCCGGGTCTCTGGTGCTGAAAGTGCTGTAAGGCAGCAAATTTACCGCTGCGCCATCACTGGCCGCACTCCTGATGCCTCTGTGGCACCAACCCAGAGACCGGCTGTGCAGGGGCGGAAATCGCTATAAAAACATGGAAGGGACACAATTTGGGGGGTGGGGCACAATATCTTGGTGGCCGCGCACGCACACACACACACACACACACACACACACACACGCAAGGCTTCGGAGGCTTCAACCATGGGCCCTGTGGACGGTAACATCGGATCTGGTCAGCTGACCTGGTTGGTGACCGACTGCGAACTCCAGCAACAACAGCTTCGTCCACCCCAAATCGTGGGACTTGAATCAGCCCTTTTGCAGGGCCTTTCATCGCCCGGTGCAACTTAAAATCGGCCGGCGGGGGCTTCAACATCGGGAGCCTCAATCGCCTTGACGCAACAATTTGATTTTAAAGGCCCCACGAATGGGCCGATTCAGCCCTTAGAAAGCGTCTGATACCCGCTTGAATCTTTCAAAAACTACAATGTGATAAATAACACTGAAACAAATAAAACTGGAGCAAATATGTACGGTAGCAGCCTCGAGGCGCAGTCCTGTGGCAGAGCCCCCACAACATGGAGGTAAATGGTTTTGTCTGCGACGATCCGGTGTAGGCGAAACTGTGGCTCCACTTGGGCGAACCGAAGTTGAGGCTGATCGGGCCAAAACATGGGCAGTCTGAACCCAGGTGAGCCCTGCCACGCACCGGCCGATTCGGCGGGAACATAATTTTCCTGCATGTTTCTGTCTAACAACGGTTAGACAAGTCGGGTCACCAATTTAGCGGTGAAAAGACAACCATATAACTAAATAACAATTATAGCACTTAAACAGGCCATCTCTCACCTAGTCCCATCTACCTGCACTCAGACCATAACCCTCCATTCCTTTCCCGTCCATATACCTATCCAATTTATTTTTAAATGATAAAATCGAACCTGCCTCTGCCACTTCCACAGGAAGCTCATTCCACACAGCTACCACTCTGTGAGTAAAGAAGTTCCCCCTCGTGTTACCCCTAAACTTCATCCCTTAATTCTCAAATCATGTCCTCTTGTTTGAATCTTCCCTACTCTCAATGGAAAAAGCTTATCCACATCAACTCTGCCTATCCCTCTCATCATTTTAAAGACCTCCATCAAGTCCCCCCTTAACCTTCTGCACTCCAAAGAATAAAGACCTATCTTGTTCAACCTTTCTCTGTAACTTAGTTGCTGGAACCCAGGCAACATTCTAGTAAATCTCCTCTGTACTCCCTCTATTTTGTTGACATCTTTCCTATAATTTGGCAACCAAAAATGTATACCATACTCCAGAATTGGCCTCACCAATGCCTTGTACAATTTTAACATTACATCCCAACTTCTATACTCAATGCTCTGATTTATAAAGGCCAGCACACCAAAAGCTTTCTTTACCACCCTATCTACATGAGATTCCACCTTCAGGGAACTATGCACAGTTATTCCTAAATCCCTCTGTTCAACTGCATTCCTCAATTCGCTACCATTTACCATGTATATCCTATTTTGATTTGTCCTGCCAAGATGTAGCACCTCACACTTATCAGCATTAAACTCCATCTGCCATCTTTCAGCCCACTGTTACAAATGGCCTAAATCTCTCTGTAGACTTTGAAAATCTACTTCATTATCCAAAACACCACCCATCTTAGTATCATCTGCATACTTACTAATCCAATTTACCACAACATCATCCAGATCATTGATGTATATGATAAACAACAGTGGACCCAACACAAATCCCTGGGGAACCCCACTGGTCACCAGCCTCCAACCTCACAAATAGCCATCCACCATTACTCTCTGTCATCTCCAATTCAGCCACTGTTGAATCCATCTTGCTACTCCACCATTAATACCCGACAATTGATCCTTCTTAACCAATCTTCCATGTGGAACCTTGTGAAAGGCCTTACTGAAATCCATATAGACAACATCCACCGCTTTACCCTCATCAATTTCCCTAGTAACCTCTTCAAAAAATTCAAGAAGATTAGTCAAACATGACCTTCCAGGCACAAATCCATGTTGACTGTTCCTTATGAGACCCTGTTGATCCAGATGCTTATATATATTATCTCTCAGTATCCTTTTCATTAATTTGCCCACCACTGACGTCAAACTAACAGATCTATAATTGCTAGGTTTACTCTTAGAACCCTTTTTAAACAATGGAACAACATGCGCAGTATGCCACTCCTCCGGCACCATTCCCATTTCTAATGACATCTGAAATATATCTGTCATAGCCCCTGCTATTTCTACACTAACTTCCCTCAATGTCCTAGGGAATATCCTGTCGGGACCTGGAGACTTATCCACTTTTATATATTTTTTAAGTGTCAGTACTTCCTCTGTTTTGATCCTCATAGTTTCCATAGCTACTCTACTTGTTTCCCTTACCTCACATAATTCAATATCCTTCTCCTTGGTGAATACCAAATAAAATAAATTGTTCAATATCTCCCCCATCTCTTTTGGCTCTGCAGATAGCTGTCCACTCTGTCTCACGGTGCGAGTCCACCCATGAGTGACCCCAAGTGAAAGAAAAAAAACAGACTCGTGGTTATGTACGAGATTTCAAGTTTATGTTCAAGTGTTTAACCAAGTTCCCACGGGTATGTCATTTCTGCGATGTTCCAAGTTCCTCTCCCAAGTTACCAAGTTCCCCTCCCGTTACTCTTGAGCCAACCATGAATGAAGGTCTGTTTTAATAAGCAACAATGTTAAAGAAGACATCTCCATCCTGCGGCTTTGGGTTAAAGATAAATTCAGCGCGGCCGCATCTATTTATATGGCCTATAAAGGGAAAATGCGCACAGTCCAGTGCCAGAGCAGTAATACTTATGATTTGTTTGAAACACACATCACGTAGTTAGAAGACCAGCGGGCGGAGGTTTGTTATATTTTAATTGAATTTACTGCCAGGTCTACACACTGCGGGGAGACGCAAGATGAAATCTTTGAATGTGGACGGATGTCTCCGCGCCTGCTCGTTCTAACGGAATATATTTTTTGTTGCCTTTCAAGCCGGGATTTGGTTTTAGGGGGCATCATTAATCTGTCTGGGGTGACAAGGCTCTTGGGTTAGGAGTGCTGTGCGAGGGAGGGTTAATTCTCTCCGATTTCTCGCAAGCCCCGGAAGAGAACAAAGGAAACCTCTCTTGCCACCGCGTACAAGCCCTTTAACTTTGCTGCTGACGCGCACACGCACTCTCTCTCCCTCTCTGCTCTCTCTCACTGCAGCTCAGAGCCCAACCTCACCATCCTATAGTGGTAACATTCACATCGGGTCCCACCCACACCCAAACCCCCTCTCTCCAACACACACCCCCCACAAGACAACAGGCAGCGTGAGAGACAGAGAGTTTGTAGGGTGTTGGTTTTGTATAAGGTTTTCTTTTTAAATTATTTACCAAGGTCGCATTTACTTATTTTAAATGAAGTTTGGAGCACTTGACAATACTTTTTTTTTCTCTTTGTGCTCGTTTTCAGAAAGGGTTCAGACCACGCCCCACTTGGCTCGTTGCCTCTATGAACCAAGCCGTGCAAGAGGGAGGGAGGGAGGGAGGGAGGGAAGGTGTGAGTGAACAAGAGAGCCGAGGAGGAGAGGGAAATAGGGGGATGGAGGAGAAATAGGGAAGAAGTTAGTTGTTCAGATCAGAAACCTGTAGGCTGGGAGCTATGATGGTGAAGAGCGCACCCAGTTCTTCTGAGGAGTGCATAAGAGACATCGATCGGAAGCAATGTTCCTCCAGAACTACAACTGAAACCGTGTCCACATCACCTCCTCTTGGCCGGACCACAAGACCCAGGGTTACCTGTCAGCGCTCTCCGCCACAAAGGGATCTCAAGAGGGCATTGCCAATGTAAACCGCGGCATAACACACGCACGCACGCACACACATCCAAGACTGTTCGTGCAGAAGGCAATATTTGCCAAGAAAGGAATAAAGTGTAGGAAAGGAACTGTCTGCAGATGCTGGTTTAAACCGAAGATAGACACAAAAAGCTGGAGTTATCTCAGCTGTACGGGCAAGCGTCTCTGGAGAGAAGGAATGGGTGACATTTCAGGTCGAGACCCTTCTTCGGACTGGTTAGGGATAAGGGGAATGAGTGATATAAACGGTGATGTCGAGAGATACAGAACAATGAATAAAACACACACAAAAAAAGTAATGATGATAAACAAAGGAATAAAGTCATGGCAGTGCGTCTGGAAGCATTTGTTTTACATCTGAAGGGCATCGCCGCAATAACCGAGCGCTGCCTTTGTTTAAAGTAATTGCAGCAAGAGATAAGAACAATGAGTGTGCAGACACAAAACGCTGGAGTAACTCAGCGGGACAGGCAGCATCTCTGCAGAGGAAGGCATGGGTGACGTTTCAGGTCGAGACCCTCCTTCAGACCCTATCCCGCTGAGTTACTCCAGCATTTTTTGGTGTAAACCAGCATCTGCAGTTCCTTCCGACACAGTGCATATAGCACGTTGGTTGACCCTGATCAACGCCCTCTTCCTCAATATTCAGTGAAAGTCCAACTGAAGACACTAAAGAGAGACACAGGGTGCTGAAGTAACTCTGGCAGAGTCAGGCAGCATCTCTGGAGAAGAAGGTATAGGTGACCCTTCGGGTCCAGACCCTTCTTCAGACACTGTTGGCCATGATCCGTGCACCGCGTAACCGGAATGTGGCACATCATGAGGGTAAGGTAGGGAGAAAACTTCACGTCAAGCAAGTAAAAGCCCGACAGTTTATAACAACTTGGTATTTACATAGCTTCCTTCCTGTCGTAAAACAATAGCAAAAACGCCTCATGGTGCCTCAACTAACCGAACATCCTGTGAGGAGATATTAGAGTATTTGGCCAAAAGTTTGGCCGTGAAAGTGGGACTAAGAGACCAACATTGAAAAGATGGCAAGACAAAGTGCTGGAGTGACTAACTCAGCGGGCCAGGCAGCAGCCCTGGAAAATATAGATAATAGGTACAAGTGTAGGAGAGGTGTACTGACTGTGTGGGCAGACACTTTGGTAGTGATTGCCCACCAGCCTCAAAAGCCGCTGTGTCTCCCTGTCCCTGGGATAGTAGGGGGTGATCAAACAGCACAATACCCCCCTATGTCATCCCGTCACCAATTCCTTCTTTCCAGAGATGCTGCCTGCCCGCTGAGTTAAAGAGTTCATACGGTAGACTCACGAGTCACTAAGGTAAACGCATGGGCCACTACGTTATTACGAATTTAAATGTTTCCATTTTTAACTTGAACAGTAAATTTGACTCGTGGAAAACCTCAAACATGTTTGAATTTTTTCACCACTTAACATGTTTCACGAGTCGCTAAGTTTCTCGCGCGAGTTCCGACGTTCCCGCTACGTTGATTGTACGTGATTACCGCAAGTGAAAACTCGGGGTCACTCGTGGGTCAACTCGCACCGTGAAGGGCCTGTCTCACGGTGCGAGTCCACCCACGAGTGACCCCAGGTGAAAGAAAAAAAACAGACTCGTGGTTGTGTACGAGATTTCAAGTTTATGATCAAGTGTTTAACCGAGTTCCCATGGGTATGTCATTTCTGCGATGTTCCAAGTTCCTCTCCCGTTACTCTTGAGCCAACCGTGAATGAAGGTATGTTTTAATAACTGTTCTTTCACATCAGATTGTTGGGAGACAGAGCTCAGGGTTCGCCTCCTGAGCTGCTTTGGTGCCCAGGCGTGAGTTGAGGTGGAGGGAGGTTGGGGAGGAGGGGGCATCATTAATCTGTCTGGGGTGACAAGGCTGTTGGGTTAGGAGTGCTGTGCGAGGGAGGGTTAATTCTCTTCGATCTCTCTCAAGCCCCGGACGAGAACAAAGGAAACCTCTTGCCACCGCGTACAAGCCCGTTGTATTTAACTTTGCTGCTGACGCGCACACGCACTCTCTCTCCCTCTCTGCTCTCTCTCACTGCAGCTCAGAGCCCAACCTCGCCATCCTATAGTGGTAACATTCACATCGGGTCCCCTCCACTCCCACACCCCCTCTCTCCGACACACACGCCCCACAAGACAACAGGCAGCGTGAGAGACAGAGAGTTTGTAGGGTGTTGGTTTTGTATAACGTTTTCTCTTTAAATTATTAGCCAAGGTCGCATTTACTTATTTTAAATGAAGTTTGGAGCGCTTGACAATACTTTTTTTTTCTCTTTGCACTCGTTTTCAGAAAGGGTTCAGACCGCACCCCGCTTGGCTCATTGCCCCCTTTGGACCAAGCCCTGCGAGAGGGAGGGAGGGAGGGAGGGAAGATGTGAGTGAACAAGAGCGCCGAGGAGGAGAGGGAAATAGGAGGGGTGGGGGGGGGGGGGGGTTGGGTGGAGGAGAAATAGGGAAGAAGTTAGTTGTTCAGATCAGAAACCTGGTAGGCTGGGAGCCATGATGGTGAAGAGTGCACCCAGTTCTTCGGAGGAGTGCATAAGAGACATCGATCGGAAGCAATGTTGCTCTAGAACTACAACTGAAACCGTGCCCACATCACCTCCTCTTGGCAGAACCGCAAGACCCAGGGTTACCGGTCAGCGCTCTCTGCCACAAAGGAATCTCAAGAGGGCAATGCCAATGTAAACCGTGGCATCTCCTAAAACACACACACACACACACACACACACACACACACACACACACACACACACACACACACACACACACACACACACACACACACACACACACACACACACACACACACACACACACACACACACACACACACACACACACACACACACACACACACACCCCACCCTGTTCGTGTAGAAGGCAACATTTGCCCAGAAGACGCCAAGAAAGGAATAAAGTGTAGGATAAGAACTGCCTGCAGATGCTGGTTTAAACCTAAGATAGACACAAAAAGCTGGAGCTGGCAGGGGGGGATCAAACAGCACAATGTCACCCCATCACCAATTCCTTCTCTCCAGTGATGCCCGCGAAAACCAGCAATCTATTTATAGAATGTACTTGGAAGAGGAAAAAAAAATCCCTTTGTGAATACTCTATTCACGCTGATGATGTTAGTTCGGACTGATCAACGTGGGCTGTGACCGAGCGATGGTTATGATCGTTTACGGGCTGTAAATCAGGAAACTTGGGATCTTGTAATCGCTATTGGTTGTAAATCTACGCGTCAGGAAAATCCAACGTTCATTGATTCATCTCAGAAATCAGCGACGCACGGCCCGTTGCTGCCCGGAAGTTCGGACACCCTTCCTGAAGTCTGATTTCACTTTTCGGATGCAATGCGCTATATCCGTGCTTCTTAAACTGGTGAATGGTTCACCCAAGCGCGAATGAAATTATTTTATGGAGTGAATGAAATTAGAGGGGTGGGTGAAGGGTGAATGACATAATTTATCCAGATTTTGTTTTCTATCATTAAAAAAAGACATTGCCATTAAAGTGGTTAGTAAGCTCATTGGTTTTAATGGCAGTGGAGCTGGAACTTTGATATGTTTTTTTATCTATACCTATGGTTTTCTAATTTCAAAGTAACAGGATATTTCCCAAATTTACTGTAATATAACCGTTTAGGGAAGACCAGACGAGCTAGGCAACACTGGAGGATCGCCGTATGCACCTGTTGAACTGTAACTTTATTTTGTGTAGAAATGTAGCTACCAAAGTTGATATTTGGTGGTTTTGTGAGCTTTCGGGGAGGGTTATAGAAAGATATTAGTTGGAGAAAAATATATTAAATCACACACTCCATGGTTTTTATAGCTAATTTTCCAAGAAATAACTGCAGTAATCAAAGCCCGAAAGGGTAGGATAGGGCTGAAGCCCAGAGTTTAGAAGTTGGAATTTTTTTTTATCATTCTAATAGAATGGTTTTCCTACTCCAGTAGTAATTAAACTTTTTTTTTCACTCCTAGATTTTTTAACATATTTTTAGGATGTTAAAAAAGCTGAATAAAATAAACACTTACGAAATGAGTTCATTCATGTATTTTGCTCATGTGACAAAAATACATTATATATAAAATTGTACACAAGGGAAAATAAGATGACAATTACAAAAAAAACAAAGAAAATTTAGTCGAGGGTGAATTAAATTTTGTGATTAAGACTCAAGCTCTGAAATAATTTAAAGAGTTCCCACGGTAGACTCACGAGTCACTAAGGTAAACGCACGGGCCACTACGTTATTACAATTAGTTTAAATGTTTCCATTTTTAACTTCAACAGTAAATTTGACTCGTGGAAAACCCCAAACATGTTTGAATATTTTCACGAGTTAACAATTTTTACGGGTACCTGCCGTTAGTGCCACGAGTCGCTAAGTTGCTCGCGCGAGTTCCGACGGTCCCGCTACGTTGATTGTACGTGATTACTGCGAGTGAAAACTCGGGGTCACTCGTGGGTCAACTCGCACCGTGAGACAGGCGTTTTAGACAGGGCTTTGACTCTCTAATGGACCAATTTTTTCCCTCTTTATCCTTTTGCTATTTATATAGCTGTAGAAACCCTTTGGATTTACTTTCACCTTACTTGCCAAAGCAACCTCATATCTTCTTTTAGCTTTTCTAATTTATTTATTAAGTTTCTTTTTACATTCTTTATATTCCTCAAGCACCTCATTTACTCCATGCTGTAAATTATAATTTTAATTCGGTGTCATGTGAGTGACTTCGTGAAGAAGGCCGTCATCCCGCATGCGCGTCATTACGTCTAGCGCATTGCGCAACGGCTGACTGGCAGGTGCGCTGCTCCTGCCAGCGGTAAGCTTAAACCTGGAAGGTAAGTTTAAACTTATTTCTAGCGTTGTCTTTTGTACTGCAGGAAGATCCTCATATAGTTTGCCTGCTGGATTCGGAGCGAAGTTGGACGGGCCGCGGGTAACCGGTTATGGACCGTGGGGAGATCCTGTCCAGACCGCGGAAGCACGGGTAGCCGTCAGCCGCCGGGTTTGCCCCCAAGTCGCTGATAAGGAGGTCAACGACACCCAGGAGGGGAGTGCGAGTGGGGGTTCTCCCAGTATGGGCTCCCAGACCGCAATGGTTCCCCCAGAAAAAGAGGTGAGACTGGCAGTTAGCCGGTCTTGCTACCCCAGTCACTCACTATGGGGTCCGCAGTTCCCACACCAAAATGGTTCCCCAGGAAAGTGGTTAAACCACGAGGACGCCGGTCAGGCCTTGGGACTCGGTTGGGTCGGGCCAAGAGGGTCCCCTCCTTCTATGGGTTGCGTCTGTGAATGCCTAAAACCCACCTGGAGCACCTGATGGAGTGGTTGCTCCAGAGAGATACGCTCCAGAAGAGAGCTATCCAAGCCCGGGTATTATGGAGAACCCGCTTGCACCGGCACCCGTCTCAGGGCTGCACAATGTCTCCCTCTCTGTGGAGGGAAGCGTCCAGGGTCAGTTTCAGTCTGGCACAGAGCCATATCCTGATATAGGTCGGAAGGGCCATGTCAGCACAGGTATCCTCAGGGGCCTGCAGCAGCACCTGTCTCAGGGCTGTCTATGAGTCTCCCTCTCGGTGGAGGGGAGTGCGAGGATATACTCGCAAGGGAAGAGGCAGAAAACCCGGAAGGGGCCAGATTTCCCTCACGCTACAAGTGCCGGCAGTGAACAGAGCTATCAAATGAAACCATCGTATCGGCGATGACACCCCCACGTCTCATCGGCAGTAAGCAGTTCACTGAAGTTGATGGGCGCTTGAAAGCTGGGCCAAGCCAGTCTCAGGAATATAGAATTCACATACACATCAGGGGCCTTTGGGATTACCATAAGACCACCGGTAACCATGGAGGTAAGTGGGTCTGGTTCTTCCGAAACATGGGGTAAGTGGACCATTTACAAGTTGGTAACATTTACACTTGGTTTTTGTACAAATGAAAATGATAACATGTGATGGGTTATTATTACACAGTATACAAGGATGCCAAGCATGGCTTGGAATTGGGGCCAGAGTTGTCTTTCGAGGCAGGCTCAGTATTACGGCCAATATTTCCTTCGAGATAGCTCGGAAATATGGCCAGAATTGTCTTTCGAGGCACGCTCAGGATTACGGCCAGGATTGCCTTCAGCGAAAGGTTGGTAATATGGGCAGAGTTGTCTTTCGAGGCTGGCTCGGAATTACGGCTGGAGCAGTTTTAAGGCAGGCCCAGTAATATGGCCAGAGTTGGACAACTGCAGTAGAACCTCCCTGCTCCTATACTCAAATCCTTTTGAAATGAATGCTAACATACCATTCGCTTTCTCCACTGCCTGCTGCACCTGCATGCCTACTTTAAATGACTGGTGTACCATGACACCCAGGTCTCATTGCATCTCCCCTTTTCCTAATTGGCCGCCATTCAGATAATAGTCTACTTTCCTGTCCAGTTTTCCGGTAAATAACTGATGTCCAGTTATTAAGGATATCATTAACGCAAGTTCTCCCAGACCCAAGTACACAGAAGTATGGGATATTGACATTGTGTTAACATTTATTCACCATGGGGCTCCAGCTATATCTCTATCTTTGGTTCGGCTCTCATAGGTAGTTAATCCCCTGGCGCTGCCCTCAGCGCACGGGTCCAGTCATTACATAAAATGTGACTGGACAGGATGGTTACACATGCTATATAATAATTCATGTTTACATACCCCATGCACCTTCGATTATGTGTGGTCACAGATTTACAACATTACGTCAAGGTCATATAGAGCCTTAGAGGCCCTGATACTAACTATGTTTGTTAGTTACAAAAAAAAAAACCTTCTAAGAAGGTCTCAGTTCAGACCATATCCAGGTAGTTATACAAGGTTTTTGGCTTATACAGGAGTAGATACTAATTTCTAATCTCACTCCACCAGGGCTGCTACAACATCAGCAGCAAGGGTTATGTGCGGTCCTCTGGACCACATCCTGTCAACTGCAGGATGGTCTAACGAACGAGGTTTCCAACATTTTATTTTAACCCATTGCCAGACCAGGGGTATTTGCCAACTCTATTTTATATTTTATTTTATAATTTCCCCCTCGGATGAGAGGGGTTTCTGTTATTATTATTTGTTCATTTATCAGTATCAGCATGTTTTAAATCTATATCATGTCTGTATGAGTTTAGCCAGATTATCACATGATACTCGCCTTATTCCTCCCATGTGATTGATATAGGCAACAGCTGTGGTATTGTCAATCTGGAGCTGACCATGTAAATTATTCATTGCTGAACAATAAGCTTTTAATCCATAGAATGCACCCAGCACTTCTAAGTAATTTATACCATGCCTTTGCAGGATTAAATCCTCTTGCACACTCCATCTACCACCACCACAGCTAGACTTGCTGTCTGTGGCTCCCCATCCCAAAGCACTGACATCTGTTTGTAAAACCAGTGAAGGTTGTTGAATCAAAATGTTTTTGGTACTTTGTGCAATATTGATTATCCACCATTCGGCGATGGCTTTGGTTGGCAACTGTAAAGGTCTATCAAAATGACCTGCATGTTCTTTAAGTACTTGTTCTCCAGCTCGTTGCAAACTTTGATAGTGCAGGGGTCCAAACTCCACTGCAGGGAAAGGCGCCACCAATTTACCAATAACACTGGCTACTTGCCGGATGGAGGGTTGTTGCTTTTCTGCAAGACTGGTACAGACCTCCGTGATTTCACTGGACTCCGCAGGTAGAGTCACTGACATATCAACTGAATCAATGACAAACCCCAAATAGTCCATTTTTTGGGATGGCTCTAACTTGGATTTTGTTGGATGGACGAGAAAACCTAACCTCTCAAACAGGTGTTTGGTTGCTGAAACCGACTCCTCAGCTGTTTCATGAGTGTTGCTTATAATTAAACTATCATCTAGATAAGCCATCACAATGTGATTTTGCGCACAAAGTAGCGCCAGAACTAGTTTTAACAATTTAACAATAACCTAGGAGTTGAGGTTAACCCATTGGGCAATGCCTTAAATTGCCACAGCTGTCCCATCCAACTAAATTTCAAGTATCTACGGTACTGATGATGAATTGGTTCTGAATAATATGCATCTTTCAGATCTATGGTTGCCATATAGCAACCTTCTGTTAACAGCTGTTTAGCAGTATTGAAGGTGTCCATTTTAAAATGCCTATAGTGAACATAGGAATTTAACTGGGTTACATCCAGAATGACTAGACACCCACCATAATTTTTCTGTCTGGGGAATATATTGGACACAAATTGTTGAGGATGGTATGTTGTCCTCTCAATTACCCCTTTTTGGAACAAAACCCCAATTTCTTTATTTACCTCCAGAGTTTCTGGTCCAGTAAAACACAATACCCGACTAGGCATATTTTGTGCAGGTGGATGAATTCCTGACATAAACTCTATTCGAGAACCTGAGACAGTGTCCAGTATAAACAGATCAGATGTTATGCAGCACCATTCATCATAAAATAACTGTAACCTACGCCCAACCAGAGGTTGTTCCCCAGAGGATTTATCCTGGACTGAATGAATCACCCATACCTCCATAGTCGACCTTGAACTTCTTGTTCTCCTTGCCATGCTAGGGTTGTAGTTGGCATACACAGGTGGGTAATAATGCCGTCCAACTGGTACCACTCTGCTTGGGCCTGCCCCAGGATCTGACCCCCGTTGTGTCGAAAAAGACCTGCGAGGTAGCATCCTGGCCGAAGGGACATAAGTCTTCATGAGGCCAATCGTTTTGGCCTCTTCTTCCAGGTCTTTGACCTGTTTGAGCATGTCCTCGCCAAATAGATAATTTGGCACTTGAATGTTCGATGACCTGCACAGAGCTGCAAATCGTGGGTTCAGTGTCGGCTTAATAGCAATTTTCTGGATGCAGTTTATTTCAAAGTATGCATTGCACAGCAGGGCCAACATATCCTGCTGTGTCCCGGACATCGGTGCCCCTTGGTCCATTTTGCCGAAAGCCGAGATCCCTGCCCCCACCAATTTGAGGACTCTTGTCCACGCATCGTTGCACTCATTTGTGCCCAGATAGCAGAGTTCACAGTGGGCACCTTGAGCGACGCACAGTGAACATGTGTTACATAACGGGTGGTTGTTTGTTCCAAAATGTAATCCTGTAGCTGGTGAGAGGCCATGTAGTTGATGTTAGAAGCCGGATTTTCCTCCATGGCTTCACCAGTACCCTCCGGAATGGCAAGATTTCTTTTTACAACTCGCTCCATCGTCCTTGCACATGGAGCGCCACACACCTCCTCTACTTGGGAGCCACCCGAGTCCCGCTGCGGAAAACTGGCTGACTGGCAGGAGCTGGAGACGAATGTCATCAACTAGCTGGGGTGCGGGTCCTCCGAGTGCTTTCTGACCAGGGAAGGGTTTGGGTCATTAACCAACTGGTGGCCTCCAGATGCAGGGAGGCGTCTCCTGTACGGGCTCCTCCTCCACACCCTGCACTTCCTCACCCTGGTCCACCGTTCGGACACTAAGTGGCGATAGGTGTTGCCTTTTAGTCACGAGAGGGCCCTCCAATGGGGGTCCCTCGATGCAGGGATTCTACCCCTCTACATCGGGGGCCTGGGGTGGAGGGTACTGCACCGAGGAATCCCTTGCAACCTGTTTCTCTGGCAGTTCACAGACTCGCCAGCCGCCTGCCACTTCTGCAGGCTGGAAGAATCTGTGTTCCACATGTGTATAGAGTGTGTGAGGCTGCAGCCCCTGTTCCAATATCAAAAGGGGCTGCTCCTTGTCTTCAAGCTGCACTTCACACCCACCAACCCTATTATGGGACACCCTGGTTGATGGGTGCGTAGGGGAGTGGGTAGGCTGAAGATGCCATTGTTGGGTTGCTCCTGGGCCTGGCCAAATTGGCCAGCCACGAGTCACGGCACCAGGCGGAAGAGGGCTCTGCCTGAGCTGACTGCCTGCCCCTTTTCCGGGGTTACGTCCGCGCCCGTGTGGTTTTAGAAAGGGACTAAGCTCTGTCCACGGGAGCCCTGGAGAATTTCCGTTGGGCACCACAGTGGGTGGAATGTATCCTTGACAAGGATTGTGAAATAGTAATTTAATATTCAGCATTAATGAATATTTGTTTTTACTTTGTATTATGGTGGTGGGTGCCTTTGTATTGTTTTGTATTGCAAACATTAGTTTTATAAATAATTGATTTAAATTATTTTTGGTAAAAGAAAGGAGGGGAACGCTGTGTTACTGGGAAGCTTGTGGTTTTGGCTCAGGAGGCTTCAGTGAGGAGGCTGAGGTGAGAAGACGAAGCAGAGTGGGACAGGAGGTAAAGGCATTTCTTCTGTGTGATTATTTTCTTCTAACTATCTAGATAATGAACTAGCTAACAATCTAACTAGCTATCTAACTATCTAATGAACTAGCTAACTATCTACATAGCTAAATATCAAGAAAACGAACTAGCTAACTATCTAACTAACTATATAACCAGCTATATAGCTATCTAACAAGTTAGCTATCTATCTAACAAACTATCTAACACACTTGCTAACTATCTAGTTAGCTAACTATCTAGATAACGAACTATCTAACTATATAACTAACTGTGTAACCAGCTATCTAGCTATCTAATGAGTTAGCTAACTATCTAGATAGCTAACCATCTATCTACTAACTATCTAACTAGCTATCTAGCTATCTAACTATCTAACATGCTAGCTAACTATCTAGATAGCAAACTATCTAGATAACGAGCTATCTAACTATCTATCTAGCTATCTAACTATCTAATGAACTAGCTAACTATCTAAATAATGAACTAACTAACTAGCTACCTAGCTATCTAATTATCTAATGAACTAGCTAACTATTCAGATAGATAACTATCTAGATATCGTACTTGCAAACTATCTAACTAACGATCTAACTAGCTATCGCACTAACTATCTAATGAACTAGCTAACTATCTTGATAGCTGAATATCAAGATAATGAACTAGCTAACTGTCTAACTAATGATCTAACTAGCTATCTAACTATCTAACAAACCAGCTAACTAGCTCCATCTAACTATCTAAGAACTAGCTAGCTATCTAACTAATGAACTAGCTAACTAGCTATCTATCTAACTATCTAACAAACTAGCTAGCTATCTAACTATCTAAAGCACTAGTTAACTATTTTGTTATCCAACTACCTAACTAGCTAGGTATCTAACTGTCTAATGAACTGGCTAGCTATCTAACTATCTAACTATCTAACAAACTAGCTAGCTATTTAACTATCTAACGAACTACCTAACTATCTATCTAAATATCTAACAAACTAGCTTGTTATCTAGGGTTACACAAAAAGCTGGAGAAACTCAGCGGGTGCAGCAGCATCTAAGGAGCGAAGGAGATAGGCGACGTTTCAGGTCGAAACCCTTCTTCAGACTGGTCAGGGATCAGGGAAACGAGAGATATAGACAGTGATGTGGAGATATAAAGAACAATGAATGAAAGATATGCAAAAAAGCATTGATGATAAAGGAAACAGGCCATTGTGAGCTGTTTGTGGTGTGAAAATGAGAAGCTAGTGCGACTGGGGTGGGGGGGGGGGGGGGAGATGGAGGAGGAATGTCAGGGCCCGAGGGCTGAGGGAGAGGTGGGAAGGGGAGGGGGCAGTCGGGATTAACAGAATTGAGAAAATTCAATGTTTAAGGCCAGAGGATGCAGACTCCCCAAGTGGAATATGAGGTGCTGTTCCTCCAACTTGCGGTGTTGCTCACTCTGGCCGTGGAGGAGGCCCAGGACCGAGAGGTCGGATACGGAATGGGAGGGGGAGTTGAGTGCTGAGCCACCGGGAGGTCGGGTTGGTTATTGCGGACCGAGCGGAGGTGTTCGGCGAAACGATCGCCCAGCCTCCGCTTGGTCTCACCGATGTAGATCAGCTGGCATCTGGAGCAACGGATGCAGTAGATGAGGTTGGAGGAGGTGCAGGTGAACCTCTGTCGGACTTGGAATGACTGCTTGGGTCCCTGAAAGGAGTGGATGGGGGAGGTGAAGGGACAAGTGTAGCATCTCTTGCGGTTGCAAAGGAAAGTGCCCGGGGAAGGAGTGGAGCGGGAGGGAAGGGAAGAATTGACAAGGGAGTTGCGGAGGGAGCGGTCTTTGCGGAAGGCAGACAGGGGGGGAGATGGGAAGATGTGGCGAGTGGAGGGGTCACGTTGAAGGTGGCGAAACTGGCGGAGGACTATCTGTTGTATGCGCTGGCTGGTGGGGTGAAAGGTGACGACCAGGGGGACTCGGCCCTTGTTGTGAGTGGGGGAATGGGGAGAGAGGGCAGTGTTGCGGGGTATGGAGGAGACCCTGGTGCGAGCCTCATCTATAATGGGGGAGGGGAAACCCCGTTCTCTGAAGAACGAGGACATTTGTGATGACCTGGTGTGGAACACGTCATCCTGGGAGCAGATGCGGCGTAGACGGAGGAATTGGGAATAGGGGATGGAGTCCTTACAGGAAGCAGGGTGGGAGGAAGAGTAGTCCAGGTAGCTGTGGGAGTCAGTTGGTTTGTAGTGGATGTCAGTCAGGAGTGTATCACCTGCAATAGAAATGCTGAGGTCAAGGAATGGTAGGGAAATGTCAGAAATGGTCCAAGTATATTTGAGTGCCGGATGGAAGTTGGTGGTGAAATGGATGAAGTCAGTCAGTTGTGTGTGGGTGCAGGAGGTGACACCAAAGCAGTCGTCAATGTAACGGAGGTAAAGGTCGGGGGTGGGGCCCTGGTACGCTGAGAACAAAGATTGTTCGACGTGCCCGACAAAGAGGCAGGCGTAGCTAGGGCCCATGCGTGTGCCCATAGCTACGCCTTGTGTTTGGAGGAAATGGGAGGAGTAAAAGAGAAGTTGTTGAGGGTAAGGACCAACTCCGCTAGGCGGAGGAGGGTGTCAGTGGACGGGTATGGGTTGCTCCTCTGGTCGAGGAAGTACCGGAGGGCTTTGAGACCATCCTGGTGGGGGATGCAGGTGTATAGTGACTGGACGTCCATGGTGAAGATGAGAGGATGGGGGCCCGGACAACGGAATGCGTGGAGCTGACGGAGAGTGTCTGAGGTGTCTTGAACATAGGTGGGGAGGGATTTAACAAAGGGGGATAGGATGGAGTCAAGGTATGTGGAAATGTGTTTGGTGGGGCACTAACAGGCAGAGACAATGGGTCTGCTGGGGCAGTCGGGTTTGTGGATTTTGGGGAGAAGGTAAAATCGGGCTGTGCGGGGCTGGGAAACGATGAGGTTGGAGGCTCGGGGGGGTAGGGAGCCGGAGTTGATGAAGTCGGTTATGGTGCTCGAGATGGTGGCCTGGTGCTCGTCAGTGGGGTCATGGTCCAGGGGTAAGTAGGAGGAAGTGTCCGAGAGTTGGCGCGTGGCCTCCGCTTTGTAGAGATTGACGCGCCAGACTACCACGGCACCTCCCTTGACGGTGGGTTTGATAACCCAGTCTGGGTTGTTGCGGAGTGAGTCGGTGGCAGTATGTTCGGAGGGGGAGAGATTGGAGTGAGACAGGGGAGTGGAGAAGTCGAGGCGGTTGATGTCCCGACGGCAGTTCTGTATAAAGAGTTCTAAAGCTGGAGGGCCACGAGGGGGGGTCCACGAGGAGGGGGTACGTGGGAGACAGGAAAAGGGATCATCAGTGGGGGGCGAGGACTTGTTCCTGTGGAAAAACGCTGTGAGGCAGAGGCGACGGTAGAAGAGCTCCAAGTCGTGGTGGGCGTGGAACTCATTGAGGTGGGGACGGAGGGGGACAAAGGTAAGACATCTGCTGAGGACCAACCTTTCGGTGTCGGAGAGGGGGAGGTCCGGGGTGATGGTGAACACGCGGCAGGGATGGGGGTTGTGGCTGGAGGAAGGCAGGTGAGTGGACTGAGGATGGAGCGTTGTGTGGTGGGGGGTGGAGGGTGGTCAGGGGGTGGGGGGGTATGGGGGCTGTGGTGTGGGTGGGAAAGAGCAGGGGTTACATAGTAGGAGGGTGATGGGGAAGACCCAGTGGAATAGCCACTGAGGTCACCGGGGCTGGGGAGACGGGCACTAGGACCCAGTGCCGTTAACAACAGAGTGGTGGGAGGAGTGAGCAACGTGGAGGCTTCAGGCCCGCTGCACAGTCCAGTCTGTAGGTGAGGCGACGGCTGCGGGCTGCTGGAGGGCGGTGGAATGTTGTGGGTCGGCGGGCCTGAAGGTAGGAGTCCACGGGCAGTGGAGTCGGGGTCGGCGGGCGATGCGTGGGAGGTCCCGGTGGGCGGGTGGCAGGTGTGGCGCCAAGGTTCAGCCCGCCCGGTGAGGCGGCGAGAAGAGTGGGGTGCGGTGCGGCGGCCATGTTCGGGGGTCCCCGGTCCGGCGGCGATGCAAGGTGAGGCGGGTGCAGCTGTGATCTTCGGCGGGCCCAGGTCAACGGCAATGCTGGATGGGCCCGGTGCGGCGATGAGGTTAGGTGGTCCCGGGGAGCGGCGAGGTTCGGCGGTCGCGGTGTGCTGGTGATGGGCGGTGGAATCGGGGAGGGGGAGATAAACAGAGTTACCGGGCAGGCAGCGGGGCTGGGCATCATCGGTAGGCAAGTGGAGGTCGGCGGCAGCATCGACGTGGAGGTCGGTGAAGGCAGCGTCCCGGTGAGTCCTGGAGGCGCTCCTTGTGGCCAAGATGGTGTCGGGGGACTCAGGCCGACGGCTCGGGCCAGAGTTGGCGCCCGGGGTCTGCGGACGGTCCAGTCGGGGATTGTCGGTAGCTGGAACGGCCTGCAGGCGGGCTAATTTCAGGTCCTTGGTGGAGGTAAGGTGGGACAGGAATTGTTGATTGAAGCGGTGGATCTTCCGGAGGATGTAGTGTAGTTGGGGTCCGTTGCAGGTCTGGGTAAGTGAGGCCCGAAGATTCGGGAGAGCCAATGCGAGGTCCTGCTGGTGCCGGCGCATTGCAACCAGGGTGGATCTTAATGCCCGGTTGGAGAATTGCACAGTGTGGCGGCGGATGGCCAGTCGGTACCGATAGTCCGGCTGGGGTCCGAACTGGGAGGCAGGGAATTGGAGCTGGAACCACGAGGTATGAGATGGAGGCGCAGGCAGGCCCTGAGGAAGCAGATGTGGCTGTGGTATCGAGTCTGGGTGAGGATGTGGTCGTAGAGTTGGAGGGAAGGTGGTATCACAGAGGGGGAGCAGTTAGAGAGGAGGTTGTGAAACTGTCTTCGTAGGGAGGAGGAGAACTTCTTCAAAGTAGGCATACCTTGAGGAGATATCGCAGTGGATAAGTGTTAAAGAAGAAACTGCAGATGCTGGAGAATCGAGGGTTACACAAAAAGCTGGAGAAACTCAACGGGTGCTGCAGCATCTAAGGAGCGAAGGAGATAGGCGACGTTTCGGGTCGAGACCCTTCTTCAGACTGGTCAATACACAAAAAGCTTGTTATCTAGCTATATATTTATCTAACAAACTAGCTAGCGATCTAGTTATCTAACAAACTCGCTAACTAGCTAGCTATCTAGCTATCTAATGAACTAGTTAACTAGCTAGCTATCCAGCTATCTAATTAACTGGCTAACTAGCTAGCTATCTGGCTATCTAACGAACTAGCTAACTAGCTAGCTGTCTAGCTGTGTAACTATCTAACTAACTAACTGGTTAGCTAGCTAGCTATCTAAATAGATAACTAGCTAGCTATCTAACAATCTAACCAGTTAACTGGCTATCTAACTAGCTAACTATCTAACTAGCTATGTATCCAACTATCAAACGGGCTGACTAGCTAGCCATCTAATGAACTAGATAACTGTCTAGCTGTCCAGCTATTAAACTAGCTAGCTAATAAACTAGCTACCTAGCTATCTATCTATCTTGCTAATGAACTAGCTAGCTAGCTAGCTAGCTATCTATCTATCTAACTAACTAGCTAACAAACTGGGTAGCTATCTAACTATCTAACAAACTAGCTGTTAGATAGTTAGATGTACGGAAATAATTTCTTCTTTGTAAAGCCCTTTGGTTTCAACACGAGCTGATTTAAACGTGCTATATAAATAAAATGTACTCACTTACTTGCCATCTAGCTAGCTATCTAACGAACTAGCTAGCTGTATATCTAGCAATCTAACGAGCTAGCTATCTATCTATCTAGCTATCTAACAAACCAGCTAGCTAACCATCTAGCTATATAACGAACTAGCTATCTATCTATTTAGCTATCTAATGAACTATCTATCTATCTATCTATCTATCTATCTATCTATCTATCTATCTATCTATCTATCTATCTATCTATCTATCTATCTATCTATCTATCTATCTATCTATCTATCTATCTATCTATCTATCTATCTATCTATCTATCTACCTATCGCACTAGCTAACTATTTAGTTATCCAACTATCTAAAGAACTACCTAACTAGCTAGCTGTCCAACTATCTACCGAACTAGCTAGCTATCTAACTATCTAACGAACTACCTAACTATCTATCTATATATCTAAATATCTAACAAGCTAGCTTGTTATCTAGCTATCTAACGAACTAGCTAACTATCTAGCAATCTAACAAACTAGCTAACTAGCTAGCTATCTAGCTATCCAACAAACTTGATAACGAGCTAGCTATCTGGCTATCTAACGAACTAGCTAACTAACTAGCTATGATCCAGCCAGATGTCCGGAGAGCCGGACAGCCAGACAGCCTGTCAGCCAGTCAGCCGGACAGCTAGACAGCTAGATAACTAGATAGCTGTTAGTTGAGGGGAAGTTAGTTAAGGGGGTGATTCTGGACCTGAAACGTTAACTCTATTTCTCTTTCCAGAGATGCAGCCTGATCTGTTGAGTGCTGAACATTTTCATTGATTTATTGAAGCAATATTCTGCTTTTATTATAGATTTTCAACATGTACAATTTTTATGATTTTAAAATATCTCAATGGATTCAAGTTTAAAATGTAAAATGTCATTTGATTTGATTAATAGCCAGACGATTACATTATGGTCTTGTGGATTGTCACTTAAGTTTTTGAGTCTTTGGGTAGATTGTTCACGATGTAGCAATGTGAGGTTGTAATTTTTTTCCCAGCCATGGATATGGAATGTGTCCAGATACATGTTCAGTGTCCACTTCCAACATGTTGCAGTCTTTCTGATTTATTTTCTTTTTCTTCCAACCTGGATTCGGTTTTCAAAACCCACCTCCAAATCGGATGCCCAAGTGGGTTTAAAAGTTTAGTTTGTGAATGTTGCAAGTTTTTTGCATGAAGCATTAGCTGCTTTCTGAGATCAATGTAAGATACTCTTTGCTCTATTTGGAAGAAGTCTGGGAAAATTCAATTGAGTATCCAGTTTATTATTGAACCATAATGGCCAACAAAACCTCAATTTCCTCTGGACATTTCACAGTACTATTCGTGAGACCGCACAGGCTGCCATGTATTCTGTATTACAACAGCAATTGCACTTTTAAAGTATTTAATAGTGTAAAGTTCTTTTGGGCATGGAAAGCATATATATTTTTTTGCTTTTCTTCTTCAGATTAAACCACATCAATTATGAATTAAAAAAATCAACAAGTGTCCCAGTGTTTCTCTAGGATAAAATTAATTCAAGTTGTTTTTAATTATTTACAGATACAAACATTCATGCAGTAAGCATTTAGACATTGCTCAGAAGTTACTGATGTTTGATAAATCAATTTTTGCTCTGTAATGTGAGAAATATTGGTATAGGAAAAGTCAAAGTCAAACTCAAAGTCAAATTTATTTGTCACATGCACCTAACAGTGCAGTGAAATGAATTTGCCAGCAGTGATACACTTAAAAAAAGAACACACAATACACAATAGAATTTAACCCAAGCATCCAACACAACATTCTTCACTGTGGTGGAAGGCAACACAGTTCCGTCAGTCCTCCTCCTTTGTTCATCCGTGGTCGGGGCCATAAACCCTCTGTAGTCACCGCTACGGACGGCCGGATGTACAGGCCCTCACGTCGGGATGATACAAATTCCGACGTCGGGACGGTCAAACAGACTCTGCGGCATGGAGCGCCCGAATCGGCACTTTCCTACCGGAGACAGCGGTCCCAGGATGTTATAGGCCACAGGCCGGCGGTCGGAGCCCTTCTCCGGCGATCCCCGCCAAGGGATCCCAGACCCCGGATGGTAAGTCCACTCCACCCCCGTGGCTGGAAGTTCCACAGACCACAGCCCCACGATACCAAAGTCACCGGGCAAGCGATTGGAACACTCCTCTCTGGCGACCCCTAGCAAGGGTTCGCCCACTCCGTGATGGAAAAGTCCACGCTGCGCCCGCTGTTGATGCTCTGGGCCCGACTCCGGGAAAGACCGCTCCAATCCATGCTGTTAGGCCACGAGTGAGGCAACATGGAAAAAGTCGCCTTTCCGCCGAGGAGGCGACTGGAAAACGGTTTCCCCCTTTCCCCCCCGCACACAAGACACACAGAGAGACACATAAACAAACATTTGGACACATCAAAAAAAACAAAAAATGTTGAAATAATGAACACGCTGCTGGCAGGGCAGCCGACTCGCAGCGCCCCCCAACCAACCAATCTGGAACTGCAGATGCCGGTTTAAACAGGATAGACACAAAATGTCGGAGTAACTCAGCGGGACAGGCAGCATCTCTGGAGAGAAGGAATGGGTGACATTTCGTTTTGAGACACTTCTTCAGACTGAGAGTCAGGGGAAAGGGAAGCGAGAGACAGAAGTGAGGTATATTGGGATGGAAGTACTGTAGGCCTTCCATTTTATTTCAGCAAAGATCTTTTTTATTTCCTCACATCGGCTACTGAAGAATTATCAGTGTAAATCGCAGTGCAAAAATAATTACTGGTACTCTGAAATATACAAAAATTCATGGAGCTATACAGCAGATTGCTTCAGCAGTCCTGCTTCAGAAGTTTCTTTTAATTCTTTCCCATGTTTTTTGTGCAGGAGAGATTTCCATCACCATTCATACAAAGTAATGCCTTCTGACAGCCCTGCTGAATGGTTTGTCTTAAATTGTATGGTCATGCCTCATGTTCATGACTGCCAAAGAAATATTATAATGTAGCTTTAATTTTCCTATCAAATTTGAGCCTTTAATATTTTGGGAGTAGTTTTCTTTCTATAAATTTAAACAAATCTAATTTGTCTCATACGAAGCGCAGAAAATTAGGTTGAAAGCACACACTTCACTGTTAAGTGGAAAACCATTTACCTAATGTATGTGCAGGACAATTTTATGCTTTTAAGAATTAAGGCTATTATCACATGCCAAAGTTAATGATTTCATTTATTTCCATAATGAGAATGTTTAAAGCAGTTAATTCTCATAATGAGAGTAATTAAAACATTTATTTCAAATGCAGACTGTAATTAATCTGTGGTAAACTTTAGTTGGGGAGCACTTTTCGCCATTTATTGGAGTTTTATTAATTGGTTTTATTCAGTGCTTTTATCCATAAGTGTTCTCCTCTGTGACCTTTCCTTCATCTTGAAACAAGAGGTGGAGACATTTATTGAAGATAGCACAATATTAACTCCATTTGTAATTGCTAAGATGGTAAAGTTCGTGCCTATGTATAGGCGATATCTCACTGCTGTTAAATTGGAAGCAACACATGTGCTACCATAAATTATAGGTAAAAACTCATCTCAGATCGAGAGGCACAAAAAGCTGAAGTAATGCAGCGGGTCAGGCAGCATCTCTGGAGAAAAGGAATAGGTGACCTTTCAGGTCGAGACCTTTCTTCAGACTGATTTAGAACAAATCAATGAAAGAAATGCAAAAAAGTAACGATGATAAAGGAAACAGGCCATTGTTAGCTGACAGACAATGAGAAGGGAGTACGACTTGGGTGGGGGAGGGATGGAGAGAGGGGATGCAAGGGTTACTTGCAGTTAGAGAAATCAATATTCATACCGCTAGGTTGTAAGCTGCCCAACCATATTTCACTAACAAGGCCTGTTCCCTTTATCATCATTATTTCTGTGCATATCTCTCATTTATTTGTTCTATAAAACCACCCATATCTTGTTTCCCTTTCCCCTGACTATCAGTCTGAAGAAGGGTCTCGTCCAAAATGTCACCTATTCCTTTTCTCCAGAGAAAGCACTGTATTTTTAGAGGTAGTATATATTTTAGTAGTATATATTTTATTTCGAGCATGTAAACCAAAAAAAGTTAAAACAAAGCAAAATAACAATAAAATGAAATGAACAATAAAACCGATACACAACTCATTGAAAAAACATCTCATAAACATCACACATTAAATCTTACATGTCCGAAAAGGATTAGGAGGAAGTATACACTTATTTATTCCTACCTTCTCCGTCACTCATCAACTAACTCAAACTTTACCTCATCAACATATATTAACATATACATACATACATCCATACATAAGCTACATACATGCATATACACACACACAAACATATATATATACAGTTTATAATACAATTAGCCAAATTCTAGGTACAACGCGAATATCATACTGTGTCAATAAGCTAAAACGTAACTGTCATCACAGCCCTTCCTCATTCTTATACCACTGGAAAATATTTTTAACTGAGTAATGTTTGTACTTTGCTTGAGTTCCACATCCAAATCATTCAACAATTTCACCCCATAGATTGAAATACACATACTCTTCATAGTTATACGAACACAAAGTTTCTTTAAATTAAACTTTCCTCTCAAATTATAATCACCCTCCTTGTTAAAGAACATTTTTTTGCAAATTACCTGATAGTAAATTATTTCTTGCTTTATACATTATTTGTGCTGTATTAAATTTTACTAGATCCATAAACTTCAAGGCATTTGACTTTAAAAACAGAGAGTTTACTTGTTCACGAAATCCTACATTATTAACTATCCATAATGCCCTTTTTTGCAATATGCATAATGGATGCAGGATGCTTGTGCAAGTGTTACCCCATACCTCCACACAGCAATTTAGATATGGCAGTACATTCAGAATGTGCTTTGTTCTTCCCAGGACTGCAATGCTCCTTGCCAGCTTTGCTCACACATGCTTTATATGAGGTTTCCAGCAGATTTTGTGGTTTAATATCACACCTAGAAATCTATTTTCATACACTCTTTCTATATCAACACCATCTATCCTCACGTGTATCTGAGTGTTTATTTTACAATTTCCAAACAACATCATCTTTGTTTTGTTCAAATTTAATTATAATTTGTTTATGTCCACCCACCTTTCTAATTTCCTCATTTCCGATGTGATCTCCACCAAAAGCTGCTGGAAATTCTCCCCTAAAGAAAAGATATTAGTATCATCTGCAAATAAAACAAATTTTTGATACTTTACATATATCATGTATATACAGAATTAACAATTTTGGTCCTAGTACTGACCCCTGAGGTACTCCACAAGTAATATCCAAGCATGTCAATTTATGCTCACCTATCTTCACAAACTGTTGCCTGTTACTTAAATAGCCTCTCAACCAATTCAACACCACCCCCCCGAAACCATACCTATCCATTTTATCAAGTAATATATTGTGATCATGGGTATCAAAAGCTTTTTCAGATCTCTAAATACTCCCACTGCACACCTTTTTTTTGTCTATACAATTAGTCATTTCTTTTTAAAATTCGATTAGTACCAGACTGTTTGATCTGATTCCGTACTGACTATCAGTCAGCAATTTGTGCTTCTCAATTAATTAGTATAGCCTTTCAATAAAGAGTTTTTCCAGTATATTGGAGAATTGGGAAAGTAAGGAAACAGTTGTATAATTTGTGAAGTGGTGTCTATCCCCATTTTTTTTTAATATAAAGGTATAACTTTTGCAATTTTCATTTTGTTTGGGAATTCACCAGTTAGAAACAACAAATTACAGATGTGCGTTTGTGGTTTTACAATGCCATCAATGACTTTCTTGACTATTGTCATCTCAATTTCATTCCAGTCCGTAGAACATTTATTTTACAATATTCATGATTTCACGTTCTTCTACTGCTTTAAAAAAAAAGTGAGCTTGGATTTCTTTCTCCATAATCATCACCAGTCCCCTCTTTGGGTTTCTCTGGATCATTGATTTTTTTCTGCCAATTTTGCTCCCACACTTACAAAACAATTGTTGAAACCACTAACCCCATCATCCATATTATTCATGGTCTTATTGTTGTCGATGAAATACTGAGGATAACTGGAGTTTCTAGATCCATTTCTAATAACACTGTTTAACACCACATACCTTTAATGTTGTTTTTATTTTTATCTATTGTTTCATTATAGTAGTCTTTCTTGCATATCATAATATTAGTTAACATTTTAATTTGTTTTATATACTGCCTGACCCACTGAATTACTCCAGGTTTTTGTGTCTATTTTTGGTTTAAACCAGCATCTGCAGTTCCTTCCTCACTGCTCAGCGAGGCGTCGAGTGGATTACCAATGCCCAGTTTTCCTCAATCAGCATTCTGAGAGTCATCAATATCCAGAAGCTCAACTGAACTAGCAAATAAGTTTAATTTAGTTAATTGCCACATTTACCGAGATACAGTGAAAAACTTTTGTTACGTGCTATCCAGTCAGTGGAAAGACAATACATGATTACAATAAAGCCATTTACAGTGTATAGATGCATAATAAGGGAATAACGTTTAGTGCAAGGTAAAGCCAGTAAAGTCCGATCAAGGAATGTCCAAGGGTCACCAAAGAGGTAGATAGTAGTTCAGCACTTCTCACCAAGTTCATGGTAACTCCACCACCTCTCAAGTTGCTCTCTGATTTGGAAATTTATGTCCGTTCCTTCATGCCACCAGGTGGCGCCGCACAATGGTTGCCTCACCAACAGTCTTTGTCTTCAACTTTTTCCTTCTTTGTGTTTTTAGTTTGTTGTAAAATGTATGTTTTAGTTTATCTTTAGTTATGTGGGGGGGTTGATGGGAGAAACTTTTCTTATCTCTTTCCTCGATGGAGATGCAACTTTTTCTGTGTTGTATTTCCGTCCGCACTGCGGCCTAAAATCGTGGAGCTGGTGGCCTCTTGTTTGGGACTTCTATAGCTTCAAAACTGTGGAACTTGATGACTTTAACAACTCGGAGCGGGCGATCCCTTTGCCAGGGGCCGGAGCTTGGTTCTCCAACCTGCGGGAGCTGCAGAGTTTAACATCGTGGAGCTCACGGTCCCTAATTAGCGACCGACTTCGGGAACTCCAAGCTGCAGAAGTTTCAACCAACCCGCCATGGGAGCTCGATCGTCGGTTGCGGATGGTTTGAGTTCCCTGGCCGCAGGAGGAAAGGAGGAAAGAAGTTAAGGTTTTATTGCCTTCCATCACAGTGGGGTATGTAGAAAGCCGCTTTGGTGGATGTTTATGTCAAATTTTTCTGTAGTTGTATGTCTTGCTGGTATTCTTTTTTGGTATTCCTGCATGGCAAACCAAATTCCTCATATGTTGCAAAATGTACTTGGATAATAAATTACGATTATGATTACGATAGTCATTGATCCAATTACTGACCTTTAGCTTGATCATGAAGGCAGATGTCCACCAGCTTGTCAAGGGCAATTGGTGATGGGCTTTGCACCAAAAGAAACATTATGTTACAAAATAAAGAATATCTAAATTGTGTGCCATCAAGAGCAAGTCAAAGGCTGGATATTCTGCATTTACTATAGTTCACCATTCTCAGCAATAAATATACCTTATGACTGTTCTTACTAACTCTTCTGAGGTAGAATTTCAAAGTTTCACTAGCCTATGTTAAAGAAACTTCTCTTTCTCTTAGATGTCTGCAGCCAACCTTTAATCTGGAAGTCTGCCTTCAAGAGAGAGCTTGATAGAGCTCTTAAAGATAGCGGAGTCAGCGGATATGGGGATAAGGCAGGAACGGGGTACTGATTGTGGATGATCAGCCAAGGTCACATTGAATGGCGGTGCTGGCTCGAAGGGCCGAATGGCCTACTCCTGCACCTATTGTCTATTGTCTTTATTCTCCAGTCTGAGGACGGCACTGGGCCTGTACCCGCTGGAGTTTAGAAGGATGTCGGGGGACCTCATTGAAGCTTACCGAATAGTGAAAGGCTTGAATAAAGTGAATGTGGAGAGGATGTTTCCACCAGTAGGAGAGTCTCGGACCAGAGG